>OY728124.1:123172749-123776902 GCA_963277665.1 Viscum album | reverse complement strand
TTCTTAATTAATTAGTTTAAAATAACCATAAAGTTTGATTTTCTGACCGGGACTATACATACTCTAAATGAACGTATTCAACATGAAAACATTACATGACCCAAAAATATAGGATGAGGCCACCCTATCAACCTGAGATCAGATAAATCAATCCATTTTATTAAAACACAGGTTGATTATAAAGTTTTAGCACCAATAGGGTGACACTAAATGTTATTTTATGAAATTCACCCAAGTTTAGCTTTGATAGAGGTATCACAAGAATTATGGGATCCTATCACGACTTGAAATAAATTTTTAGAAGGCTGACATGCATCAATAAAACTATAGAGGAATCTACATTTTCAGTGGATGGATTTTACTCCCCCTCTAACAAAACATTGGGAATCCTAACTTATCAACATTTGATGGAATTAGAGATATATAGTAGCATCTCGACCATTTTTCTTCACAATGTGAATAAATTTTTAAACTCAAGAATAATAAGAGGAATTAATACTTTTACATTTCATATGTACCTTTGAATATCCAATATTGTTTTAGTATAATCACTTTATAGGTGGGTCTATCACAAGATGGGAAGCTGTCTGTCTGAAATTCATCTACCAGTTTTGCACGTCCCTCAAGAAAAAAATATCCTTAACCTCTCTAATTGAAAGTATAAAGATACTGAGAGAGTCATAAATTTCATTTAAATATGGAAGGTCTTGACATAATTCCTAGAAATAAACCTTACCCATGAAAAAATACTAGAGATGTGTATGGGGAACCTAGATGATGAGTTTTCAACCATGATCACCTCTTGAAGTACCCTCACGAGTTTCAAGAGTTTGTGATTATAGAATAATTTTTAAGTGATGTTATTCAATGAACTAAGGAAATAACCCATCAATCACCCCCATCACAGATAAGTAAGTTATGGGAAGTATAAACAACTTCTATCACCTTTATGAAAATAAGGTTGAGGCGATGCGACTTTGAATATAAGAAGAATAAAGTTTATTTCATCAATAATTATTAGGTTATAAAGTAATTTATCTCTACATTAGAGAACAAATAGATAATGTTTCTAGAAATAAATAATTAATATTAATTAGGGTAGAATTATCAACCAAATTATTTCCCTTACCATCATATGTTGGGTCAAATGATCTGAGAATGATTCAACTTTAAAGTTCTATTTAAAAGGATAGTCAATGATGGTCAAGTACCATAGGAATTTTCCAAGGTTACTATGACATGTGGGACTTCTATACTGTAAGTAAAAGAATAATAAAAGGTAAAAGGCCTCATGTTGGAATACACAAAATCTTGATGACAGGATGATCCAGAATATAGTAGATAATGTGAATTCCATAGTCAGGGAATAACTAAATCAACCAATCCTGAACCCAATTCCCTTTATATCTCACAATTAGATAATTTATACTTCTCAACATCTTAATATCCAATATAAATAATATAAGTGGGACAAAAATAAATAGGGGTACTAAAGGATTCCCAAACCATCAAGACTCATATGGAATTTGTTCCCCCAATTTTGAGATAATGGGCACCATACCACCGAAGAAGATAATGTGTAATGTCCCACCAAACAAGAAACATTTCCAAATAAACAAGATAATATTTTGAGAGTATTAATAATTCACCTCAGTCAATTCATTTTTAGTAATGAACAAGAAAATTGAGAAAATGGTTTTTATTAAATGGGAGCCTCTATTTTCATCAACATGGTATCAACTAGGTTTGAGTAATTTTTACCTGGTTATAATGAGTGAATTCTTTACATATATGATTAAAAACTTATATAGTAATATTTGGATCAATATATTTTACCATCCCCTATTATTATAATCGGTGGAGAAGAGTTTGGTGATACCCCATCTACCTCTAAATAAGTAATATTCATCCCTATTGATGCCTTATAAAAAAATGATAATAAATCACGTGCCCATTATCAGGGGTAGATCCAATCACTAGTGTACACACTTATAATTCCATTATTATACACCTATATTTACATTGGGAATGTAAAGTGAGTTTCATGTATTATTATTATAATCTAACTGAATCTGAAAATGACATCTATAATAAAGAAAAAAATTATCAGTTTCAATAATAAAATGAAAATATTTAGAAAATAATTATAGTATCTATTTAGTGATATTTTATCTATTGTGAAATTATAGTTTTCTACTGAACTATTACTCTTTGTAGATAAGTACCCCATATAACAGGAATAGGGAAAATTTAATATTATTCACCCTTTATTGAGTTCATTCTAAACATCATTCAACCTTGGTAGTAACCACATAGTTCATAAGGTATTCTGAGTTATCCTGCCTAGGGGTAACAACATCGATATCCCAACCATAAATAGATTAAATATCTTCCATCAAATTGATCAAAATTAAGGAATAACTACCTAGATTTAAATTCTACCATGTTATAATTCTAATAAATTCACTTGTGAAACATAGGGGAAATACTGTTTTTATCTATCTATTAGTGATAGTAAAATTAAGGTGTATTTCTTCAAACCAATGAAATATTCTTTGTATTTAACCTCTTAAATAGAGACTAATTTTATTTAATACCAAAGGATTATTAGAAATAAGGAAAAGTATTTTAGATATCATTCCAATTAGTGAGGTGTTTCATCTTTAAGGATTATATTTATAAGCAGATAGACGAGGGGATAATGGGGATAGTGATATCCAAATATCTACTTCAACCAAGTGAGAACTATAAGTATAATAATAACTTGTAAAAATAATTAGGTCCATCCATATGTCATGGTCATATGATATATGTATTATTCAATGAGGTTGAAGCATGTGGATACATATTTTATCTATTCATTAGAGAATAACCTTCTTAATATTTCAAATATCAAGACACATGAGGTGGAAATTATGAGATATCATACCAATTATATTCCTTAATGCTATATTTCAAGGACATATGATTATATAGTTATTTAACTTTAAATTTTGGCCTGATAATTAGATAATTTAGGGCCTAATCCAATTAGGGAATCACGAGGTTCAAAAAACATGTACATGATTCATTTTCACTCCAACATAAAAATGTAAGATAGATAAAGTCTTAGCTTCCCAACTATAAAATTCATAACATACAATCCTTATCATATGAAATTAAAATACATGACATATAATCCTTGTTTCATGATTTTAAATTTCATGAAATATAATGTATCCTAAATAACTTTGAACTATTTTGAGTTGTCTATACCATATGACCATAATCTGGTATGAGTGGTCTATCCAGTGTGACATCAAGTTGTAAAATACCCTATTATATAAGAACTCGGTCTATGATAGAGTTATATATTTTTAAATATTTTATGGATATAGATATATATTCTATCCCTGATGACATGGTTCACCTAAATTATGACAAAAATTCCCCCTACCGTAACTACATGTGTCTTGATTCCATGTTACCATGATATGTATAATGATACATTGATCTCAAATCCCATGCCTAAACTTCCATTCCATTTCTACACATGATTCTACCTTGGTGGCCAATAAGTTTCTATCTCAGGGTGGGTTATCCCATGTATATGTTTTAGTGCAGATCTATTTCATTTAATCTTGGCGTTAAGACCAAAATCACATTTCATCCACTCGTCAAAATAGAATTATCATTAATTTTACTAACATGTATCATGTTCAAGATCTTCATATTCATAGATACTCTATATCAAGTTATATATATGGATTGGTTCTATTTACCAAAGGATATGTAGTAAAAACAAGATTTCACATTATGGAAACAACTGTAAATTTCATTACTGTCAAACCCCCCAAATGTACGGTATCATCATTCACATCATGTATATATATGTTAAAATATATTCCAGGACAACATACTTTCTTCAATAACTATATATGTCATGATTAGGTTTATCACTTGATATGTAGTTATGCATGGATTTCCCATTCTTGGTCCATCCATAAATTTTATCACTATCAAACCCCCTCCTTGTGTGTGTTCTAATCATTCATGTCTGGTATTTGTATATCAGACTCTATTGTGGGATGATATATTTTTCATAATAATTACATGTGGAAAGTTCCATATCACCACAAGATAAATAATGATTCCTAGATCTCCTTTAGGAGGCCCTACCACAATTTTTATCTAATTTGTTGGTCCCAACCCAATGAAATTAAATTACGCACACCTATCATTAAGGTTGAATATAAAAATATTGGTTTCTCACCAATTCTTTTTGGGATATAACCTTTCCCTTATTGGTAAATAGAATACCTCATACTTTTTATCCAAACCTATATAACCTCAAATATCATCCTTTTTGTTGGTCTATGCTCTACGACCTCAAACATAAACAACATTTTGTCTATGTTGAATGAAACTAAACATAAATTACCTTATTTTGGTTCAAATTAGAAAAAGATAAATTATAAATAAAATATAAAAAACTATTATCTACTTGAAAAACCCTAAATAGTGACCTGAGTAAAATTCTAGACTCTATTTTCTAAGCCATTCTATTTCATGGATTCAGAGAATGTTAGAGTGATAAATGAAAAAGTGAAAAAAATTGGGGCTGAATATTTGACCTAGAAAAACTAAATCTATGTTCGATGGATGCAATAGTATAGTAACATGATAGATAAAATATTACATTACCTTGATAGAGAGATTATGCTGTGCCAGGAGTACAATACCATTTATAAAAGGACACCCTTTTACATGGAGTAATCACTTCCCTTCAGATGATCATGTAATCAAGAAATTCCATGTTATATAATTTCACCCCAAGAATTTTTTCAATATAAAATGATGTAACATTTAGGGTGCTTAAAACATTCTTGAATAATATCTTCTCCATGAACCTAATTCATATCATTGAGTTTAGAATCATCACATACCCAACTCTTTTGAGTAGATATTCTCATTTTATCATACACAAAAACCTTGAGTATGTCCTCTTAGTTTACAATTTCATAGAAATTGGTAACATATTGATTGATTACTCTAAATAGACCCCAATAGGAATAAATAGTGAACAACACATTTTCATCTGAGTAGTTAAGTAACCGCTAGTAGATATCTCTAGTTATAGAGTATATTTTCCTAATGAGGATCATAATTTTCTACATATTATTTTAAAAATAAATATTTTTAATCCCAAAAATTTATTAATTTAAGAGTAATTGCCACATTTTTTGGGTTTTATAATAATTTGAAATTAATTTTAAATATGGATGAATATTGGTATTTTAAGTTTTTTTTATTTAAAATTTTTATTTAACCATAAAAGTTTCTAAAATAATCCAAAATTATGAAATTAATTTTTTTGGGATTCCATTTTAGTTGTGATAAAAAACATTTAACATGAAAAAATAACAAATCCAAAATTTGGAGGCCCAAATAAAGCTCAAAATTTAGGCCTTGTAATTTATTCTCAGTTTTGATTAATTTATAAGATGAGCCCGTGGTAGAAAAACCTAGGCCATTTTCTAGGATTGTGTTATATTAATTTTTTTATAAACCATATTAAGAAATAGTGCCACGGTGAATAAGGCTCAATACATAGATAATTCCATCCAAATTGTGCATAACATATAATACAAAAAAAACAAAATAAATAAAGTAAGATAGTGATGATGATTGGAAGAAATTACATTATTGAGAAAACATTATTGTGATGAAAAAATAACATGAATAGTAGGAGGAGAGTCACAAAATGGGGAATATATCACAATAATGTAACTACCAATTTATAATATAGGGGAATTTTATTATCTAAATTTAAATTGGATTTCCCTTATTAATTCACACCAATAAACCCTAGAACTAATTTTAAAAGTGGGTAAAAAACTGGTAAACAGGTCAACCTGTGATATGATGAGTCCTATAGTTATTCAACTATAAAACCCACCCAATCAAAAAAAAGATAAAACCAACTTTTATATTGAATTAAGACATCAATTTATCATGGATTGGAACTCTCATGAGACTGATTTACTTGTTAATAAAATCCTTAAATGATAAAAATGTTTTAGATGAATCTTGATCAAGATTAGTTTTCACTTAAACTCGATGTTTTGGGAAATGCACTATCTAAATCGAATTAAGAGTAAAATCTAATCAAATCAATGCATGATTTAAGTAATAAAAATCACCTACAAAATCTCATTTCCTAATAAAAATTTATTTGAATATCATAGTTGATTCATCAATAGAGATTAATGTTATAACAAATAAATCTAATAAAATAGTCACATCAGAGAAAGAAGAAGAATAAATTCTATTTAATTTTATTGAAATAATACTCTGATTGATATAGTAATTTCTACCCTGATGGTGTATATCCATTCCCTATTTTTTACTCGTTGGCCCTAATAGTGAATATATTCTCCTATATTATAGATGCTTCCTCCTGAATGAATATAAATATCCATTCCAGAACACATTATGGCCCCACAGTCATAGTTATAAGATGATTTACTTGGCCTCTATGTGTAATGCATGTCATTTTACATAATCCTCATAGGTTACCCAATAAAATATCTCAATACCATATATAATCCCCCCAACACATGGCATGATATCTAGAATATTCTCCATGATCAAACCATTACTTCACATGATCAATATGTACATGTCTCTGATAATTGAATAATTTTTCCATTAATTTCTCTATTCCAAACTCAACACCAATTCATCATTAAATTGATTCATCATGTTTTTATAATGATATCATGTCATATTATTCAAATTAAATCAACGATGACATTTAAAATATTGTCCTTGAGTTACTACTTCCCTATTAATTATTTTCAATACACCCTAAGACAATCAGTTTTCATATACAACAATGTTAGTGGATCCTAGGTTATATAATCCATTATTTCTTAGTCAATCATCTATTCCATCTATATTAATCTTTTTTGGTCAAACTACACAATTTATCTATGAATCCCAAGATCAGTGATTTCCTTATTTCAACATACCATGATCATGATATTCTCAGGATAATATCCTTCCCAAATTCAATATTTTGGGATTCTAGTATAACATTTATCTATCTTATTAAACCGACCTCGTGTATTGATTATTCTTTTTATCGTTAATTATTTTCATCAAGAATCAATGTCCCGACCTTATATTACTAAATACAGCTTACGAATATTGATTCATTATCATCAACCAGCTATATCTTAAATTCCAGGTTCATTAAGGTATTCAACTATGCACATGGAGTTTACTTTGATTTGGTTTTGAATCCTTACGATTGGGGAAGTCTATGAACCTATAATATATTTTAATTAGTCACCTTAACATAAAAAAAATTAATCCAACATTTGACTTCCAATGGAATAAATCTCTAAACTGAATTTGGTTTTGATCATCTTATTTTCTTAGTCTCAATTAGGTATGGTTGGGTTAAGTCCTTTCTCATCTAAACTCTAATTAATTTATTAGTTGGACTAAATATGATTTGATCAGGATCATCAAGATCTTTTTCAATCGATTCTTTGAGAGTGCTCCATCATATTTGAGCATGGATCTGAATTGAAGTCCTTATTTAACAAGATTCACCAACTTGGGTTGAGTATCCTTAAATTTGATAAACCAACACACTTAGAATAAATATGGTTGGAAAACAATTGAGTGGGGTCCAACCATGTCATAACGAGATATGAATTGTGTATTCAACATATCCCCACTCAGTCATCCCACAAACTCAGTTGTATTCTTCATTTTTTAAGAGTTTATTAGTGGAAAATACAGATGATTTTGAGATTTGGTGGATTCAGTTTCTTCATTCGTTGGTGGAGTATGAGGATAGTTCATGTTCAATTGATTTAATCTTCCAATTGTAGGTATCTTCTACTTTAATATCAATGTTTTCTTGTCTTCCAGTTCATTGTGATATCTTCTTCAGATCCAAAATTTTAATGGAATTCATTATCTCCTGATCAATCCTCAAACCCACCATAATGTTTTCATGTACTAATGATTTTTATCTCTACTAAAATTTCATCCATTGGACTGAGTTCAAGATTAGTGGTACCATTAAAGATGGAGGAGGCATGGTCAAAGGTAAATTGGGTGAACGGTAGGAAGGAGAACAATTATAGTGGGAGTTCACGTTAGCAAAGGGAATAGTAGCAACAAGCATGATATCAAGGTAGGGAAAATATAGTAGGGGAACAATAGAAGGTGAATGATAAGAAGGAATGGGAATAGTAAGAGGTGATAGGTATTTATTTTAGTATCAATATTTTTTCTCATCCCATGGTAGTAGGGGCTAGGGGATGGTAGCAGAACACTCAATAAAAATATGATTTTTTATTTACTCTTTATAACAGTGGACCTTATATTAGTAATATGTGATAGGCACATAATCTATAACCATTTAAGTGGAAAAAACATCTAAAATTGAAGACATAATGATATTATAAAAAACTTTGATTTCAATTAACAATTAATCAATGAATTTTCCAAACTAACAATTGAACATTGACATCCACATTTGATGTTAAAAAAATTCCATAAAAAATGTATAAAATAAAATCAATGAAGTAATGAAATAATAATTTCATAAAATCTAAAATATATTTTGAAAAGAATAAAAAATTTATTTCAATATTTTGATTGATTATTTATTATTTATATTTTTTTTCTAAAAAATATTAAAAAATTTAACTCAAGATCATTTCATCAATTAAAACCCCAAAAAACAAATTTTGAATAATATTTTAAAAGAATTAAAATTTCTATAAAACATGATAAAATATGTAAATATTCCCCAATTTAAGATTTTATTCACATAAAAATATCAAATATTTCACAAAAAATAGATTTGGAAATGTGTGTTAACATATGAGACATCAAGCTCCCCCACACATATCAAGTTACTTATCCTCCAAGAATCCATGGATTTACATGGAACATAGAAAAAATTATTTCATATATTATCTCAAAGAATGAATGAGGAAACATTGATTTCCAAAGGAAATGATTTTGATATGGGCTAAACTTTTCCAATAATTTGAAAATAAAATATCACCAGAGGTGCATACTTAGATTTAAAAATGCACACCATAAATCAGGAATGCATAAAATCATCCATTATTTAAAATGCCATGCCTATTATATGAAATCACCAAGTATCATACTTTAATTACAATTCATGTTCTAGTGTTAGGAGTGTATACTATTTAGATTTAAGTGGAACAAAAAACTTTACAAGAGTAACCTTCAATTATCACTTTCCCCTAGGTTCCAAAAAAATCCATTTTTCACATCATTGATACAAATAAAAAGATTTTATTATAATTTAATTTCCTCCTACTTTATATGGGTTCAATATTCCCCTAAAAATAATTTTAGAATCATTCTCTTTATAGAATTTTATTTGATTGAATTATATGTTCTTTCATTTATAATGAATTTTTAATGTTTGATCAAATTCAACCAGCATAAGTTATCTTATCCTTTTCATTATAAGAAACTATAATTGATGTTTTTTTTGACTAAATTATAAAGGAGGATAAATACCTCACTAATACTATTGAAATACTCCCCCAAAGAACTACTAACTCATAGTGGAGAACAATTTGAACATATTGAGGGAGTTGATAATTTTATGGAAAAATTTATGAATAGTTTTAATATCGCTCTATTTTAATTTTAATATGTTTTTTATTTTCCTTATGAAGATATTAAATAATCAACTAAATTTTATGAAATTATGTATAACCTTGAAGGATATATATAAACACTTGATTTGTATATTTATGATCTATCATTTTTTAGAGAGGAATAGAAAGTGTTGGTCCGATGCCCTAAGGAAAAAGTGAATCTTGACGTATTTTCTATATTCAAGGATGAAATGATGTTACAGAGTAGACCAAAATAAAATTATCATCCAAGAATTAATTTTCCACATCTTGAGAACACCAAAAAATCAAGTTGTTTATGAGGGGAAGTACCCCTACATCCTGTTTCCCTATCCATTATTCTATAAAATATACAATGTCATAGAGGGGTAATTGAAAGATGTAGTACAAGTGGTTCTCCAAAAGATGTATAACTCAAATTTTTTTTTAATGAATCACATATTTTGGTTCCTTGATATGGAACCACAAACTTATTCCAGATGGAGTTAAAACAAACACTATCTAGCTATAGATAATTTAAACATATAAACACTTAAGGGGTTACCCCAATATTATCTTTATAACTTTTTATTTTTTTCTCATTTAAATTTTATTGGTTTTTTATTGTATATTTTTGGAAAATAACTAGGTAGTTGATTCCACATGGATAATAATCAAGGACAACAAGAGCTACATCTTGTATTATCTAGATTAAACCCCCAAATTCAAACTTTGGCTATATTTAACTTGGAAAATAAAATTATTAACTCTAATGCTATTTTTTCATCTTGTAGGAACTCAATTAGCTCATCCAAGGATCCTTCACGAAGCTAATAGAGGGAGTTTATTTCCTAAAACTCAATGAAAAATGATTCTACACAAGGGGTGTTTTAATTTTAAATTCCACCCATTAATATTTCATTACACTAAAAATTAATTTTTTGGGATTCCCCCTTATTTTTTATGTTTATTTATGAATTTGTGTTTTATTAGAGGGGTGTCTAGATTGGTGGCATCTATAATGTTGAAAATACATTGGAACCAAAATATTAACCTAGTTATCACCCTTAGAAATTATCTTGGATTAAAAATACTACTCTCTCTGTACAACATTATCTTCCTTATTTTGAGTTAAATTAAGAAATATTTTTTCTATAAACAAATAATAAAAACCATGAAAATTACAATTTTTTATCAGATGTGTGGAAAATATGCTATTTTGAACTGAAATTTAATATATTAAATAATCTATTAATTACTAAATTTTATATAATCCTTTAATGAAAAAATTTCTCATACCTTAGTATTTAACATTGGGGAAAATTTTGTGTTTGAACAGTGGAGGAAAGGGGCCTTTCTTATTTATTTAATATGCTTCAAAGTTGTACAAATCAAAACCCCACTTTTTTTTCAAAACTGACTCTCCTTCAACATCATTTTAGGATCTTATACTCATCAATAAATAATTTTGTTTTTGTTTTTAGGTTAGGAAAACAAAAATTCATTATTTCCTTTATAGGGGAAAACAGTCGTGCTCGTTTTGAGGGATTCTTCTGGTTCTAAATGTTTTCCAATTGAATGGTTTTTGAGTGATGTTTCCAATGTTTTTAAATAAATAATATTTTAAAACTAGAAAAGTAATTGTAAAAGGTTTTTTTTGAATTGGTATTATAACTTGAGGAAACATTAAATTTTTAACTTAGATAGCGTAATTTAACCTGGGTCAAATGGATCACCTTAGGGATCTATCTCAATAGATATTAATATATTTTTTTGAAAATGGAGTATAATTTACAATTGGGATCTCTTGTTGAATCTATGAGACATTATACACATAGTAGGATGTGTAAATAAATAAAATAAAAATTTAATATCTTCTTTATATAGTTATACACATAAATCCATGGTTAGAAACAATGAAATAATGAACCTTTTTATGGGTGTTATTTAATAAGAGTGAAATATTAAAAATCAATGAATAAGGGGAAAGTGATTTATAAAAATCTCATTTGAGTTGTATTAATGATGTGTAAAGAGGATATTTTGTCCAAAGAACTTGAGAGATATTGAAAATTGGAAGTTATTCTTTTTATATATTTATTTTAAATTTAATCTAACAAGTCTTCACACCTAGAACTAGAATTTAAACTTGGGTGGAATCAGAGAAGTGAGTTTATTTCAAATTAGAGGCATGATAATTTCATGTAATTGTGGGATCTATGATTTAATTTTATTCTAGTGTGAATTATAACCCTAGTAGGATAATAATTTTCAAGATTATTTGTAAATAAATAAAATAAATTTAATTTCCTAAGAGTGTAATTGATTAAGTGTTGGATCATTTTCCTCCTCCAAATCCATATTTTTTTGTATTTTTTTTTAAAAAATTTAATATTAAGTGTGAACTCTAAAAAGTGGAAACAAAGATGAAAAACAAATGAGAAAAAATTCAATCTAAAAGTGACATGAAAACAAAGACCATCACTTCCAACTGATAAAAAATACCCAACAAGAAATAGATTTAGAATTAAAAATGACCATAAAAAACTCATCAGCCGCCAAGTCACTATTGACCAAAGACATAAAAAGGACAAGCATTCAAAATTAAAAAATTAAACTAATTTCTTCCTGAAAAAGCGTTGTCGCACGCGCTCTCAAAAGAACTTCAAAAGTTAGTTACGTTGGATAAAAATCCAAGCACAACACTCTATGAATCTAATGTTTAGTTTACTTGGTGTAGCATAGGGGGCTAACCAAGGTCGTCTCTCAAAGGAGGAAGTGAATTAAAACATCTTATTAGAGGTATTCTAAAAATTAAATAAAAGAGAATAAAAACACTACTAGAAAAGGATGGGGGTTGTTTATAGTTTATGAATCTAGAAGAAGTTTGCTGGAAGAAGATTGTATTTTTTTTGTTTTTAGTTTTGAAATGAATTCCGATTAAAATAACACAACAAGAAGATGTTTTTTTTAGAAAATATTTTAAAAGGCGTAATCGATCTAACTCTACCTCTTCATTTACATATTAATCATTATCATTTAAATGAATATCCACTTAATTATGATCCTCTAATTTGTTAACCCTCGAACCCTACAAGAGTTAACTTAACCACAAATATGGAATTACTTAAACCCTAGGCTAGCTTCGGAACATGCAATCGCAGAACCCTGCTTTGATTGTTGTTCTAAGGTTAGCTTATGGTCAGTGGTTAATTAGAGCACAAATCCATTCTGGAAATGAGGATGAGTTGTGTTTAGGGATTATATTTGAACTCTACAAATTTATCCCAAGTGGTCTTGTATTACCGATTAAGCTCGCACTCTCACAATTTGAACAAAATCTCGACCTCGCGTGTTTTTGTATTAATTGTTCAATTGCTTGCTTAGTTTCTTAAAATTTAAAAACATAATTCATGGATCATATTAAGTGAATTACAGTAGGATCAATGATTCAAAATAATTAAATGAAGAGGGTAGAAGATAGATCGATCACTAAAAATTACTCTTCCATGGGTGGCGTAATCATCGTAGAAGCGTTTTGCATGTGCAAAGGTTTATAATGGGTATAACCCAATATCGCTTCTACTCAAGAATTCCAGCCCCAAGAGGAAGATTAAGAGAAGAATAAATTTAAATAAAACAGAGGAAAAGAGAAGAAATAAAAGAAGAACAAAGAAGTTTATTACACAAACAAAACAATTACAACATGAAGGAGAGAAGGAGGCTTCAATGAGAGGATCCTTGCTTCAAGAGCTACCTCTCTTACAATGGTTGGAGAATTTGGTTGAAACCAATTCTCCTCTGCCTCCAATCTCCCAATTCACGAACCAGCCTCTCCAAATGAGAAAATCACTAATTTATAGAGTGGAGGGGAGGCTAGGTTTAAAGTGGTTTCAAGTGTGAATGCAAAATCTCGGCCAAATATTTTAATGAAATTTTCACCGCCCATTTGACCTCCAAAACGCGTGAATTGACCGGCCTTCCAGAAGGATGATTTGTGCCACATCATGTCCCCGAGCGTTCCTCAAAATTTGGGCTCCATCCAAGCCCGTATGTAGAGGATATGGCCCAAATACAGAACCTTCTCCATTCTGGCGAGTCCAGCCCAACTTTGACGTCATGGCCCAATTTCAACAACCAAATGAACTCTTTAGCTTTAGTGTCCTGAATAAAAGTTGTAGATAATTAAGTTAGGAACACTGTTACAAAATTTCAAATTCAAAAAATAAACATAAAAATATTTAGCTTCGAAATACTACAGTGCACTATTAAGGGTAAAACTGGAATTTTCACCAAATTTTCAAATGAATGATCAAATCCCAAATATTTTATAAATAAACATATTTAACACAATGTGAGGAAATTATATCATTTATTATCAATAAAATATTCAATAAAATAGTGTTTTATCAACTCCCCCACACTTACCCTTTTGCACACCTGGGCAAAACCTCATATCAAGTAAACATCAATATAAAATCAAAACCAATTTTAAAACACATATCTTTAAGATCAATCAATTTCACACCAAGAATAAAAAAGATATCATGCCTCATAAAAAACCTTATTTCAGGTTCTCCATTTATATCATTCAATATATTTCCACTTCATTTATCCACCCATGCACAAAACACTTACCTCGCTTGAATTTTCTCTCATCACTCAAATATCAATTTTTTTGCAATGTCTTTCTCATCCAAACTCATACAGGGGTCACCATAGGCTTGATAGATTCCTACATCGCTACCGGATGTGAGTCAAAGACATATGTTTATCATGAGGACTTTTCAGGGTTGTTCTGTGGCTTTCGGTTGGTAGGATTAAGATGTGAAAAACTCTGAGGCTGAATGAGGAGGGCTTGACTCTTTTAAAGCAAAATTGCCTTAATCTAATTTTCACTTAAATATGGTCTTCTCTTCAATCCCCATAGTATCAATTCAGCTCCATCGTCATGAAAAGTCATGAAAGGTTTACACCATTCATCATTTCAGCATAAAAAATGTCAATCTTCTAAAACATGATTTTCTTGAAAGCTCCAGATGGGCACAAATTTCCACCTCAATTAGAAGCTCCAGAAAAGGCACAGCTTCACTTGTCATGAAAGCTCCAGAAAAGGCACAGCTTTCAATATAATGAATTTCTTTAGCAGCAAACACATCTCTTCAGAATTTAATTTTCCACCCAAAGTATCACATAATGTGGTGGCACAACACAAGACAGCTTCCCCCACACTTAAGCTCAACTAGATTATGCAATTTCACTTCAAGAGTTGGTTGGATAGGGAAAATTGGCTTGTAATGTGGCTTAACCTAACAGGCTGTGCATGGCTTCTAAGGGCTACAAGGATTAAATATTCAAGGTAGGCCATTATAAAAAAGGATTATTTGAAATAGGGGTTTTAATACCAAACAAATAACTCAATCATTTAAACACAAGTACCTCAAACCCTCAAGTTTTGACAGGAATAGATCAAATTCTGGTTAAATCAAGTATGGTTTGGCTCTCTCAAGAAGTGAGGTGAATGTAAAGAATATGAAAATAATGGTTTAGAAGCCTCACAGGAAAGTGATTTCAAATATAAAGACAGTGAGATTGGCATGGGATTCAAAATTCAGCGTACTTTGCATGAAATTACTAAATATTTGAACTTGAAACAAAGTCATTTCAGCATTCATTTAAGCTTAGTTTCAAGGGGTAAATTGTTTCACTTATTGATATGGATTTGAAAATGGTGATGAGAATCATTTCAGCTCAAAAGTTTCAAAAACACACAGAAAATGTAAAATAAACACACAAATTTTGAAAAACACACAATTTTTGTTTTTTGGTTTTTTTTTAACAGGAAAACAATTGAAATTACTAAACTAAAAGGTTCCCTCCCCCACACTTAAAATATTGCATTGTCCTCAATGTGAACCCGTGAGATGATATATGCACATGAAATGCAGAATTTTTAAATAGGACAAATAATATAAAAGTGAAAGGGTTAGGAACAGCCTGATGTGATCAAGTGATGATGGGGTCATGCAGTGTGATAAAATCCACTGCATCAGTAGGATGTCCCTCAATGTATCTCTTCAAACGTTGCCCATTGACTGTAAAGCTCCTTCCAGTGTCCTCTTGTGTGATCTCCACTGCACCATAAGGAAAAACATTAGACACAATATAAGGACCTAACCATCTGGAACGCAACTTACCAGGCATCAACTTCAGTCTTGAACTATAGAGAAGGACTTTCTCTCCAATATGAAACTCCCTTTGTTGGATCATTTTGTCATGAGCTGCTTTTGATCTTTCCTTGTAGAGCCTTGAGTTCTCATATGATGACAGGCGAATCTCCTCAAGCTCTTGAATTTGCAACTTCCTTTGAATTCCAGCTTGGGCCAAATCCATGTTACATTTCTTTATAGCCCAATATTCCCGATGCTCGACTTCCACGGGGAGATGACACGCTTTCCCAAAAACAATCCGAAATGGGGACATACCAATGGGGGTCTTGTATGCTGTCCTATAAGCCCACAATGCATCATCCAAGCGCTTGCTCCAATCCTTCCTATTTGGCTGCACGGTTTTCTCCAAGATTTGTTTCAACTCACGATTTGAAACCTCAGCCTGGCCATTTGTTTGGGGGTGGTATGGTGTTGATGTTTTGTGTGTCACCCCATACTTCCGAAGGAGGGAAGCAAAATTCCTATTGCAAAAGTGTGTCCCTTGGTCACTGATGATGGCCTTTGGTACTCCAAACCTGCAAAAAATCTGTGCTTTGATAAAATCCACAACAACATGAGAATCGTCAGTCCTGGTGGCCTTGGCCTCCACCCATTTACTCACATAATCGACAGCAACAAGGATATACAAGAAACCAAATGAACTAGGAAAAGGTCCCATAAAATCAATTCCCCAAACGTCAAAAATCTCACAGAATAAAATGGGTTGTTGGGGCATCTCGTGTCTTCTTGAAATGTTTCCAGTGTGTTGGCAACGAGAGCATGACTTACAAAATACATGGGAATCATGGAATAAACTAGGCCAATATAATCCTGAGTCTAAAACCTTCCTAGCTGTCCGTTGGGGTCCAAAGTGTCCACCACAAGCAAGTGTATGACATAAATGCAAAACAGACTCAAACTCATGATCGGGAACACACCTCCTAATGACTTGGTCACTACACATGCGCCAGAGGTATGGATCATCCCACACATAATACCTAGACTCACTTTTTAATTTTTGGACTTGATGCTTCTTCAAATTTACTGGGATTTCAGAGCCAACAATGTAATTAACTAAATCAGCATACCAAGGATGCTTACCTGAGATGGTATAGAGATGCTCATCGGGGAAAGTGTCCCGAAGTGGTACCTGGTCCAAGGTGTCACCCTATAGTGTGTGAGTAAGCCTACTCATGTGGTCTGCCACCAAATTCTTTGACCCCTTCTTGTCCTTTATCTCAAGGTCAAACTCTTGAAGAAGTAGCATCCAACGGATAAGTCGTGGCTTTGCATCTGGCTTCTTTAGGAGGTACCTCAAAGCTGCATGGTCAGAAAAAACAACTACTTTAGAGCCCAATAAATATGAACGAAATTTATCTAAAGCAAATATAACAGCAAGAAACTCCTTTTCTGTTGTGGTGTAGTTTGATTGGGCTGAATCTAGTGTCCTCGATGCATAGGCGATCACATGTGAAAGTCCCTCCACCCTCTGAGATAAGACAGCTCCAACCGCGAAGTTGGAGGCGTCACACATAAGCTCAAAAGGAATCTCCCACCGTGGGGGTTGTATGATCGGTGGAGTGGTCAGACACTTCTTTATCTCATCAAATGATACCCTGCATGAATCATCAAAATTGAAGTCAATATCTTTTTGAAGCAATCGAGATAAGGGTAGAGCGATCTTACTAAAATCTCTGATGAAGCGTCGATAAAATCCAGCATGTCCAAGGAATGATCGAACATCACGCACACATGAAGGGTAGGGTAAGGATGAAATGATGTCTACCTTAGATCTATCAACCTCTATCCCATGTTTTGACACTACATGCCCTAAGACAATGCCATGCTCTACCATGAAATGACACTTTTCAAAGTTCAGGACTAGATTCTTCTCAATACAACGATTCAACACATTTTCCAAACTACTTAGACATTCATCAAATGAAGATCCATACACTGTAAAATCATCCATAAATACCTCCATGCAGGTCTCAATAAAATCAGAAAAAATACTCACCATGCATCTCTGGAAGGTACCTGGGGCATTGCAAAGTCCAAATGGCATCCTCCGATAGGCAAATGTCCCAAAGGGACAGGTGAATGTAGTCTTCTCCTGATCCTCCGGAGCTATAGGAACCTGAAAATATCCATAAAATCCATCCAAGAAACAATAGTGTGTCTTCCCAGCTAGTCTCTCAAGCATCTGATCAATAAATGGGAGGGGGAAATGATCTTTGCGAGTGGAATGATTTAGTTTCCTATAATCAATACACACGCGCCAACTGTTTTTTACCCTCATTGGAACTAACTCATCTTTCTCATTTGTAACAACAGTAACACCACTTTTCTTAGGCACAACCTGAATAGGACTTACCCACTGAGAATCTGAAATGGGATAGATTATACCTGCCTCGAGCAATTTTTCAACCTCTTTTTTAACAACCTCCAGAAGGGTTGGATTGAGTCTCCTTTGTGGTTGCCTCACCGGTTTAGCTCCATCTTCCAAAAGAATCCTATGCATGCAAATGGAGGGGCTAATACCTGATATGTCAGCCAAGGTCCACCCGATTGCCCTGATGTTCTCCCTCAAAAGATTCAAAAGTTTTTCTTCATGTTCAAAAGAGAGATTGTTAGCAATGATAACAGGTAATTTTTCACCACTTAACAAGTATGAGTATTTGAGATTTGGTGGAAATGGCTTTAGTTCCAGTGATGGTGGCTACTGAATGGATGGAAGCATGAGTGGCGTAGACATCTGTGCACAATCATACATATCATCTGAATGAGAGAACAATGCATCAAATCCATCAGAAAAATTAGCAGCCATATCATAATCAGAGTATACATGCTCAGAATTCGAATATGATTGGACAAATGAACCAATCCCAAGATCAGAAAGATCATGAATTAAAGGGGATGAAGTAGAATGAGACATCAAGTTGGACCCAATACTCATTATTTCATTAAGAAGTGAATAGTCCCCAAGAGATTGGGAATCAAAAATAGAGGGACTATCACATGGAGACTCAGAATGAGAGAGAAAGAATGCTGAGTGTTCCTCTGGTGGGTACTTCATAGAATCCAGGATTTTAAACCTCACGATTTCATCCCCGAATTCCATAGAAAGTGTACCCTCATGAACATTGATAATGGTCTTAGCAGTTTTGAGGAAGGGTCTACCAATAATGATAGGGGCATGAGAACTTACCTGGTCATCTTCCATGTTTAGTACATAGAAATCAGCAGGGAAGATCATGTCCTTTACCTTTACCAACACATCTTCAAGGACACCAGCCGGATATGTTGTAGCTCTATTCGCTAGCTGCACCACTACCCTTGTAGGCTTGAGCTCACCAATCTGCAATGAAGAGAAAACAGAGTGAGGCATCACATTTATTGATGCTCCTAAATCACAAAGAGCATCAGAGAAGTGAAACTCCCCTATGGTGCATGGGATGGTGAATGTCCCGGGATCCTTGCACTTTGTTGGCATTGCTAGAGTTGGTGTAATGAGTGCTGAGACATTCCTTCCAAGGTTGATTCTCTCATTTCCCTTGAGCCCTCTTCGATTGGTACAAAGTTCTTTTAAGAATTTGGCATACCTTGGGATTTGCTTAATGGCTTCGAGTAGAGGAATGTTGATCTCCACACGCTTGAATGTGTCCAAAACCTCCTTTTGCATTGCTTCTTCAGCCATCTTCTTGGTTTGAACAACCCTGTTTGGAAAAGGAAGTGGTTTAGGAGGAACATCATCAATCTTTTTCTTACCTTTATCTTTCTCCTTGGATTGTTCATCAGTTGGTATGGAATGCGGCTTCTCTGAAGTTGAGGTGAATCCCGGTGGAATGGTAGGTGTAGATGTATCGTTCATTTGCTTCCCACTTCTCAATGTGATGGCACTAACATTCCCCTTTGGATTTGGAGTGGGTTGGGAAGGTAGATTTCTAGAATTCTTACTCACAAGTTCATGGAGGGCGGTGGCAATCTGACTCATTTGAGTCTTCAACTCTCTCAGCTCCGAACCTTGACTCTTCAGCTCATTCTGTTGATTAAGAACAATTTGCTTCAAAAGATCATCAGTATTAGAATCTACCTTTGGTGGATGATTCCCTTGTTGTTGACTTGTTGATGTTTGAGCTTCAAATCTCCTTTGGGGTTGTTGGAAACCCTGCTGGTAAGGCGGAGGCTGCTGGAAGTTTGGTTGAAAAGGGGGCCTTTGTTGTTGTCCAGAGCCATACCTCATGTCCGCTAGATCTTTCCACCCTTGGTTGTAGGTTGGATCAAACTTCTTTTGGGGATATGGTTGTTGTTGTTGCTGCTGAAATGGTCTCCCAGGGAACACTGCTGCACAATCTTCTGTTTCTTGGAGTTGTGGGCAACAGTCAGTCGGGTGGCTTGTCTCAGTGCAAATACCACAAGGCCTTGAAAGAGGGGGTAGAGATGTCTTTTGTGCCAATGCAATCTGCCTCACCATAGTTGTCAATTCTTCTAACTTAGTATCAATCAAATGACTTTCAAGAGAAGAAGGACTTACTTGATGTACTCCTCGAACATGTGGTGTACCTCTATCACCAAATTGTTGGGAGTTTTGGGCCATCTTGTCGATCAATGCTCGTGCAGCTACTGGTGTCTTGTCCACCAATGCTCCTCCAGCTGCAGCATCCACCATGCTCCTCTCCATGGGTGTGAGTCCTTCATAGAAGTACTGGATGAGTAATTGCTCACTGATTTAGTGATGCGGACAGCTTGCACACAACTTCTTAAATCTCTCCCAGTACTCATACATTGACTCCCCTTGGGCTTGCTTGATCCCCGAGATCTCCTTACGAATGGATGTGGTCCTTGATGCTGGAAAAAATCTCTGCAAGAAAAGACGTTTCAAATCGTTCCAACAAGTTACATCTTCGGGTTGTAAATAATACATCCAATCTTTCGCAGCTCCATCAAGTGAGAATGGGAATGCTCTTAGTTTGATTTGATCTTCAGAGACATTTCTAGGTTTTAGAGTTGAGCAAACCACATTAAATTCCTTAAGGTGTTTTTTGGGATCCTCACCAGATAAGCCATGAAACTTTGGAAGAAGGTGAATTAATCCAGATTTCAATTCAAAGTCCGATTCGAGATTTGGGTATGCAATACAATTTGGTTGATAGTTAATATCAGGTGCAGCCAATTCTCGAATGGTTCTATTAAGTTCATTTCCATTATTTACAGCCATTGGTTCTTGTTTTATGGTTGAATTTGAATTGCTTCCAATTTCAATGTTCTGATATTGGAGTAATTCTCCAACTGGTTGAATGTTGAAACTTCCCGTAGACTGAGAATTTCTGATTCGTGCCCTAAGGCTGCGTTCAATCTCAGGGTCAAGATCTAAGAGATCTTCGGGATTAGTTCGTGTCATAGATCAAATAAAAATGAAAAGAAAGAAAGTGGACCATAGTAAAATAAAAATGAGAAGTTTGAGTTGATGGTCCAAAGAGAAGTAGAAGAAATTAAAAGAAGAAGAAGAAAAATCAGATTGGGTAAAGAAGGAATAAAGAAGAGAGGAAGAGAATAAAATGTAAAATAAAATAAATACCTCTAATTGGTTGAAATAATTACTTTCCTCCCCGGCAACGGCGCCAATTTGAAAAAGCGTTGTCGCACGCGCTCTCAAAAGAACTTCAAAAGTGAGTTACGTTGGATAAAACTCCAAGCACAACACTCTATGAAGCTAATGTTTAGTTTACTTGGTGTAGCATAGGGGGCTAACCAAGGTCGTCTCTCAAAGGAGGAAGTGAATTAAAACATCTTATTAGAGGTATTCTAAAAATTAAATAAAAGAGAATAAAAACACTACTAGAAAAGGATGGGGGTTGTTTATAGTTTATGAATCTAGAAGAAGTTTGCTGGAAGAAGATTGTATTTTTTTTGTTTTTAGTTTTGAAATGAATTCCGATTAAAATAACACAACAAGAAGATGTTTTTTTTAGAAAATATTTTAAAAGGCGTAATCGATCTAACTCTACCTCTTCATTTACATATTAATCATTATCATTTAAATGAATATCCACTTAATTATGATCCTCTAATTTGTTAACCCTCGAACCCTACAAGAGTTAACTTAACCACAAATATGGAATTACTTAAACCCTAGGCTAGCTTCGGAACATGCAATCGCAGAACCCTGCTTTGATTGTTGTTCTAAGGTTAGCTTATGGTCAGTGGTTAATTAGAGCACAAATCCATTCTAGAAATGAGGATGAGTTGTGTTTAGGGATTATATTTGAACTCTACAAATTTATCCCAAGTGGTCTTGTATTACCGATTAAGCTCGCACTCTCACAATTTGCACAAAATCTCGACCTCGCGTGTTTTTGTATTAATTGTTCAATTGCTTGCTTAGTTTCTTAAAATTTAAAAACATAATTCATGGATCATATTAAGTGAATTACAGTAGGCTCAATGATTCAAAATAATTAAATGAAGAGGGTAGAAGATAGATCGATCACTAAAAATTACTCTTCCATGGGTGGCGTAATCATCGTAGAAGCGTTTTGCATGTGCAAAGGTTTATAATGGGTATAACCCAATATCGCTTCTACTCAAGAATTCCAGCCCCAAGAGGAAGATTAAGAGAAGAATAAATTTAAATAAAACAGAGGAAAAGAGAAGAAATAAAAGAAGAACAAAGAAGTTTATTACACAAACAAAACAATTACAACATGAAGGAGAGAAGGAGGCTTCGATGAGAGGATCCTTGCTTCAAGAGCTACCTCTCTTACAATGGTTGGAGAATTTGGTTGAAACCAATTCTCCTCTGCCTCCAATATCCCAATGCACGAACCAGCCTCTCCAAATGAGAAAATCACTAATTTATAGAGTGGAGGGGAGGCTAGGTTTAAAGTGGTTTCAAGTGTGAATGCAAAATCTCGGCCAAATATTTTAATGAAATTTTCACCGCCCATTTGACCTCCAAAACGCGTGAATTGACCGGCCTTCCAGAAGGCGGATTTGTGCCACATCATGTCCCCGAGCTTTCCTCAAAATTTGGGCTCAATCCAAGCCCGTATGTAGAGGATATGACCCAAATACAGAACCTTCTCCATTCTGGCGAGTCCAGCCCAACTTTGACTTCATGGCCCACTTTCAACAACCAAATGAACTCTTTAACTTTAGTGTCCTGAAAAAAAGTTGTAGATAATTAAGTTAGAAACACTGTTACAAAATTTCAAATTCAAAAAATAAACATAAAAATATTTAGCTTCGAAATTCTACAGTTCACTATTAAGGGTAAAACTGGAATTTTCACCAAATTTTCAAATGAATGATCAAATCCCAAATATTTTATAAATAAACATATTTAACACAATGTGAGGAAATTATATCATTTATTATCAATAAAATATTCAATAAAATAGTGTTTTATCAACTCCCCCACACTTACCCTTTTGCACACCTGGGCAAAACCTCATATCAAGTAAACATCAATATCAAATCAAAACCAATTTTAAAACACATATCTTTAAGATCAATCAATTTCACACCAAGAATAAAAAAGATATCATGCCTCATAAAAAACCTTATTTCAGGTTCTCCATTTATATCATTCAATATATTTCCACTTCATTTATCCACCCATGCACAAAACACTTACCTCGCTTGAATTTTCTCTCATCACTCAAATATCAATTTTTTTGCAATGTCTTTCTCATCCAAACTCATACAAGGGTCACCATAGGCTTGATAGATTCCTACATCGCTACCCGATGTGAGTCAAAGACATATGTTTATCATGAGGACTTTTCAGGGTTGTTCTGTGGCTTTCGGTTGGTAGGATTAAGATGTGAAAAACTCTGAGGCTGAATGAGGAGGGCTTGACTCTTTTAAAGCAAAATTGCATTAATCTAATTTTCACTTAAATATGGTCTTCTCTTCAATCCCCATAGTATCAATTCAGCTCCATCGTCATGAAAAGTCATGAAAGGTTTACACCATTCATCATTTCAGCATAAAAAATGTCAATCTTCTAAAACATGATTTTCTTGAAAGCTCCAGATGGGCACAGCTTTCCACCTCAATTAGAAGCTCCAGAAAAGGCACAGCTTCACTTGTCATGAAAGCTCCAGAAAAGGCACAGCTTTCAATATAATGAATTTCTTTAGCAGCAAAAACATCTCTTCAGAATTTAATTTTCCACCCAAAGTATCACATAATGTGGTGGCACAACACAAGACAGCTTCCCCCACACTTAAGCTCAACTAGATTATGCAATTTCACTTCAAGAGTTGGTTGGATAGGGAAAATTGGCTTGTAATGTGGCTTAACCTAACAGGCTGTGCATGGCTTCTAAGGGCTACAAGGATTAAATATTCAAGGTAGGTCATTATAAAAACGGATTATTTGAAATAGGGGTTTTAATACCAAACAAATGCCTCAATCATTTAAACACAAGTACCTCAAACCCTCAAGTTTTGACAGGAATAGATCAAATTCTGGTTAAATCAAGTATGGTTTGGCTCTCTCAAGAAGTGAGGTGAATGTAAAGAATATGAAAATAATGGTTTAGAAGCCTCACAGGAAAGTGATTTCAAATATAAAGACAGTGAGATTGGCATGGGATTCAAAATTCAGCGTACTTTGCATGAAATTACTAAATATTTGAACTTGAAACAAAGTCATTTCAGCATTCATTTAAGCTTAGTTTCAAGGGGTAAATTGTTTCACTTATTGATATGGATTTGAAAATGGTGATGAGAATCATTTCAGCTCAAAAGTTTCAAAAACACACAGAAAATTGTAAAATAAACACACAAATTTTGAAAAACACACAATTTTTGTTTTTTGGTTTTTTTTAACAGGAAAACAATTGAAATTACTAAACTAAAAGGTTCCCTCCCCCACACTTAAAATATTGCATTGTCCTCAATGTGAACCCGTGAGATGATATATGCACATGAAATGCAGAATTTTTAAATAGGACAAATAATATAAAAGTGAAAGGGTTAGGAACAGCCTGATGTGATCAAGTGATGATGGGGTCATGCAGTGTGATAAAATCCACTGCATCAGTAGGATGTCCCTCAATGTATCTCTTCAAACGTTGCCCATTGACTGTAAAGCTCCTTCCAGTGTCCTCTTGTGTGATCTCCACTGCACCATAAGGAAAAACATTAGACACAATATAAGGACCTAACCATCTAGAACGCAACTTACCAGGCATCAACTTCAGTCGTGAACTATAGAGAAGGACTTTCTCTCCAATATGAAACTCCCTTTGTTGGATCATTTTGTCATGAGCTGCTTTTGATCTTTCCTTGTAGTGCCTTGAGTTCTCATATGATGACAGGCGAATCTCCTCAAGCTCTTGAATTTGCAACTTCCTTTGAATTCCAGCTTGGGCCAAATCCATGTTACATTTCTTTATAGCCCAATATGCCCGATGCTCGACTTCCACGGGGAGATGACACGCTTTCCCAAAAACAATCCGAAATGGGGACATACCAATGGGGGTCTTGTATGCTGTCCTATAAGCCCACAATGCATCATCCAAGCGCTTGCTCCAATCCTTCCTATTTGGCTGCACGGTTTTCTCCAAGATTTGTTTCAACTCACGATTTGAAACCTCATCCTGGACATTTGTTTGGGGGTGGTATGGTGTTGATGTTTTGTGTGTCACCCCATACTTCCGAAGGAGGGAAGCAAAATTCCTATTGCAAAAGTGTGTCCCTTGGTCACTGATGATGGCCTTTGGTACTCCAAACCTGCAAAAAATCTGTGCTTTGATAAAATCCACAACAACATGAGAATCGTCAGTCCTGGTGGCCTTGGCCTCCACCCATTTACTCACATAATCGACAGCAACACGGATATACAAGAAACCAAATGAACTAGGAAAAGGTCCCATAAAATCAATTCCCCAAACGTCAAAAATCTCACAGAATAAAATGGGTTGTTGGGGCATCTCGTGTCTTCTTGAAATGTTTCCAGTGTGTTGGCAACGAGAGCATGACTTACAAAATACATGGGAATCATGGAATAAACTAGGCCAATATAATCCTGAGTCTAAAACCTTCCTAGCTGTCCGTTGGGGTCCAAAGTGTCCACCACAAGCAAGTGTATGACAGAAATGCAAAACAGACTCAAACTCATGATCGGGAACACACCTCCTAATGACTTGGTCACTACACATGCGCCAGAGGTATGGATCATCCCACACATAATACCTAGACTCACTTTTTAATTTTTGGACTTGATGCTTCTTCAAATTTACTGGGATTTCAGAGCCAACAATGTAATTAACTAAATCAGCATACCAAGGATGCTTACCTGAGATGGTATAGAGATGCTCATCGGGGAAAGTGTCCCGAAGTGGTACCTGGTCCAAGGTGTCACCCTCTAGTGTGTGAGTAAGCCTACTCATGTGGTCTGCCACCAAATTCTTTGACCCCTTCTTGTCCTTTATCTCAAGGTCAAACTCTTGAAGAAGTAGCATCCAACGGATAAGTCGTGGCTTTGCATCTGGCTTCTTTAGGAGGTACCTCAAAGCTGCATGGTCAGAAAAAACAACTACTTTAGAGCCCAATAAATATGAACGAAATTTATCTAAAGCAAATATAACAGCAAGAAACTCCTTTTCTGTTGTGGTGTAGTTTGATTGGGCTGAATCTAGTGTCCTCGATGCATAGGCGATCACATGTGAACGTCCCTCCACCCTCTGAGATAAGACAGCTCCAACCGCGAAGTTGGAGGCGTCACACATAAGCTCAAAAGGAATCTCCCACCGTGGGGGCTGTATGATCGGTGGAGTGGTCAGACACTTCTTTAGCTCATCAAATGATACCCTGCATGAATCATCAAAATTGAAGTCAATATCTTTTTGAAGCAATCGAGATAAGGGTAGAGCGATCTTACTAAAATCTCTGATGAAGCGTCGATAAAATCCAGCATGTCCAAGGAATTATCGAACATCACACACACATGAAGGGTAGGGTAAGGATGAAATGATGTCTACCTTAGATCTATCAACCTCTATCCCATGTTTTGACACTACATGCCCTAAGACAATGCCATGCTCTACCATGAAATGACACTTTTCAAAGTTCAGGACTAGATTCTTCTCAATACAACGATTCAACACATTTTCCAAACTACTTAGACATTCATCAAATGAAGATCCATACACTGTAAAATCATCCATAAATACCTCCATGCAGGTCTCAATAAAATCAGAAAAAATACTCACCATGCATCTCTGGAAGGTACCTAGGGCATTGCAAAGTCCAAATGGCATCCTCCGATAGGCAAATGTCCCAAAGGGACAGGTGAATGTAGTCTTCTCCTGATCCTCCGGAGCTATAGGAACCTGAAAATATCCAGAAAATCCATCCAAGAAACAATAGTGTGTCTTCCCAGCTAGTCTCTCAAGCATCTGATCAATAAATGGGAGGGGGAAATGATCTTTGCGAGTGGAATGATTTAGTTTCCTATAATCAATACACACGCGCCAATTGTTTTGTACCCTCATTGGAACTAACTCATCTTTCTCATTTGTAACAACAGTAACACCACTTTTCTTAGGCACAACCTGAATAAGACTTACCCACTGAGAATCTGAAATGGGATAGATTATACCTGCCTCGAGCAATTTTTCAACCTCTTTTTTAACAACCTCTAGAAGGGTTGGATTGAGTCTCCTTTTTGGTTTCCTCACCGGTTTAGCTCCATCTTCCAAAAGAATCCTATGCATGAAAATGGAGGGGCTAATACCTGATATGTCAGCCAAGGTCCACCCGATTGCCCTGATGTTCTCCCTCAAAAGATTCAAAAGTTTTTCTTCATGTTCAAAAGAGAGATTGTTAGCAATGATAACAGGTAATTTTTCACCACTTAACAAGTATGAGTATTTGAGATTTGGTGGCAATGGCTTTAGTTCCAGTGATGGTGGCTGCTGAATGGATGGAAGCATGAGTGGCGTAGACATCTGTGCACAATCATACATATCATCTGAATGAGAGAACAATGCATCAAATCCATCAGAAAAATTAGCAGCCATATCATAATCAGAGTATACATGCTCAGAATTCGAATATGATTGGACAAATGAACCAATCCCAAGATCAGAAAGATCATGAATTAAAGGGGATGAAGTAGAATGAGACATCAAGTTGGACCCAATACTCATTATTTCATTAAGAAGTGAATAGTCCCCAAGAGATTGGGAATCAAAAATAGAGGGACTATCACATGGAGACTCAGAATGAGAGAGAAAGAATGCTGAGTGTTCCTCTGGTGGGTACTTCATAGAATCCAGGATTTTAAACCTCACGATTTCATCCCCGAATTCCATGGAAAGAGTACCCTCATGAACATTGATAATGGTCTTAGCAGTTTTGAGGAAGGGTCTACCAAGAATGATAGGGGCATGAGAACTTACCTGGTCATCTTCCATGTTTAGTACATAGAAATCAGCAGGGAAGATCATGTCCTTTACCTTTACCAACACATCTTCAAGGACACCAGCCAAATATGTTGTAGCTCTATTCGCTAGCTGCACCACTACCCTTGTAGGCTTGAGCTCACCAATCTGCAATGAAGAGAAAACAGAGTGAGGCATCACATTTATTGAAGCTCCTAAATCACAAAGAGCATCAGAGAAGTGAAACTCCCCTATGGTGCATGGGATGGTGAATGTCCCGGGATCCTTGCACTTTGTTGGCATTGCTAGAGTTGGTGTAATGAGTGCTGAGACATTCCTTCCAAGGTTGATTCTCTCATTTCCCTTGAGCCCTCTTCGATTGGTACAAAGTTCTTTTAAGAATTTGGCATACCTTTGGATTTGCTTAATGGCTTCGAGTAGAGGAATGTTGATCTCCACACGCTTGAATGTGTCCAAAACCTCCTTTTGCATTGCTTCTTCAGCCATCTTCTTGGTTTGAACAACCCTGTTTGGAAAAGGAAGTGGTTTAGGAGGAACATCATCAATCTTTTTCTTACCTTTATCTTTCTCCTTGGATTGTTCATCAGTTGGTATGGAATGCGGCTTCTCTGAAGTTGAGGTGAATCCCGGTGGAATGTTAGGTGTAGATGTATCGTTCATTTGCTTCCCACTTCTCAATGTGATGGCACTAACATTCCCCTTTGGATTTGGAGTGGGTTGGGAAGGTAGATTTCCAGAATTCTTACTCACAAGTTCATGGAGGGCGGTGGCAATCTGACTCATTTGAGTCTTCAACTCTCTCAGCTCCGAACCTTGACTCTTCAGCTCATTCTGTTGATTAAGAACAATTTGCTTCAAAAGATCATCAGTATTAGAATCTACCTTTGGTGGATGATTCCCTTGTTGTTGACTTGTTGATGTTTGAGCTTCAAATCTCCTTTGGGGTTGTTGGAAACCCTGCTGGTAAGGCGGAGGCTGCTGGAAGTTTGGTTGAAAAGGGGGCCTTTGTTGTTGTCCAGAGCCATACCTCATGTCCGCTAGATCTTTCCACCCTTGGTTGTAGGTTGGATCAAACTTCTTTTGGGGATATGGTTGTTGTTGTTGCTGCTGAAATGGTCTCCCAGGGAACACTGCTGCACAATCTTCTGTTTCTTGGAGTTGTGGGCAACAGTCAGTCGGGTGGCTTGTCTCAGTGCAAATACCACAAGGCCTTGAAAGAGGGGGTAGAGATGTCTTTTGTGCCAATGCAATCTGCCTCACCATAGTTGTCAATTCTTCTAACTTAGTATCAATCAAATGACTTTCAAGAGAAGAAGGACTTACTTGATGTACTCCTCGAACATGTGGTGTACCTCTATCACCAAATTGTTGGGAGTTTTGGGCCATCTTGTCGATCAATGCTCGTGCATCTACTGGTGTCTTGTCCACCAATGCTCCTCCAGCTGCAGCATGCACCATGCTCCTCTCCATGGGTGTGAGTCCTTCATAGAAGTACTGGATGAGTAATTGCTCACTGATTTGGTGATGCGGACAGCTTGCACACAACTTCTTGAATCTCTCCCAGTACTCATACATTGACTCCCCTTGGGCTTGCTTGATCCCCGAGATCTCCTTATGAATGGATGTGGTCCTTGATGCTGGAAAAAATCTCTGCAAGAAAAGACGTTTCAAATCGTTCCAACAAGTTACATCTTCGGGTTGTAAATAATACATCCAATCTTTCGCAGCTCCATCAAGTGAGAATGGGAATGCTCTTAGTTTGATTTGATCTTCAGAGACATTTCTAGGTTTTAGAGTTGAGAAAACCACATTAAATTCCTTAAGGTGTTTGTTGGGATCCTCACCAGATAAGCCATGAAACTTTGGAAGAAGGTGAATTAATCCAGATTTCAATTCAAAGTCCGATTCGAGATTTGGGTATGCAATACAATTTGGTTGATAGTTAATATCAGGTGCAGCCAATTCTCGAATGGTTCTATTAAGTTCATTTCCATTATTTCCAGCCATTGGTTCTTGTTTTATGGTTGAATTTGAATTGCTTCCAATTTCAATGTTCTGATATTGGAGTAATTCTTCAACTGGTTGAATGTTGAAACTTCCCGTAGACTGAGAATTTCTGATTCGTGCCCTAAGGCTGCGTTCAATCTCAGGGTCAAGATCTAAGAGATCTTCGGGATTAGTTCGTGTCATAGATCAAATAAAAATGAAAAGAAAGAAAGTGGACCATAGTAAAATAAAAATGAGAAGTTTGAGTTGATGGTCCAAAGAGAAGTAGAAGAAATTAAAAGAAGAAGAAGAAAAATCAGATTGGGTAAAGAAGGAATAAAGAAGAGAGGAAGAGAATAAAATGTAAAATAAAATAAATACCTCTAATTGGTTGAAATAATTACTTGCCTCCCCGGCAACGGCGCCAATTTGAAAAAGCGTTGTCGCACGCGCTCTCAAAAGAACTTCAAAAGTGAGTTACGTTGGATAAAACTCCAAGCACAACACTCTATGAAGCTAATGTTTAGTTTACTTGGTGTAGCATAGGGGGCTAACCAAGGTCGTCTCTCAAAGGAGGAAGTGAATTAAAACATCTTATTAGAGGTATTCTAAAAATTAAATAAAAGAGAATAAAAACACTACTAGAAAAGGATGGGGGTTGTTTATAGTTTATGAATCTAGAAGAAGTTTGCTGGAAGAAGATTGTATTTTTTTTTTGTTTTTAGTTTTGAAATGAATTCCGATTAAAATAACACAACAAGAAGATGTTTTTTTTAGAAAATATTTTAAAAGGCGTAATCGATCTAACTCTACCTCTTCATTTACATATTAATCATTATCATTTAAATGAATATCAACTTAATTATGATCCTCTAATTTGTTAACCCTCGAACCCTACAAGAGTTAACTTAACCACAAATATGGAATTACTTAAACCCTAGGCTAGCTTCGGAACATGCAATCGCAGAACCCTGCTTTGATTGTTGTTCTAAGGTTAGCTTATGGTCAGTGGTTAATTAGAGCACAAATCCATTCTAGAAATGAGGATGAGTTGTGTTTATGGATTATATTTGAACTCTACAAATTTATCCCAAGTGGTCTTGTATTACCGATTAAGCTCGCACTCTCACAATTTGCACAAAATCTCGACCTCGCGTGTTTTTGTATTAATTGTTCAATTGCTTGCTTAGTTTCTTAAAATTTAAAAACATAATTCATGGATCATATTAAGTGAATTACAGTAGGCTCAATGATTCAAAATAATTAAATGAAGAGGGTAGAAGATAGATCGATCACTAAAAATTACTCTTCCATGGGTGGCGTAATCATCGTAGAAGCGTTTTGCATGTGCAAAGGTTTATAATGGGTATAACCCAATATCGCTTCTACTCAAGAATTCCAGCCCCAAGAGGAAGATTAAGAGAAGAATAAATTTAAATAAAACAGAGGAAAAGAGAAGAAATAAAAGAAGAACAAAGAAGTTTATTACACAAACAAAACAATTACAACATGAAGGAGAGAAGGAGGCTTCGATGAGAGGATCCTTGCTTCAAGAGCTACCTCTCTTACAATGGTTGGAGAATTTGGTTGAAACCAATTCTCCTCTGCCTCCAATCTCCCAATGCACGAACCAGCCTCTCCAAATGAGAAAATCACTAATTTATAGAGTGGAGGGGAGGCTAGGTTTAAAGTGGTTTCAAGTGTGAATGCAAAATCTCGGCCAAATATTTTAATGAAACTTGCACCGCCCATTTGACCTCCAAAACGCGTGAATTGACCGGCCTTCCAGAAGGATGATTTGTGCCAAATCATGTCCCCGAGCTTTCCTCAAAAGTGGGGCTCAATCCAATCCCGTATGTAGAGGATATGGCCCAAATACAGAACCTTCTCCATTCTGGCGAGTCCAGCCCAACTTTGACTTCATGGCCCAATTGCAACAACCAAATGAACTTTTTAGCTTTAGTGTCCTGAATAAAAGTTGTATATAATTAAGTTAGGAACTCTGTTACAAAATTTCAAATTCAAAAAATAACCATAAAAATATTTAGCTTCGAAATACTACAGTGCACTATTAAGGGTAAAACTGGAATTTTCACCAAATTTTCAAATGAATGATCAAATCCCAAATATTTTATAAATAAACATATTTAACACAATGTGAGGAAATTATATCATTTATTATCAATAAAATATTCAATAAAATAGTGTTTTATCACTTCCTCAAAAACATCAATATGAAATACTTTATCCATGAAAATGTAATCTTTTATCAGCCTTGTGTCACACCCTGAGATGAATGATCACTCCATCTACATAACCAACTAGCAGATATGATCCCACATGAAAATCACCTCTAACATCACTAAAGAAACCCAAAAAGGACTCAACAAAAACATTAGATCCAGAAATAGAAGCACCAATGTCAATAAGAAATATTCTAGATTAACATCAATGGGGACCCAAATGTTGAGGATCTGACACTGGTCATGCCTCCTAGAAAACCATCAGCCACTCATTCAACACATCCTAGAACATCCTTGAAGAATATTTCACCAAACCAACTAAAAACGGAGATTTAGATCAGGACATCTGTGCATAAATGGGAAGACTAATCCCTTGACAGTGATCCATTCATTAGTAAGGATAAAAACCCTAGTTTTGAGACCACCTCCAAAAAAACAAATAAAAAATTAAAATAGCACATGTAGCACCTCATGGGATACCAATGATGGATCATCCAACACATCCCAAACAACCCTACTAGAACTAAGCACCATTCGAAAAATGGGGTTAATAACATATAAAGAGGAAGAAAGATTAGAGGAGGAACCAAATGAGGGTATCAACAAAAAACCACACCTAAAAAAAGGAAATAACCACCACCAAAATGATAGAGAAACCATCGATCAACACCCCCAGAAACACCCAAAACACCTTGAAACTTCATCGGGAATGGTAGGAAATGGGGTCCAGAAAGATAAGTCCAGAAAAAATAGAAGTGGAGGATTACAAAAAACTCTAATGAGAGGGAATAAAAGAAAATACAATTGAAGAGACATATTTCCAGAGTGCACTAAACCTAGGGGAAAATGTGATTTTGAAAGCATAAGAGGGGACTAAGTATAGAGGATACTAGAGAATGAAGGAAAGATATAAGGGTGGAATATCTCATATGAGTCATCCAATCCATCACATAGGATTTTAGAAGGAAACCCTAGAAATGGAAGTTTAGAGAGTGAGAGACTTTGGGAGAGTGTAGTGGAATTATTTTAATGCATTTTAACACAACATATATTGGGAATTTTATTAGTTTTTTATCAATACAATCCTTAAATGTGAAATTATTTAATATTATTGAAATTGTGATAAAATTTTAATTTATTGTTTTTTTAATCATGATTAATATTTTTTGTGATCAATTGGTTAAATATTTCTTTATTTAATTTTTATAAAATTATATAAAATTATTATTTTGATTTATTTTTAATGTTTTTATTAGTTTTTGAGATTTATAATTATTCTTCCATAGTTCCATACTTTAACTTAAATTATTTTGTGTAATCTTTGTACATAATGTTTTTTTGTGGTTTAATTTTAATTTGAATATACTATTTCCACGAATAACAAAAACTATGATTTTTAGGGTCTGTGACCCTGAGAAGCAAAATACTGGTATTGTGAAGTTATTACTAGTTTGATACTATGAATAAGAAAAAATGTAAAATCTGCTACCTTGATGTTTCTATAGACATTAAACTATGAGAAGAAAAATACTATGACCATGTTAGTGTTTTAAAATCATTACCATATTTCTACCATTGGGTGGGGTGTCACCGTGCACTACCACTATTTTGGTACCTTGAATCACCACTCCCACTACTTGCATGAAATATTCTACTACGATTTTTTACCCATTATAATACATTTATTTTCACTTTTCTTTTTTCCATTTTACCTCTTATACCATGCCCCAAATTTCTAGTAATAATCCCTACACTCCATACTATTATGGGAATTTGAATCTATCATGCACAAAAAATTGTCGATGAAGATTCTATAAATATATCAAACCATATTTTTAAAACTTATATATAAAATCTTAATAGTTGAATATTCATTAAATAACATAATTACCCATGATATAATTATATAGGTTAAGTGCCTTTGTAAACTTGGATACATAAATAAGTGGTTCATAAGTGAACTAAATTATCTCCCACTCTATTATTCATGACTAGAGACCTTCTTTGAATTATTATATATATTACCTTTCTTCATAACCTAGTGAAAGTAAATACAATAAAGGGTAAGATATGATGCTCAATAAGAATAAAAAAGGGAGATATCAATGTTTAAATAAACTTAACCATAGAATAAGTGTTTGAGAACCTGAGAATAATATTTGAAACCTATACCCTTCATATCACATATCAAAATTTTGAGTCATGGAATAAAGTAAGTATATTCATAATACATAAATCATAAATAAATCCAAAATCATGATCCATTCGACCATAACATTGGAATAACATATAGATTTTTGGAATACACAAAAGTATTAAAAATCATTTCCTCAGTAGTAATGAATTACCATCATGACTATCATAGAGTATTGAGTTCACTCCCCAAACCATATTAGTAGTAAATGATCACTACCTATATTTTCATAGTGAGAAAAATATCATACTAATCAGATTTTACTCTCCATTATAGTTCTGTTTATCTCATTAGATATCCATCAATACCCAATTCATTGGAGGGATATACAATTCTAGGCCCACCCATCACATAATGAAAATCATACATATGTGTTCTATAAAATCATAAATTATTCATCATATCATAACCTATTAAAAGAAAACAACTTTCATAAATTGTTTTAATTATATCATTGCATAACCCATGTAATATAAATGGGTTTCATTACTTAATTAACACATGGTAAAGAAATAGGTTTCATAGAATCATCCTTAAATGTTCATAATCATATTCCAACTGAAGAATGAAAGTGGATGGTATAATTGAATCATATCCCCTGTAAATCATAAGAATTATCAGAGGATTTAATTTTATATGAAAATACATTTAAAATATATGTGGAATATTTCTTAAGGAAAATAAGATTTTCATTTTGAAATCAATTTTTTAAAATCATAAAATTTCTCAAATATTAAGGAAAAAATTTTATTTTAAAGGAACCTTGGAAATTTGTAAAGGATTCTTGAAATTATTTATTGGTCATGAATGTAGGTTTTTTTTTCAATCCAAGTATGTTAAAACAATGCATCGTATCAAAATATTAGTAAAACATAAAAATAACTGATTCATAAAAGTAGAAGAAGATTTATTTTAAAAAAATTTATGAAAATAAAATCATTTGTAAAAATGACTCCAAACAATGTTATTATAATATTAAATAATTATTTTAATACTTTTTAGTGAAAACATGTATATAAAATAAAATTTATTTTCAATCGAAGAGATAAATAAGTCAATTTTCTTTAAAAACATTTTTTAGCCTATTAAGTACTTTAAGAGAGGGAAATGAAAGTAAAACAAGTAGTGTATAGAAATAAATAAATTATAATAAAATAAATGATATTATATAGAGGTAGATCATAGAATTTCATCATCATAATCTTGTCAAAAAAATCCCAATAAACAATGATATTGTATTGTAAATCCCTTACCTTGAGATCTGATTAATTTGAAAGTGATCTATCCTCATGTATAACAAGTTTAAATTTTTTATAATTCTATAAAAAATAATTATAAAACTTATTATATCATATATTATCCCTTTATAACATTTCAACACCATTTATCGGTAATTCGTTATTAAAATAATTATTTCTAGGTGTTAGCTATTTCTTCTTTTGATAAGAATTTTGGTTGTTAGTTTCAATCCATGCACTTTGATCATGGTTCCATAATATTTTTATTTTATTCAGGATATAAATGTTGTGTATACTAAATATTTATTTATTTATAGTCATCCATAAAAGGAAGAGACATAAAAATTAATTACACCATCCATAGAGATGGTAGATAATACATATGCATTAACAATGTTTTCAGTTTTAGAAGAATGGAATGAAAGAAATGTAAATAATAATAAACATTTATAGAATCATTATTATATCATATAATCCATATAAATTAATTAAATATTTCCTTATTAACATCTATTTAAAGAATAAATGAAAAAAACTACATCACTTCGTGAAGGTGGTAGTACACACGTACGCGTGAGCAACATTATCATTTTCCAATGGATTGGAAGATAATAAATTATATATGATATTATCATTAAATAATAATAATTATGTAACAAATATAATATATAAACATTTAAACCATCATTATACCCATCCATAAAATATGTCGATGAAAAATTAATTGTATTGCTATGTGGAGTGGTAGGTCATACACACACATAAGTGATAATTTCACTTCCCATTTGAATGGGAAAGAGGGTAGATAGTGGTGGATTAAAAATTATAATAAAATTTTAGTATTTTTTGGATATTTAAGTTATTATTTTATGATAAATACCACATATTTTTATGTGGTAAAATAATTCCTTAAAAAGAAAGTGATTAGTTAAGGTGATTACCTATTCTTTAAAAGAAATCCTTTAGATGCCCTCTTAAGGTTCCTAGGATTTCTATTAATGGGAAAAAAATCTAGAGTGTGTCCATGGATGTTGAAAAGATAATTTTCTCTAGGCTGGTTGATCTAAAACATTCAATGGGGTGTTAATAAGAGAAAGGAGGGTGCCCTTTTATATGTGAGAGGTGGTTCACTCTTGGAATTTCTGAAAATATTAAAATATAAATAATCAATTATCAAGAAAAATGATTAAAAATGGATATTTATTGAAATATAATGTATTATTTTGTTTAAATACTATCATATTATAAAAGTTTTATAGGTTTAAGTGGTGTTTTAAACCATATCTTTTGGTTTAACCCCTTAGTTATACTATTTAAACTGTAACCACACAAACATATTTTACACACTTAAATGGTTATAACTTTAATTACAACAATAAATTTGGATCATAAATGTCCAATGTATGAAATTTTAGACCATATTTTAACCCATTTTTTATCTTTCATGTTTTTTATTATTTTTAAATAATCAAATACTATACTATTATTGAAAAATATCTTTAATGTCAATTTTGACACAATTCATTTAATTTTAATTTAGAGGCACCAAGATAAAAAATCATATTAGAATAAAATAATTTAAAACATCTCTAATATGTCATATTTATCTAAAATAAACACAGAAAAAAAATTCACTAAAAGTTTATAACTTTTAAAAATTTTAATATCATTTTTTATATTAATTCAATACATACTGTTTCGACATTGCGTAATCATTTAAAGTAATTATATAATTGAAAAATGTTTTAAATAAATTAACTTCATGAAAATAATTTAATTATTATAAAAATAAACATTATTATCCAATCAAAACATTCAATTTTCTATATATAAACACATAATAGATATTTAGAGGTAAGAGAGTGACATTTTCTATTTTTCTTTGCCTTAAATTTTATATTGGTCATTTTCATTGAACATTTTCCCTTAAAAAAATATATTTAAATACTATGTTGATAAGGATTGAATTAAATTTATATAATAAGAGTTAATATGAATAATGGGGACCTTGACATTTTATTTTAACCTAGGTTTTCTAGATTTACTTTTTATCACAGTGATAATGTTTTCCACGATTAAAATTCATAATGCCTAAAAATAAAAGGAACCTATTTACCAAATATGGTCCCCATGATTCCGAATATTTAATAATTTTTTCAAAATTGATTTCCGATAAGAATTATAAATCAATTTTAAAATAAGTGTGAAAAATATGGGGAAAACAGTTTTTTAGAAAATCACATTTTAAGCGTAACTGTGGATTTATTCCAATCCCATGTCATGAAAAAACATTAGATGATTTTTTAAAAATTTATTGAATATATAATATATTAATTTCCTTAAAATCATTAAATAACAGTTATTAATTTTAATTATTAATATAATAATATTAAGTTCATAAAAATAGTTTTTTATAAAAACATTTCCTTTGTTTTGAAATGTTTTTATTTTCACTTCTAATTAATTGATAAACAATTAATTAATTTAATACATATGTAAACCATAAGATTTAATTTTCTATTTTTTACAATATGTACCCACCAATAAAAACGATCGGTGATAACTATCACATTAAATAATAATATTTTAATAGTTTAACATGGTTGGTTTTAAACTTAGTGTTCTGTGTAAATAAAGCTATCAATGAAAAAAACATTATGGAGAACTTTGTCATAAAATCTCAAGGTGTTACATTATAAACCCGTTAAAATTAATTATTACCATGAAATTGCAATACTATTATATAAATAATTTTGTTATATATAATACATGATATCCCTAGGTTCCCAAGTAGATTCTTCAATTTTTTCCTCTAGAAAACTTTAACGAGGTGAGTAGTTCTGCACCATATAACTTTGTATCTATGTTCCCAGATTTATACAATTTTTTCATCATAGGAAATATCATCCTCTAGTGGTAAAAACTCTAAGTTTGGTACATGTGATTGATCAGGTATGTACTTCTGCAAGAGAGATAAATAAAATACATCATGAGATTGAGAGAGGTTTAGTAGAAGCACTTAACGATAAGCTACCATCCATAATCGATTAAGAATATCTAAGGGGATAACATACCTAGGGATAAAATTTCCTTTCTATAAAAATATCATAGCTTTTATCCATGGATAAATTCACAGAGGTACCTTTTCACTAATGCGGAATTCTAGATTTCACAAAATATTTTCAGCATATCTATTCTTCAAATTATAAGCTTCCTTGATATTCTATTTAATGAATTAAACATTTTATGCCATTTCCTCAGATAGCTTTGTTCCCAATAGTTTTCTTTCTCCAAATTCATCCTATAATGTTTTAGCTATGCCTAAATGGACCTGAGGCCTTTTTTTTATTATTGATTTTTCATAACCCTTATTTTTAGAGATGAGGGGGAACCTTTACAAGGCTCATAGGCTTTTAAAGATTATATGGACCATAGGATTATGAGACATTACAAGACCTAAAGTTCATAGGGAATTCAACTAGACTATAACTATAAGAAAATTCCCCTCCCCAGCATCTTCATTATGATAGTATCCCAACACCTTCATATGGATGTCTAGCTAAGATTTCCATGAAAGCACAGGCTAGTCCCGTTGGTGTTTCCATAACTTCTCATTCTTCAAAATCCTTTTTGTTATGCTCTGGTGAGGGAACCTTCTCTGAATCCTCCTATGGGGACGCTCTTTTTTTGTAGATTCTGTCTGGGGAAACTACATTGATCATGTGTCCTGATGGCCTTGAGGGGGGCCAAAGGACATAATTATTTCTCGAAGGCCTTACTGACCTGAAGGCTTGGGTGGCCCATAGAATTGGGTGGCTCGAAGACCTTATGGACTCCAAGCCCAAATCGGTGGCCCAAGGTGAATAGTTATTGCTTCTATAATACCAAACATTACCTACTATAGTACTACTACAGTACCTAGAATTATACCTCTACCTGGTTTTGAACCTGGGTCTCATGGATGCACTTAGAGAGACCCCAACAACGTAGATGAGGATCATGTACTTGTAGTAATGCACTTCTTTAAAAAAAAGTCTTCAAATGGAGCAATCATAATGATTTAGTGGGAGCTATTTTTTTAAGAAAATTCATCTAGTGGAATGCAATGACTCAAAACTTCTTTACAATCCATAGAATATGATCACAACATATCATCTAGGGTTTGAATGGTTCTTTAATACTGAACATCCAATCAAGGATGATAAAGTATAATAAAACTCAACTCTGAATGCAGAGCATGCTGAAGGATTCACAAGAACTTTAAGGTAAACCACAAATCCTGATCAACTACAACAGAATATGGTACTCCAAAACAAAGTTGGAAATTCTTTAATGTATGTTCTAGAAAACTGATAAAGACATAAATATTATCTATTATAAATTACGTGTTCTTAATTTGTATGGTGATCAATTAAAACCCAAATAGGACTATGGAATTTGGAATTTTTGGGAGTTTGATGAGAAAATCCATGGTGATTTTTTCCAATTTCTATTCTACAATGTTTAATGGTTATAAAATTACCTTATAATTATGAAACAAAATAAAAAATATCTCTCATCATACTCTCCTACTATAAATATTGTTTTGAATCTCTATAAATATTTTTAATTCCACGATGAATAGATAACGATGAACTATAAGCCTCAACCAACTCCTCCTTCAAATCTAGTATGGATGAAATACAAGCATGATTGTTGAAACTTATCATTCCATAAAAATTACGGTTTAACTCATGATTTTTTTGATATTATTCAATAGTTACACATCTTACATTATCACTTATTGAATCCTCACATGGATATATGGTTGAACTCTCATTTGAGAAATATAATATTTATCCCCTTCTTTCAAAATATATAGATCCATACTTTGAAAACCCAAAAATATTTTATCTTTGGTGATCCCAATTATAGATAATATAACAATATCTCTTCAAATTAGAGTATATATTACATTGTTTACTTTCTTAGGGTGGTAATGTATTGATTAGTCATAATCAATAATCAACTCAAACCATATTATCAACTTCATATTAAGTGCTTCTTTGATTTAATATATACTTTAAACTTTTATGATCAATATATTTATCACTTATTTTTCAAAAAATATAATACCTACATATATTTAATGAAAAAATTACCACAAATAACTCTAAACCACATGTTGGGTAATTTTGTTCATGATCCTTCTGAATAAACTATAAACAAATCATTATTCGTGAGAAAACAACCCAATATATTCTTTAATGCAACACTATATATTAAAAACCATTATCTATTTAATGGTAATGTAATCATAGGTTCTCTAACAAACATTATCTCTAGTTTCATGAAACTTTCTTCACATTAATCTCTCCAAAGGAACTTTGTTTCCTTCCAAGTTAACTTAGAGATTTTATTAGATATTCTTGAGAAATTCCATAAAAAGAATTGATAATATCCATCCAAACAAAGAAAACTATGGATCATAATCACAATTTCTGGTCCAGGACAACATTTAATAACTTAAATCTTACATGTATCCACCAACATACACTCACTTTAGATTAAATGACTAAAAAAATAAACTTGTATATCCAAATTTCACAATTTATAATTTTTGAATACATATCCTCCTTCCTTAGGTTATCCATATAGTCATCAAGTGATATTTATGATATGAAATTATCTTTGATTATATAAGAATATCATGTTTAAGTAATATTCAAAACAAATTGATGAAATCTATAAGGAACCTATTAACTAAATACATAAATATAATAAGGACATTAGTAAGCCCAAATACAGTCATTATAAATTCATGGTATCCATAATAGGTTTGGAAAACTATCTTGGGTATATTATAACAACCCAAATATTTATTTAATATTAATAAATAATTTATTACATAATATTACTCTTAATAAAACCCAAATGATTTTCTAATATAGTTTATTTGGGAAAAGAGTACATTACATAACAACTTAAAACATGAAATACACCATCTTTATTGAAAACCTCTTTAACATGTTCATAATATTCCTTTGTACTTAAAACTATAAGGGATAACCAAGAGACACAATAAGAAAGGGGTGAGATATAAATACCAGTAAGGAAATTAACATGGACTAATGAGATACATGTTTGAAAATAAATATATTAATGGGTCCTAAAAAGAGTAGTAATCATAAACCCAAATAATTAGACATGATATAACATGATAATCATAACATGTTAAATGTGGAAACAACTTAAAACACTGAATAATAGAAATATGTCACTGATAAACCTCAAAGAAATCATGGTGGAAAAAGTCCCATAAAGGCATCAGGTTCACTTCCTGTCCCAAAATGATGTATCATGATACTGAACATTACCCAATTCATTGGATCACTATCTAGGCACACCAATCATATTCATTTCATTCTCATGCTTAAGTGTTCCACATTGATAACAAAACATGGATTCATTAATAATCATAATTTATTCCACAATTAACTAGTGTAGAATAAATATAAATAAGTCCCCAATAAATGAGTATATTTTCATATATGTGAAAACCCTTGATAGAAATTGGTTATGGTATTCACTACACAATTATTTTGGCATGGTAGACCATGGTAAAATTTCATCAATATAATGAAATCACATAAAGATTCATAAAAATGGATTGATGAGAGAGAAAGGGGTTTATAATCATATAGAAATAAAATTTAAAGTAAAAGGTACATAGAAAAGAATATCCTAACATTATAAATTTGGAAATATATGTCATAAGGTAATGATGAAACTTGAATAGAGAAAAAAAATTCCTTACTATATTTTGGCATGGTAACGAGTGGTAATAAAATATCATGGGAGGCTTAATGGGAGGGTAATGAGTTATCATAATTTATACATTAAATTCACTGTAAGAGGAATATTGAAGAATATATTCCAAAATAAAAAATTACAATTTAAGAGATATAACATAAAATAAATTCTTGAATGGAAATGAGAAAAGTGATACGCCTTATGAAATTTCGACATTGTAATGGATTAGGTAAGGGTAAAAATGGGAGATTATAAATGGTCTCCCATTAAAATGATATCAATTGGATGGTAAGGTAATCACAATAAATGAATTAAAATATAACCAATTAAAATTATAAAGACTAATTTCAAATAAGGTTCTTGAATTGAAAGAAGGAGAGAAAGGTGAGGATCCCATACTTGAGTGTGTGACTCCAAAAGCTTGGTATGGGATTATTAAAAGCTTGTGTGAACTTTGAGAGGAATTTTGGGTGTGGATGTAAGAGTTTTTACTTGATAAAAAGAGTTTGTGTAAAGATAAATGGGAGCTTGGGTGGGTTTATATAGGAAAATAGGTGGATTTATTTATTATTTTGGTTTTGGACTCTATATAATAAAATATCCCAAACCAGAAATGTTCCTATGGTTTTTCACATGGGTTCTTCCAAATTATAGTGTTATATGCTATTTTATAAGGTAAAGGACTAAACATAATTAAATAATTCCCTTTCTTATGTGTAGGTGAGTCACATTCTTAAGGAAAGAATTTAAAAACCATGAAATATATTATAAGTTTTGGAGGACTCATAATGGATTTTAAAAATATATAAAATAAACTTGAAATAAAATTATTTTAATGTTAAAACATATATTTGGTCTTGGAAACCATTTATAGTAATTATTGCATTACTTTTGGGCCATTATGATGTTAGAATACACAAATTATATTTATATAGAATTTAATTTTTAACTAAAAATTTGGTTGCCTCATTAAATTATAAAAAATTCCCTATTGGATAATTTTAACAGTATAATTCCAAAAATAAAATTAATTTTATATAAAAGTTTTTATAACAATTTGAATTATGAATTTTAAAATAATAACGAAAATTTATTGAAAATGATGCATTTTTTTGAAAAATAATAGTTTTTATAACACTTAAAAAGATTACATTTGACTCTATAAAAATTATTTATTAATAATATTTTATTAAAATATTAATTATTTCAAATATAAAATAATTCATAAATTCATTAATAGTTTTATAATGTTAAAAATAATAGGATGAAAATATTTTTATTATTCTATAAAAAATAATTTTCATATTCATATTCATAGGGTCTTAATACATATCCTTTTAATACATCAGCATACTCTCTAAGATTAAGGCCTACGATAATGAGACTTTAATGGGGATGTTTGGAGAACATGGTTTGGGTCGTGATCTTGATGATCTTGAACTTCTTCCATAAATGGTTTCTATCATGCTTATGTTATTGGATCATATCTTGGGATTGGTCATGGAAAAATACTTGTGCTTATATCTCCCTTTTATGCACTGATAGATGGGCTTCAGAGGGTACGATCATTCTGGTGGAGACCATCACCTCCTTTATCTATTACAAATGGATTTTGTAAAACCCTATATTTATACAAATCATGTGATCACTGTTGAATGACTATATTTTCAATGTTAATGATTCTTAATGGTCAATTAAATCTGATAGGATAAAACCAAATGAGTGGACATGTTTTTTATAACCATATTACTTAATAATACATTTAAATAACTCTCAAAGGGGAATTTTATTTATAATAGTTTTGGTCGTTACAATCTTACTCATTTAAGAAATTTCACCCTAAAAAGTTTAATTCCCCACCCTAAAATGATGATTATAACTCTGATTCATCACCTCCTATGGTTCCCACATTGCTTCTTCTAGTTTTTGGTTCCTCCATAACACTTTGACCAAGTGAATTGTAATATTCCGTATAACTTTTTCTCTATGACCTAATATTTTCATCAGTTTCTCCTCATAGTAAAGGTCATTTTCCAATGGTACCACCTCTGTATTTAGTACATTTGAGGGATATGGTATGTACTTTCTCAAGAGAGATACATGAAATACATTATTTACTTGTGAAAGGTTTAGTGGGAGTGATAGTTGGTTGGAAACCACTATGATGCGATCAAGGATCTCAAAAGGACTGATGTACCTTGGACCAAGGTTTCCATTCTTCCTAATTCTCATCAATTTTATCCATAGAGATATATGGGGGAATAACATGTCTCAAACATAAAACTCCAGGTATCATCGATGATTGTTATCATTAATATTTTTTTTGGCTCTTGGATGCTTTGATGTGTTGTCGAATGGTTTTAACCTTCTCCACCATTTCCTCAGCCATTTCAGGACCAAGTAGTTTTTGTTCCCCAACTTCATCCTAGCCGCAGGTGTTCTACACCTCTTCCAATAAAGGGATTCAGAGGGATCTATTTGGATGCTCGAATGGAAGCTATTGTTGTAAGATAACTGAACCAAAAATAATATTTTGGTCTCATCTTCCCTCGAAGTCCATAGAACATTCTCAAAACTTTTCTTCCAATTTCTAAATAGTGTGATTAGAGTGGCCCTCAATTTGAGGTTGATAGTCCATAATAAAGTTCAACTAAATATTTAGATCATATTGGAGACTTTTCTATAACATGGAGCGGAATCTCAAATCATGATCGGATAAAATTGAAAGTTGTACTCTCTGCAGCCTTACCACTTATCTGATATATATCCATGCTTGTTTATACAATGATAATACCTCTTGAATTGTGATAAATTGAGTTGTATTTGTAAGAAGATCCAAAAAAACCTATATAGTATTGTTTCTCTTAGATGTATTCAAAATTCTAGTGATAAATTTCATGGTGATTTTCTCCCATCTTCACATTGGTATGGGTAATGGTTGCATCATCCCCTTGAAATTATTCCTTTTAATCTTCACTTACTAGCATACCAGGAACTTTGATGTATACTCAGTGATCTCCTTATTCATATATTCCCCCCAATATTTCTCATGAATATCTTGATACAAATTTGAGATTCCTTGGTGAATATAGAAATTAAAACTATACACATCATCCAATAGTTCCATCTTTAACTCAGGATTTGATAGAACACATAGTCATGACCCAAATCTCACAATGCCTTCTTCATTATCATTAAAATCCAAGGGTTTCCCTTTCCATATAGTTTCCACTTTATTTTGAATTCCCACATAATTTCATTGATCATACTTTTACAATTCCAAAATAGGTAGTTGAGAAATATTTTTTGAAATGATTGATGATGTTCCATTATTTATGATTCCCATGTCCATCCTCTTCAAATCCAAGAAGATCAGATCCTTCTCAATTCTCATCAATGATATAATTGTTGAGTCCTTTATACTTAGATCATATTACACTTTATTTTATTTTCTAGGATGGTAGTGGATTGACCAGTAATAATCCGTGATAAGTTATAACCGTTTTGTGGGCGCATATTAAGCGCTTTATGCGTGAATATATATTTGAGGATCTCTTGATCAGTATATATTTCAAAATTATCCCTATAGAGAAAATTTAGTTAGATATTTAATGCAAAGATCCCAGTTTTAAACTCCAGGTCATGTGAGGGATAATTTTACCCATGAATTTTCAACTACCTTGAAGCATATGATATGAATTTTTCATTATCCATTAACAAACACCCGAATCTATTCTTCAATGAATAACTGAATACTATGAAGAGTTATCCACTTGTGGGTAGTGTGTCAAAAAGGGTAGTGATTAGTCTCCTTTTTAGATCCTTGAATTTCTCATCACATTGAACATTCCAAGAAAACATTACTCCCATAGGAGTTATCCTAGTAAGAGGGTTTGTTAATCATGAGACAATTCTCATAAATCGGTGATAATACCTAGCTAACCCAAGGAAACTATAGATATTTTTCATATATGTTTTCATAGTGCATCTATCAACTGCTTCCTTCTTTAAAAGGTCAATATATATTATATTTCTTGTGATTATATTCCCAAATAAAGAGACTTCCTTCAACTAGAACACAGATTTGTTTTACATGGAATAAATATTCTCCTTTCACAGGGTCTTTATAACAGAGTTCAAATACTCCTCATAGTCCTCCTTTATTTTGGATTATATTATAATATCGTCTATGAAGACTATAAAAAATATTTCGAGGTAATATATATATACTCTATTTATCATGTCCATGAAGATTTCTAGATCATTAGTGAGCCCAAATGGAATCACTATGAACACATAGTTCACATACCTTGTATAGAAAGCGGTCTTGGGGATATCTTCCTTCTTCAACCTTACTTGATAATATCCTAGGCAAAGATACACCATGGAGAAGTATTTTGATCCACATAGATGATCTAAAAAGTCATCAATCCCTGGAAAATGATACTTTCTCTTTATCGTTATCTTATTAAGATTATGATAATTAATTCAAAGGCACATTGACATATCCTTCTTCTTGACGAAGAGGACCGGTGCACCCCATGGTGAAGTACTTGAATATACGAGTCCTTTATCCAGATTATTCTATAGTCGTTTCTTCATATCATCTTGTTCTACAATAGCCATTATATATGAAGTCTTGGATAATAGAAAGGACCCATGTATAATATTGGTAGAAAATTCAACATCTTGTCTAGTAGGAAGACTAGACATTTCCTCGAGAAACACATCAAAATATTCCCCCAAAAAAGGCATGTCTTTGATGATGGTTATTTTCTTAGACTCAATCATTTGAGATATATATGATTCCACATATGGAAATAATATTCATTCTTGCTATGATGGTTCTGAATAATATTCATCCTTATCCGTGAACTTGTACAAAATCGAGGGTCGATTCACAGTACATAGAGTTATTTCCTTCTCATGGAAATTTATGTTGGATATAGATAGGGAAATCCAATCCATAACTAGAATTGCATCAAATTCCACCAAAGAGAGTATGCCAAGTTTATCTAGGACTTTTATCTAAATAATTGTGATAGGATATGAGTTATATACTTGGGATGCAATAATTTCGCCATTTTCTATTTTCACCAACATCTCAACTTCCATGATTTTAGATAGTGTTTGAATAGTTCTACTAAACTTTCGTGATATTAAAGAATACATATAACTATAATAAAAAATTTTGTTTTCTATTCATGAATGAATAAATGTCATGTATATCACCACTTCTTTATCCGGATTCAATTTACCAGTAGTGATGGAAAAATCTCACCCTTGCTACCTAGGAGGTTGTTGGTTATCTCAAAAAACCCATAGCTTAGGGAATTGATTTTTGAAATTCCCTAGTTCCATGTAGATATAGAAATGAACAAAAAACTGAGGTTTGAATAGAGAATTAATTTACTCTATTATGTTAGATTGTTTCTCCTATAGGTAGACATTATCTAGGTGTCCTTCCTTACCACACCTAAATCATTTCCTTTTCCCCATTAGGAAAATTTTTGGGGTGATTCTTTCCACATATTTGAAAAGTGGGAAGTTGGAATTTATTTCCACCATTATATTCCTCCATCAGACAATTAGAATTAAAATACAATTTCCCCTTCTTATCCCAATGATACTGTTGAGATTCACTAATATATATTTTGAATTTCATAGCGCATTAGAAAATTTCTTCACAGCTATCAAAGTCTTAAATTGCTAGGTCTTTTTGTAGACTAGGATATATCTCACCAAATAAGTGTTCAACCTTGAATTTTGTGGTTCTAAAAAAACCAAATAATTATCATGCATGTATTGTGAATTTTTCCGCACACACCCAATAGATTTGTCATCATTTTTCTTGAGTTCAAGGAAATACATTTAAATTTTAAGATATAGAGTGTGAGGAAAAAAAATTATTAGATAACATTTTATGGAATTGCTTCAACTTAATTACCTCAATCGCTTCCTATAACTTCATATTCTTGATCAATGCTCACTAATGATCATATTCACCTTCTAGAAAATAAATAGCTAGAAGAACCTTCACTTTTTAAGAACATTGAAGGATGGAGAATGTATTCTCAATGGAGTTGATCCATTGTTCCATGATTAAGAGATCAGATGATCCATTGAAATTAGGAGGCCTTTTTCACATGAAGCCATCAATTGATCCTTATTCCCTCTTAGGGGGAATTGGGTGATCCTCTTGATCCAGGTTTCTCTTCAAAACCTTATACAACTGGGAGAGTATTTTCATGAAGTTCACGATTTCTTCTCCCATCAGGTTTTTCATCTCGTTGGGGTAGTCATCACATCCCCATCGTATTGATTATTTACCTGACTCCTAATATTTATGGACCTTAGAAAGAATAAAGGTAAAAATAGGATTGATTGTTTATAAACTATTAATCACATAAATAGAAACCTAATTATATAAAGAAATAACTTATAAATTTCATTTATTTCGTTAACTTATGAATTTCTAGGATTCAATCTATGATATCCATGATATATTTATTTACATGTATTATTATGGGAACGTTTTTCCCTTAATAATGGGTTATAATGAGATTATAAATTTACTAAATCATTTACCTATAGATTGTAAAACTAGTTGCACAATAAGACCCATTGCCATGTACCATGTTACCTCGAGTGAGGCCCAAAACACCATGTTTGATTTGTTAATCCTAGGTACATATGTTCCAGAACCACACCCATTTATACTATACAAAAAGGGATTTATTTTATTGATAAACAAATTAATCTATAATAAAAAATATTTATGGATGTTTTCTTATACTTAGTAAAATTTATAAGGATTTTTCTAGAGTTTTCTAACCCTAATCCAAAAAATAACTAAACTTTTTCTCTGATACCAACTATAACAACACTTCTCTTTATTTAAAATTAATACATGATTTATTATATATTATTACACTTAATAAAACCCTAAATATTGTTCATTAAAGATAATTTTTTAATTAGGTACATTACATCACAACTTGAAACAAGAAATACATCATCTTTATTGAAAACCTCCTTAACATGTTCATAATATTACTTCACACTTAAAACTGCATGAAATAACCTAGGGAAAAATAAGAAAGGGGTGAGATATTATTCCTATGAAGTGAATAAAAGTGGCTTAAAGAGATAGATTTTAGACAATAGTCTGATAAATAGGGTATAAAAATAGTTGGAATCATAAACAAGAACAATGAGACATGATATAGCATGATAATCATAACATGGGTAATGTGACAACAACTTAAAACATTGAATCATAAAAATATGTCAAGGATAAATTTTCAAGACATCATGGTGGATAAATTACCATTAATTAGTTAGGTTCAATCGTTATCACAACATGACATGTAATGATACTAAACATTACCTAGTTCATTGAAGCGCTATCTGGGCACACCTACCATATTCATTTCATTCTCAAGCTTAAGTGTTCCACATAGATCACAAAACATGGATTCATTCATCATCACAATTTATTCCATGATTTAGGAGTGTAGAATAAATTTTAGTAAGTTAATAATAAAAAAAATATGTGCATAAATGTGAACACCCTTAATTGTAAATAGGTATGATATTCCCTACACAATTGTTTTGGCATGGAAGATCGCAGTGAAATTTCGGTAGCATAACAACATAACATAATGATTTGTAAAAATGGAGTGATAAGAGAGAACGGGGTATATAATCACATATAAATAAAATTTTAAGTAATAGGGACATGTAAAATAATATCCCAACATTTTAAATTTGGAAATAAAATTCATAATGCAATGACAAATCTTGAAAAATGAAATGAATTCTAACAATATTTTGGCATGGTAACAGGTGTACATAAAAGATCATGAGAGGCTTAATGAGTGGTAAATTGGGTATCATAATTTATAAATTAAATTAAAATTAATGGGAGTATGGAATATTAAATTTCAACATAAGAAAATGGAATTTAAGAGACATAACATAAAATAAGTTCTTGAATGGAAAAGAGAAAAGAGAAATCCCTTATGAAATTTTGGTATAGTAATGGCTTGGGTAAGGGTAAAATGAGAGAGTATAAATGGTAACCCATTAAAATAATATCAATTTTAAATTAATGTAATAATAATAAATGAATTATAATATAATCAATTTAAATCATAAAGACTAATTCCATAGAAGGTTCTTGTAATGATAGAAGAAGAGAAAGATGAGAATTCCTTACCTAAGTGTGCGACTCCAAAATCTCGATATGGGTTTATTGAAATATTGGGGGATATTTATGAGGACAATAGGGAGTTTAGGGAATATTGTTTTGTGATCCAAGTAGTTTTAGTGAAGTGAAATTGGATCTTGTGTGGATTTATATATGAAAAGAGGGGGATTTCCGGATTATTTTGGTTTTTGACTCTACATAATAAAATATACAAACCAAAAACCATGAAATGGGTTTTGACTATTGTTTGTGACAACTGGAAGAGTTCTAAACTATTCTATGAGTGAACGGGATGAGTATAATTAAATAATTCCCTTTCTTAGGTGGAGGTGAGTCACACTCTTAAAGAAACAATTTAAAAACATTAAAATATATTATATGTTTTGGAGGACTCATAATAGATTTTCATAAAAACAAAAATAAACATAAATTCAAATTATTTTAAAGGTAAAACAAATATTTGGAAGTTTACCCAATTTATAGTAATTATTACATCACTTTTGGGTCATTATAATGTCATAATACACAGTGTATATTTATATGATATTTAATTTTTACCTAAAAATTCACCTATCTCAAAAAATTATAATAAATTTACTAATGGGTAATTTTGAAATTATGAATCCAAAAATAATATTAATTTTATCTAAATAATTTTCTAAATATTTAAAATTTAACTTTAAAATAATAACCAACATTTATTGAAAATAACAGGCTTTTTACAAATGAGAGTTTTTCAAACCCTTATAAAAAATAAATTTGACCTTATAAAAATTACATGATATTTTATAATTGATAAAAATTATTTAATAATAATGTTTTATTGTAATATAATTTATTTAAAAAATAAATTTGTTCATAAATATTTTAATTGAATTTGAATATTAACCAAAAATACAATTTCTAATTTATTGTATAAAAATCATTTACAATGTTACAATAATAGGTTGTAAATATATTTATTATTCTATACAAACTAATGTAAATATTCATATTTATAGGGTCTTGATAAAATTACTTTAATAAAATAGAATACACTCTAAGAGTGAGGTGTGAGATGGTTTGACTTTCAGGGGCGGTTCAGTGAAAATTGTTTGGGCCTTGATCTCGATGAGCTTGAAATTATACCATAAATGGTTTCTCTCAGGGTTATGTTGTTGGATAGAAGCTTGGGATTGGTCAAGGGAAAATCCCAATGATGTTATATCCCTGAGAAGCTATGATAGATGGTCTTCGTAGCGTACAATCCTACTATTTGAGGCCATCACTTCCTTTGTATGTGACAATTGGATTTGTCAAAACCATATATTTATACTAATTATGTGATTAGTGTTCAATGACTATATTATCAAAAATAATGATTCTAATAGTAAATTAATTATAATAGGTTAAAACCAAAGGATTTCATGTGTTTTCTATAACCATATTACATAATAAGACATTTAAATAATTCAACAAGGGGGATTTTATTTATAATTGTTTGGGTCATTACATATATTCTATTTATTAACCCTGAATTGATGATATCTTGAATGAAGGTTAATATTGGAAAAGTATTAGTCTAAATTTATTTGATCAGAAAATTCATCAATATGGGGTAGAGGATACTTGTTATTGATAATAATCTTTTTAAGTTATCGATAGTCAATATAGAGGCCCATGGATCCATATTTCTTCTTAACAAAGAGAATAGATGAATCCAAAAGTGATATACATAGATGAATGAATATATTTTAAATATTATCCTAGAGTTTATTCTTCAATTCCTTCAAATCAATAAGGGAATTATATACAATTTCTTTGAAATAGGGGTAACATCACATATGATTTCTATTGAAAACTAAACTTTACAACTCAGATGAAGACTAAGGAATATTTCTAGAAAGACATCAATAAACTACCATACAATAGGAATATATTTTATGTTGGGTTTCTCTCTAACTACATGAGATAAAAAACCATTTTTTACGTGAATTAAAACTCATATAATGGATGTGATTTTCATTAGATGTTCATATATATCACTATACTGATAGGTAATCACAGGTTGGTTTAGAATGTCAAATATGACTTTACATACCTGAAAATTAATATGGGGTTTATTTAAAGAAATCCAATACATGCCTAATATAAATAAAATTAAACTAGAGGGCCAATAAAAATATTTAAAGAAATAACATTCCCATAAACATCAATCAAAGAAGAATTAAATAACTGATAAGCGACTATCGTACCATTAGGGGGTTTCACTATTAATTAAACATATAATCATTGAATTTAGGAATTTAAATTCCCAAAGCCCTTTCCTAATATATAGGAAATCATAAAAATATTCTAAAATAGGGTATTTAAATTTCTAATCATACATATAAAAACCTCCACTTTATTATTATATCTTAAATCCATTAGTAAAACCAAAATCTTTATTATAACTATCACACATTTGGTATCAGAGTGAACAATCATGAAAATTAATTAATAGGATGTTTATATCATGGCACATTCTTTTTAGTAAATGAGACCACAAGTTATACCTAAGTCATTCATGATAATCATCAACTCAATTCCTCCATGATAGATTGAAAAGAAAATAATAATTAACACATGAATATCCACCAGGAGTGTCAAACTTGGTCTGCAGTAGGGGACCACTCACCTTGCAATATAATGATGGATAATATATACTCTAACAACTATTTTTAGGGTTATTAACCCAATATGAATTTGTTACAATTCCATTTCCACTTTAAGTATCTTGACATTGGTTTTTTTGGAAAAAAACACACTCAATTCTTTGAAATAATTTATGATTTTCTTCTATATACATGATTATAGAATTGTTCTCAGTAAAGGTTTCTCGTCCTAGTTTTTAAGGCAACTAAACATTTCTATGATAAAAACTATATCCAACCATACTTTTCATACATAGATTTCACATATTAAGAGATGAATTTTCATTAGATAACATAACAATTCACTCTAGAATATTATAGATCTAGTACCTTTAAAAACATGGATATATACAAAATTGGTTCATATGTGAACTAAATAATCTCAAACTATGTTATTTATAAATTGAACCGTTATTAGATATATAATATATAATACCTTTTTTTATAATTCAGTTAAATGAAATATCATAAAGGGTGAGATATAATGCTCAGTAAGGGTAAGAAAGGGAGATAAAAAGGATCACTTAAAAATAAAATTATCATAAGGGTATAAAACATGAGTATTATGTTTGAAAATGATACCCTCATATCATTGATCACAATCATAACTCGTGGAATAAATATTGATAGTTCATAAGAAATGAATCATAAGGTAATCAAAGAATATGAACCATGAGATCATAATATTGTCATAATACATAGATTTTTGTAATATATATAAAATAGATAATCATTTACTTAATATAAAAGTTTTACTTTATAGTGTATCATAGTGTATTGGGTTTACTTCCCAAACCATCATAGTAGTCAAGGTTCATTTTTAACACTATGATAGGGGATAATGTCCCTAATTGAATGAGATTTACTCTATATTCTAACTCTATTATACTCATGAGATATCTATCTTTACCCAATGCATCAGAGTTTTATATAATTTAATGACCATCCATCAAAGAATGGAAGTCATATGTATGTGTTTCATAAGGTCATAAATAATTCATCATATCATAAACTATTAAATGGAAATAAGTTTCATAAATAATCCATTATTTCATCATTGTATAACCCATGAAAAAATGTGTTTTATAACATAATTACTTTGTGGGAATGAAACATATTTCATATAATCATCCTTAAATAATCATAATCATAATCCATAAAAATAAGTATAGTGGATAATATCATTGGATAATATCACCAATAAATCATAAGTACCATCAAATGATATCATCTTAATTAAAATACCATTAAAAGACATCTATAATATATCTTGAGAAAAATAAGCTTTCCATTTTGAAGCCACTTTCTAAAATATAAATATTTCCCAAATATTAAGGAAAATATTTTATTTAAAATAAACTTGAAAACTTGTAAAGTATCCATCAATGCATTTAATGGTCATGATAGTTTATTTGTTTGAAGTGTATATTAAAATTGGGATTCCTTTCACATTTAACAAAATTCTAAATACATCATTCATAAAAAAAATAATATTCCTTTTAAATTTTTTTATAAAAATAATATCATTAGAAAAAATGACTTTAAAAAATCATATATGAATACTAAAACATTCTTGAAAAATTTTTAGTGAAAACATGAATATATAAGAAAATGTATTTTTGACTGAACATAGATTTTTTGTTGATTTTCATTAAAAAATTCTTTTAGTCAATTAAGTACTTAAAGAGATGAAAATAAAATGAAACATGTATTATCTAGAAACAAAAATAGTATAATAATATTAATGATATTTTTTATAGGTATACCATGAAATTTAATCATCAGAAGAAAGATAAAAAACAATCTCGATAAACAATGTTATTTTAACATAAATCCAATACCTCTAGTTTCACTTACTTTGAAAGTGATCTATCCTCCTATACAATAAATTTAAATTTATTATAATAATATAAAATAATCATTTAAATACTCATAATATCATATATGATCCCAATATAACATTTCATCACCCATTTATCTATAACTCATTATTAAAATCACCATTTCCAGGTATAAACTATTTCATATTTCCATTAGAATTTCACTTTGGTAGTTTTGATACCATTAATTTGATATTTGTTCCAACATCTCCATAATTTTAATAATCATAAAAATATAATATATATTAATTATATATTTATTTATAGTCATGTATAAAATATATGGAAACAAAAATGAATTACATTGTTCATGGAGATGGTAGGCCATAAATATACATGATAATTGATTTAATTTTTTAACAGATGAAAAGAAATAATAATAAATAATAATAAAACGTTCTATATTCATTTTTATATCATATAAATCATATATATTTATCAAATCCATCTTTATTATCATCCTTTTAAATTGTAAACAAAAAATGAATCACATCTCTTTGTGGAGTTGGTAGTCCACACATTTACATGAGATTTTTTTTCATTTCCAATGGATTGGAAGGTAAGATGATAGATATTATATAATGATTATATATTGGTCATTATTTCATAAATATAACATATAAATATTAAACCCATCATAATACCCATCCATACCATATGGTGATTCAAAATGTATTGTATTGTTATGTAGTGATGGTAAGTCGTACACACGCATGAGCGATGCTTTCACTTATAATTTGATGTGAAAGATGGTGTATTATGGTGGTTTAATAATAATAATCATAAAATTTAGTTTATTTAGTACACCTAAGGTTTTATTTTATGGTAAATATAATATATTTATAGGTGGTAAAAGGAGAACTAAAAATAAAGTGTCTGGTTAGGGGGATTACCTTTTATTTGAAATAAATCCTTTAGATCTTGTCTAGGGAACCTAGTATTGGAATTATAGGAAGATAAAAACCTCTGTAGTTTTTTCTAAGTATGTTTAGAATATAATATTTTTGGGTTTTTTCAATAAAAAAGGATCAAAGAGGTGTAAATAAGATAATGTAGGGTTCCTTTTTATAAGTGAGTTGAAGGGAACTCTTGGAATTTCTTAAAACATTAAAATATAAAAGAGTAATTCTATAAAAACATGCTTCCAGATTGATATAAATTGTAATATAAGGTAGTATTTGGAAGATATCCTATCAACCAATAATATTTACGGGGCCCAAAATCTCTTGGAAAAAGGTCTGGGCTGGAGGATTGGAAATGGATCATCTATCAACATCTGGACCGATCTCTGTCTTGTCGATAAGGATGGTATGCGGGCCATATCCCCTGCACAACTAGGTCTTGAAGACGGAACTGTCAAATGCCTCTTTTTAGACAAGGGTCCAGGGTGGTGTGTAAAAAATATCCAGGAATGGTTTAATGAAAGAGAGAAAAGAATTATCCTGAGCATCCCCCAACTCCCTAATGCAGGCCCCAACCATATTTTCTGGACCAATGATATTTCAGGCGATTACACGGTGAGATCCTGGTACAGACTGGGTCTTTGAATCCACTCTCTCGACCATTATGAGGGACCCTGAAAAGTGCTTTGGAAGCTCAACGTCCCTAAAAAAGTACGCCAATTTTGGTGGCAGGTGTGCATGGGCACCCACCCTACCATGAGCCTTCTCATCCACCGACATATGGCCAGTGCTGAGACCTGCCCTTTCTACCTGAGTATTCTAGAAACTCCTTGGAACGCCATTATTCACTGCCGAGGAGCTAAGTAAATTTGGAATAAATGGGGCCCAACTTGGATGCTTCACTGACCATTGTCTCTAACCTCCCCGATCTTTTGTTGTGTTGGTCTTCCTCTCTTTCGTCATATACTACAGGTTCTCTTTGCACCCTGTCCTGGATCATTTGGGTTCGGCGTAATGATTCAGTTTTCCACCACGTTTGTAAACCTCCCGAGTTCTAGATTGAATAAGCCATTTCATGGATTGATGGCTAGAAGGACCACAAAGGACACTTTATTCCAAGTGTAACACCATCCTGTCCCCCTCATTGGAACTCCCCAACCGAAGGGAGTCTTAAGCTCAACATGGATTCATCTCTGCCCAAGGATGGTCATGTTGCTCTCGGTCTTTTGGTCTGAAATCATTTAGGGTATATCATTGCTGCAAAATATGAATCACATCATGCCTTCTGGGAACCTACAGTTGTTGAGGCCTCTTCCATCCTTGCAGGTTTGATGCTCAGTGTGGAACATTGATGGGCTGATATCATTATTGAGTCTAACTCCCTTACAATAATCAATGCTATTAACCACAATGGCACTAGACTCCATCTTTTTGGCTTAATCATCATGAGAATTCTCTCTCTTGTCCAAGGATTCTCTTGCTGCACCTTCTCCTTTACCAAAAGGGAAGGAAACAATGCGGCGCATTAGCTAGAAACCTCAGGCCCCTTCGATGTCAACCAGCTATGGCTGGACAATTTCCCTTCATGGCTCTTCTTATGTATGGTTACTGATCTTCATCATTAATGTTATCTCTCCTCCTTTTGAAAAAAACCCCTTACTTAAAATATATTAATCTTAAATGCAGTACTATCTTTCCACTATTAAAGGGTTATAATTTTACTTAAAAGGTGATAATTTGATAACAAATGCACAAGGGATGACATTTTAGAAAATATAATATCAAAATTTTCCTATTTCTATTTTTTTATGTTTTTTAAATAATTTATTAAAATATTATTTTCATAAAATATCATTAATGAAATTTTTGAAAATATTTAATTAATTTTTCTTTAGAGACACCGTGACAAAAAAACTAAATAAAATGTAATATTTTTCCAAAACCATAATTTGTAGTATATATATATATATATATAAATTCTTGTAACATATAAATTCACTTAAATAGTATTACTTGTAATATCTATAAATATTTTTATTTTATTTTTTCCATTAATTGAATAAATACTATATCAACATTTCATAAGAATTTATGGTAATTATATAAGTACTAAAAATTTTAAATAAAAAAACATCATGAAAATAATTTAATTATTCTCAAAATAAACATTAATATTCATTGACAGCTTTCATTTTTTCCTTATATAAACAAAAAAGAAATATTTAAAAGTAAGATAATGACATTTTGTGTCATTCATTAGTTTAAATATTATTTAGATTATTTTTATGGAAAAGTGTCCCATGAAAATTTAATTTTTAGCATAAGATGATTTTTTATGTTACTTCATCCAATAATATCTTAAATGAATAATGGTGACCTTAAAATTTAGTTTTAACTTAGGTTAACTTGATTTATCATTTATCAAGGTGATAAATTTTACCCCAGTTACTATTCATAATGCTAAAATATAAAAGGAAACAATTTTAAAAATTTTAAAATAATTATTCTAATGGAATAATCCATTTTTAAAATTCAATTCATATAAGTGGTCAGATTTAATTTTGAAATATGTGTGCAAATCATGACAAAAACCTTGTTTATAAAAATAAATATTTTAACATAACACTTGATTTATTCCAATCACATGACTAGAAAAAACAAGAAGAATTTTAAGTTTTTTTATTAAATATATATTATATACATTTTTATGAAAATCATTTAAAAATAGTGATTAATTTAATTTATTAATTTAAAAACCAATGGCATGCATTAAAACCGTTTTTAGAAAAATAACCCATTTCTTTTAAAAAAATTTGTATTTTAATTTTAAATTAATTTATTAATAATGAATTCATTTTATACATATAAAATCGTTTTTTCCTAATTTATTTATTCCTAATTATACCCACCAATCCAATATCTTGGTGATAACTATCACATTAACATATAATATTTAAATATCATAGCATAATTTTTTTAAACTTGGTGTTGCGTGTAAAGAAATATATCAACGAAATAAATAATTTTAATGAACTATATCATAAAATATCAAGGTGTTACATTCTAACCCTATTAATATGAATTTCAACCTCAAAATTTAGCCACTCAGATATAATAAATGAGGGTATATCTATTTTAACACATCCTCAGGTTCCAATGTACCTTCTTTGAATTTATGATTCCTCCAGAAAACTTTAACTAGGAAAATAGTCTTTCTATATATCACTTTATCTAAATAATCCATGATTTCTACTAGTTATTATTTATTGTAAAGATCAAGATCTATCAGTATAGACTCTGAGTTCAATACATGTGATTGATCAGCTATGTACTTCCTCAGGAGAGATACATGGAACACATCATGTAGTTGAGAGAAGTTTGGTGGACGTTATAAGTGATAAGATACCATCCCTGCTTGATCAAGAATCTTGAATAGTCTAATATATCTGGGGATTTACTTTCCTTTAATTCTGAATCTTTTAACATTATTCGATGAAAAAATTCATAGGAATACCTTTTCACTATCTTGGAATTATAGAATTCACTAATGATTGTTAACATAATTTTTTTGACCATGAGTTCCCTTGATATGCTTCCGAACAACTCCAAATTTATATGAAATTTTATTATTTATATTAGGTTGCAATGGATTTATTTCTCTAAATTTATCCAAAATTTTTGGAGTTCTACACTTAATTTAATATAGTTATTTATAATGATCAATCGGAATTATTGAGTGAATGTTATTGTTGTAAGAAAACTAAACTAATGGAAGGTCTTGATCCCAACCCCCGTTAAAATCCATAGAACATGATATCATCATATAATCTAGTGTTTTATTGTTTCTCTTAGGCTGACCATATTTATGAGGATGATAAGCATTATAGAAAATCAATTATGTATCTAGATCATGTTGAAGAATTCACTAGACCTTAAAGGTAAACCTCATATCCCAATTAGATACAACCGAATGTGGTACCCTATAAAACCTTACCACACAATGTACATCCAATAAATTTGATCAATAGTTAAATCTTATATGATAGAAATTAATTATTCTGACATCATAAGGTGATCGACTGAAACCATAATAATATTATGCAATTTAGATTTTTTGGGGAGTCCAATTACAAAATCCATTGTGTTGTTTTATAATTTTCATTTTGGTATAGGTAATGGTTGTAACATCCCATTAGACTTATATATATATCATAATTAACATGATAACATACAAAGAACATAGATACATACTCCAAAAAATCCATCTTCATGATCTCTCACTATAAATACTCTTTTAGATATTAACATATATTTTTACTTCCAATATTAATAGAGAATGATGAACTTTAATTCACATCCAACAAATCATTCTTTAGATTAAGTATGGAGAAACACATAAAAGATTCATAAACCATATCATTCCATCACAATAAAGGTTGATTTTAGGAACATTTATGACCCTCTAATGTAGTTCCACATATTTCTTCTAGGACACTTTAATCCTCATGTGGATAGATGGTTGAACACCCATTTAAGAATAATAATATTTACCCTAAAAATTTCATGATTCATCATTTAGAAATAAATAATAGATATTTTGGTAACCCCTTCATAAATAAGATAACATGACAATTTTGACTTAGAGTATCTTCCACCTTGTTTGCTTTCTCGGAGTGGTAATGTATTAAGAAGTGACAATCTATAATCAAATACAACCACCTATTCAGATGAATATTCAACTCCTTTTGTGTGAATATATAATTTAAAATTTTATGATCAGTATATATATCACATATTTCTCTATAAAAATAATTCCAATATATCTTTTATGAAAAAAATTTCCTAGTTAAATCCAAATCATGTGTTTGGTAGTTTTGTTGGTAAACCATCAGTTATCATGAGGGATAATCCATAACCATATCATTCTTTTGGAAAATGTATCCCATCCACTTCTTTAATGCACCACTGTATATTACGATCCCTTATCCACTATATGGAAATTCATGCACACTTTTTTATAATAAAAATTATATTTAGTTCCAAAAAAGTTTACTCATAATCATATATCTAAAGTAACATGGGTCCCATCCATGTTAACTTAGTGACTGAATTAAAATGTTATGATAAATTCAGTAAAAACCATAAATAATATAAAACCAAATCAAGAAAAGTGAAGATCCTAATAATAGTGTCCAGCCTAGGATAACATTCAATAACTTCTGACGTTGATTGATCCACTGATATACCATTGATTGAGATTATATAAATCATAAATGAAATATTTTGTAGCTAAAATTCCCACTATTTAAAATTTTAATATATATTCTCCTTCCATGGGAACATTAATACAATCAATAAGTGATATTCATAATATTCCTTAATCTTCATGTATATAAGAAAGTTTTTTATAAATACTACAAAAAAATTATAAAGTTAATCTCGAAAGACTCTATTCATTTAATTCATAAAGAGTGAGGGGGTATTAATACGTCCAAATGAAGTCACTATAAATTCATAGTGTCCATAAAATGTATGGAATTTTTATTGGGCATATACTCCTTCATAAAAATCAATTGGTGATATCTAGAATTAATATCAATCTTAGAAAAGTATTGAGATCTGTATAGCTAATTAGTCATCAAAAGGAGGTATAGGAGCTCGGTCTTGATAGTTGTCTTGTTAAATAATTTATAATAAACACGCAGTCACATTGGTCAATATTTATTCTTAACAATCTAATAGGTGAACCCTAAGGTGAAACACTTGGTCAAATTAATCCCATGTAAAGATTATCATAGATTTTATTCTTTAATTCATACAACCTAATTAGGGCTATTATATATAAAGTATTTTAAAAATGTGTAACATAAGTTACAAATTCTATTTAAAACTCAACTTCACAATTCAGAGGAGGATTATGCAACTCTTCTAAAAAGACATCATAAAACTCCCACACAATATGCATATCTTATATTTTGAGTTTACCACCAACCATATGAGATAAAAACCTTTTTAATAGTAATTTAAAATAGATATAATATATTTTATTTTTATTGGAAGTTCATATTTATCATCGCATCGATAGTTGATCATATGTTTATTTAGAAGATAAAATGTGACTTTTCTCACCAATTGATGTGTGTTTTATGTAAATAAATCCAATCCATTCATAATATAAAATCCAATCCAATTAGATGGTGAATAACTATATTTTCTTAAAGCTCATTACCATAAAATTCAATTGGATAAGAATCATAGGCTTTAATTTTTATCATTGTGCCAGTAAGATATTTCAAAACCAATTAAAAAACTAATAATCAAGGTTATGAATTTAACTTCTTTGAGAATTTTATTGATATATAGGAAATCATATAAATATAATCAAATAGGGTTACTTAAAATTTTTATCTTACCTATAACCACCTCAACTTTATCATTCAATCCTTAAATCCTTAATAAATCCAAAATGGGTAGTACGGTCGTTAAGAATCTTTGATCAATGTGATCAATCATGAAAAATAATTCATTGGATTTCTAAATCACGACACCTTATTTTCAATCTATGAAACATCATGTTTAACCATGGTCATCAATGATCATCATCCATTCAAATAATTCATGATGGTTTGTAAATAAACTTTTAATTAACCCAAGAATACCACCCATGAGTATCAAACCTTGTGTACAGTAAGATGACAATAACCATGTACCATAATGGTGTCCAAGATATACCCGACAAACTATTTTAATGGTTATTACCCCAAAATGAATATATTCCAAAACCATGTCCAATGTCAGTATCTAGACATGGATCTTTTTTTTGTAAAACCACCCTTCTCTATTTACCATAACATAGGGAATTATCCTATACATAGTATTATCCAAAGGGTTCTCACTAAAGTTCTCTCATCATAATTTTCCTAAGGTAACATAACATTTATCTCATACCAACTATTGTGACCCATAGATTTCATACATAGATATCGCATCTTGATAGATAAATATTAATTACCTAACAAAAAAATCCACTCTATAATCATATAGGTTGAGTTAATTTGGAAACTTAGATACATAAATAAGTGGATCATAATTGAACTACATTATCTCCCACTATTTTATTCATAACAATCACCCTTATTAGAAATATCATACATAATACTTTTATTCATAACCTAGGGAAATTAAACAAAATAAATGTAAAACATGGATACTGAGTAAGGATAAAAAGGGATATATCAATGAAAAATTAAACATATAATGATCATTTGGGTATAAGAACATGAGAACAATTTTTGAAAATTATACCCTGTATATCATAGATCTTACTCAGGAGTCATTGTATAAAAATTGGTATTTTATAATTCATGAAACATAAATAAATCAAAGAATACAACCCATGAGAGAAAAACATTAACATAAGACAGTGATTTATGGCATGAACATAAGAAAAATAATAATATCCTTAGTAGTCAGGGATTACATCCAAGACTATGAGAGTGGATTGGGTTTAATCCCCAAACCATCACAGTAGTTAGGGCTAACTACCAATACTATCATAGTGAACATAGTCTCTATCTAAACTATGTTAACTCCCCTTTATAGTCCTTTCAATATCAAGATATATCCATATTTACCCAATTCATTGGAGGGATATATAATTATGAGTCCACTAATAACATAATGAAAATTACACATATGTGTTCCAAAAAATCATAAATCATTAATCATATCACAACCCACGAAAATGAAACATGTTTCATAAAAATTTCATCATTTCATCAAATCATAAATCATAGAAAAGAAACAGGTTTCATAACTTAATTGACCTATGAAAATAAATGGGTTTCATAGAATCATCCTTATATCATCATCATCACAATAAATATAAATAATAAATGTGTATGATATTATTTTATCATATCCCTAGTACAAAATAAGTAACATTAATGGATTTTATCCTAGAAAAAATATCATTAAAAAATATCTAGAATATTTATTGAGGAAAATAACATTTTCAATTTGAAATAACATTATTAAAATATATAAATTTTCTTAATATAAAGGTAAATATATTATTTGGAAATGACATTTCAAACTTGTGAAGGAAGATTTAAAACATTGAACAGTCTTGATAGTGTGAAATTATATTCATGTTGTGTATGTTAAAACAAATATTTTATTCATAATTTCAGTAAAAAGTAAAAAACAAATCATTCAGAAAAGGAAAATTAAGGTCCATTAAACCACTTTATAAAAATAAAATCATAGGTAAAAATAAATTTAAATAATAATAGATGAAAATTAATACATTCTTAAAAACGTTTTAGTAAAAACATTGACATAAAATAAAAAATATTTTTGACTCAATAGAGCAATAAATTTAATTGTACTTTAAAAAATCATTCAATCTCTTAAGTACTTAAAAGGAGAAAAATTAAATTAAAATTTGTATTATGAAAAAATAACCCAATTAAAATAAATTGATGAAAATTTTTAGAGGAAAACCCTAAAATTGCATCATCAAAATCATGATAAAAACCATCCTGAAAAACAATTAGATTGTAAGATAAATCAATTTCCTCAAATTTTACTTTCTTTAAAAGTTATATATCATCCAGTAAGATAAATTTGAAATTATTATAATTTTTTACCAAAATAATTTTCCAACATATAGTATCATATTTGACCCCTTTATAACATTTCAAAACTCATTAGTAAATAATTCCTTATTAAAATTGTCATATCAATGTGTTAAATGTTTCATCTTTGCAAATGAATTTCAGTTCGGTAGTTATGGTCCTTGTACTTTGATCATGGTTCCATAATCTACAAGATTTTAATGATTATATAAATATCATATATATTTAATTGATATTTATTTATAGTCATCTATAAAATGTAGAGAAATAAAATTTAATTACACCATTCATGGTTATGGTAGGTCTTACGTACGCATGAATGCAGTTTTCACTTTTCGATGAATGGAATGAATGAAATGTAAATAATAATTCACCTTTATTATATAATGTTTATATCATATACATAATATATATATATATATATATACAAAAAATAAATCTGTATTACTATCAATGTAACGAGTAAATGAAAAATGTGTTACATCGCTTCATGGAGGTGGTAGTCCACACGCATGCACAGACTACATTACAGTTTTCCAATGGATTATATGTTAAGAATTTATATTAGATATTATCGATATTTAAGAATTATTATGACTTAAATTTAATATATAGACCTTAAACCCATCATAATATCCATCCATAAAATATGATTATAAAAAATTAATTGTATCACTACATGGAGATGGTAAGTCGTACATACACACGAACAATAATTTTACTTCCCATTTGATGATAATAAGGGTGGATAAGGGGGTTTCATAATAATAATAAAAATTTAGAATATTTATGATACATAATTTAATATTTTACAATAAATATGGCCAATTTAGAGGTGGTAAAATAATAACTAAAAAGAAAGTGATCAGTTAAGGCGATTAAATCTTATTTGAAAGAACAACTTTAAATCTTTTCGTATGGATACTAGGGTTAATATTTTTGCAAACAAGAACATATATAATGTGTGTAATGATATTTAGAATATAATTTTATAGGTTTTTGTCAACATAGATGGCTCAAATTGGTGTAATAAAGAGAATATAAGGTTCCCTTTTGTAAGTGAGTTGAGGGGCACTCTAGAAATTTCTTAAATGATTAAAATATAGAAAATATATTATCAAGAAAATTATATCAAATTAGAGATATTTTAATATTAGTTTGTATTTGGTTTACATATCAACATCCAATATAATTTGTAAAATTTAATGTGGTGTTTTAAACCTTATCTTTTGGTTTAGGTTTTATGTTAAACTATTATAACTTTAACTATAGTAACACTTTTCCACTCATAAAGAGTTATAATTTTATTTATAAGGATAAAATTTGTTAATAAATGTATATTGGGAGATATTTTAGACAATATGTTATCAATATTTTCCTATTTCATGATTTTTTTTTATTTTTAAATAATTTAATAAAATATCATTTTCATAATATATCATTAATGTCAATTTTTACACTATTCATTTAATTGGACTTTAGAGAAACCAATGAGAAATAATTAATTAAAATTTAATCATTTAAAACATCCCTAATAATTCATATTTATCTAAAAAATTCATGGAACACAAAATACCACTTAAAATATATTACATTTAATATTTATAAAATCATTCATTTTATTATTCTATTAATTTAATAAATAGCGTGTCATCATTTTGTAAGAATTTAAGGTATTTATATAATTACTAAAAATTATAAATAAATTACTGACATGAAAATAATTTCATTATTCTAAAAATAAACATTAATATTAATTCACAACATACCTTTTTCCTTATGTGAAAACATAAGTGATATTTAAATGTAAGAGAGCACCATTTTAAGATTTTCAATGCTTTAAATATTATATAGGCTTTTTTTCAGGGAAAATTTTCCTTTAAAAAATTAAATTTAGTGACTAAGGGGATAACGGTAGAATTCATTTTCTATAATAAGAATTAATATGAACAATGGTGACCTTGACATTTAGTTTTAATCTATGTTAACTTGATTTACCCTCTATTGAGGCAATAAGTTTTACCATGGTTAGTATTTATAATACCAAAAAAATCAAAGGGAGTAATTTAAAAAAATTGAGAATATTGATTTTAAATATGGAACCCTTTTTAAAAAAATCAGTTCTTATAATTGTTGGAAATTAATTTTAAAATTAGTGCGCAAAATGTGATGGAAACAATTTTTTAGAAAAATAAATTTTTAAATATAAAACTAGATTTATTCCTATCCCCTTCCTAGAAAATTGTAGACAATGATAAAATAATTTATTGAACATATAATATATATATTTAATTAAAATCAATAATCTATAGTGATTTATTTAATTTATTAAGATAAAACCACAAAGACACTTTTTTTTATGAAAAACATCCACTTTATTTTCATTCAAATTTAATTGATAACCAATGATTTCATTTTATATATATGTAAACCATATTTGTTTCATAACTTATTTATTCCAATTAACCACCCATATAATAATTTGATGATAATGATCACATTAAATAATAATATTTTAATTGTATAGCATAGTTCGTTTAAACTCGATGTTGCATAAAATGAAATCCATTAAAGAAATAAATTTTTATAGAGATATATATTATAAAATATCCTAGTGTTACATTATAACCCCATTAAAATAAATTTCTCCCTCTAAATTTGGTAACATTCATATAAAAATGAGTATATCACTATTTCATTACATCCTTGGGTTCCTATGTAGTGTCTTTGAATTTTAGATTCCTCTAAAGAACTTTAACCAATTGACTAGTCTTATTCTATATCACTATATCACTATGGTCGATGAATTATATCGGTTAGTCTTCATAGGAAAGATAATAATCTAGTGGTATAACCACCTATTTGTGTACATGTGAGGGATCAGGTATCTACTTCCTTAGGAGAGATATACGGAACGCATCATGAACTTGATATTTGTTCAGTAGAAGTGATAAGAGATAAGCTACCATCCCTACAATATCATGAATCTATAAGGGGATAATATACCTAGGTTTAAGGTTTCATTTCTTTACGAATCTCCTAAAGTTCTTCCATGGATAAATTCAAAGGAATATATTTTCACCATATTCAATTTTCTGATTTCACAAATTATTTTCAACATAACGTTTCTATCGAGTATGAGCTCCATCGATAGGATGACGAATGGATCTAAATTTCTATTCCATTTACTAGGATAGATCAGGTCACAATAGCTTCATTTATACAAATTTATAGCATCACATTATATTTCTACACTTCTTTCCATAGAGAGATTCATAAGAATCCATTAGAATTCTTGATTGAATGCTATTATTGAAAGAAAACATGACTAGAGGAAGTCATTGAACCCAAACACCATTTAAATCCATAAATATTGATATCAACATATCCTATATAATTTTAACGGCTCTATTAAACATACCATCTGTTAGAGTATGATAATAAGTATTAAAACATAACTCTATATCCATATCCTTTATATGAATTTTCAAAAACTTCAAGGTAAACCTCAGATCCCAATCAATTACAATATAATATGGTACTCTATACAACCTTATAACTTACATAATGAAGATTCTAGAAATATGATAAATATATAAATTTTATCTGATAGTTATAAAGTGTGATCACTTCATATGGCGATAAACTATAACCCAAATATAATTAAGGACTTTAGATGTTTTGGGGAGTTTGATGGCAAAATACATGATCATGTTTTTCGATTTATATTTTGATATGGGTAATGGTTTCAAAATCCCCTTAGAATTATGCCACTCAACCTTAACTTGTTTACATAACAAACACTAAGACACATACTCAAAAATATATATCTTTGTGATTTCCCACCATAAATACTCTTTCATATCTCAATATTGATTACATCAAGTATGAATAGATAATAATAAACTATAAACCTCATCCAAAATATCCTTCTTCAAATATGGTATGGAAGGAACACAAATACAGTTCCTAAACCATATCATTCCATCAAAATCAATGTTTAAATTAAGAATATTTCTAACCTTATTTTGAAGTTCCACATTTTCCTTCCATTCCTATTTAATCCTCTCATGGATAGATTGTTGAAAACCCATTTAAGAAAGATAATATTTTGTCACTTCCTTTAAAATTTATAGATCTATCTTTTAAAAGTAATTAATTATCAGATATTATATTATCTTCATCATTGATAAGATATTATGACCCTTTCGACCTAAAGAATCGGTCACCTTGTTCACATTCCTAGGGTGGTAAACAATTTAGTAGTAAAAATATTTAATCAAATACAACCATCTTATTTGGAACATATTAAGCTCTTTTTGAGTGAATATATACTTTAAATTTTCACTGTTAGTATATATCTCAGATATTTTTCCATAAACTTAATGAATCTGTATATTTAATGAAAAAAATGTCAAATTTAACTAAAAATCAAGAGTTGTTTACTTTTTTTCATGAATCACCAATTGTCATGAGGCTTATACTATAACCTTATCACTCTGTATCATAATGAATCACATTCCCTTCTTTAATGCATCACTATGGATTATAACCCCTTTTATACTACATGGTAATGTAATAATATTCCAGAAAAATAACCTTCTATTCACTTACTTGAAATTTTACTCACATTCATATGTACAATGGACCATGGATCCCTTATATGATAACTTGGTGAGGGTATTGTATAGTAATAAGAAATTCCCCACAAAGGCTCAATAATATCTATCAAAACTATAAAAAATATGCTTCTTAGACATAGTGGATAGTCTATTCCAATTATTGATAACTTATGTCTTTAATGGATCCACTAATACAATTACTTGATATTATACAGGGGAAACATAGAGATTTTTTAATCATTATTCAAATTATTTATATTTTTCATATTTAATAACCTTCTATAGGTACTTTTGTATAATCCTCAGGTGATCGAGTTGCACTTCCTTGCTCTCTGAGTATATAAGAATATCATCTATAAATACTACTAAAAACTTATTAAGGTAATACCTAAAGAATCTATTCATTAAATCCATGAAGATAATAATGCAATTATTATGTCCAAATTTAATCACTATAAATTCACAGTGTCCAAACCATTTATAGAATGTTGTATTGGGTATATCCTCTTTCTTGACCCTTAATTTATGATATCATAAATGAAATCATATCATAGAAAAAAATTGTTCTCTGTGTAGTTGATAAAAAAATTCATCAATATGTGGTAGAGAATATTAGTTATTGATAATAAATACTAAGACACATTGATCCATCATTCTTCCTAACAAATAGAATAAGTGCTTCCCAAGGTGAAGCATATAGTCGATTGAATGCTACGTCAAGATTCTACTATATATTATTTTTTAATTATTTCATCTCAATCAGGGCCATTATATATTGATTCATTAAAATAATTATAGAACCATGTATGTGTTATATTGAATTGTCAACTTCACATTTAGAGGAAGACTATAGAAATCTTATAGAAACTGATCAAAAAAACTCCCACACAATAGGCATATCTTTGATGTTGAGTATATCTCTAAGAATATGAGATAAAAAAAACTTTTTAATATAAATAAAAATTCATATAATGGATGTTATTTCAATAATAATTTCATATTTATCACCACACCTATATACGATCATAGGTTACCTCACATTATTAATTATGATTTTCCATTCTCTCTAATTGAGGTAATCATTATATATAAATCCAATCCAAGAATAAGATTACATAAAATTCAACCAGAGGGAGAATAAAAATATTTGAAATAAGAACATTTCCAAAAACATTAATTAGATAAGAATAATGGACTTGAGATACATTCATTGATCCATTAAGGGTTATCACTACTAATTCAACATCTAATCATTTAGTCTATGAATCGACATTCCTTGAGACTTTTCCTAATATACAACTCAAATCAGGTAGTTTGATATTTTATCATATCTATAACCATGTAACACCCCGAGATTTTATGAAAAATATTCTTTTAATTTCATTAATGTCTTGTGTTGTATGCTACACCAAGATTACCTTGCACTATATGCAACACCGTATTAGCTTGTAGTATATGCAACACTATTCTTGGATCGTGTTACACACAATTTTGATAATAGTTATTCTACGCAACATTGAGTATATATATATATATATATATATTTATATATATTCAATGTATAAATGAAATGTGGTTGGATTATGTTATATGAAACAACGAAGGATTCTTTCACAACACTCAACCCTGACTTGGCTTGCATTACACCCAAGCACGACCTTCCGCGATAGCGTGTGTTGTACGCAATACCGAGTTTCACTAAACAATGATATGTTATTAAAATATTATTAAAACTAGCCGTTATGAATAGTAATAATAACTTTTTGAAATTTTTTAAATTTTATTTTTCAAAATGGACTTCATTTTTGGATCCGGAATATCAAAATTATCTTAGGGTGATATTTTGGTACTTTTTGGATAACTTTCATTTTCTGATGAATACTGAAAATAACTAAATTTTAATTAAAAACAACATTTTTAATCAAAATAATTAATAGTGATAAATTATTAATTTGAGTGGTTTTAAATTATATTTAGAATATATTTTTACAATTTAATACAATGTTGGTCATTGGATTTAATTTCACATTTAAACCAGACATAAACAAATGTCAATCTTTTGATAGTTATTATCTCTTAAGAACACGCTATTTGTTTTGACGACAGGAATTGATTTTTAAATTAAGTAATGCAACTAATATGTTTTTAATTTGGTAAAATAGACATCATTTTTCAGTTCATAATATCAAATATAGATTAGGCCTAATTTTTGGTATTTTTCTTGAAACTTTCATTTTTTGATGAATAGTGAAACCACTAAGTGGTAGTTAAAAATAATGAATTTTTCATAAATCTTAATTTTACCTCTTCTGTGAGTGGAATTTCAAAAATCCAAGAGACACAGTTGATTTCAGTATGTAAAATGTGGTTCAATGAGATGGAAATAATTTTTGGTGAATCGTAACTTTTTACTTTTTTTACCACAGTTAAAAGTAAATAGGGTAATTAAGTGCAAAAATGACATTATTATTACCCTAACACATGTCCTAATTCTATTGTATAAGTGTAATTCGACCAAAAACAACCTTAGGAATATAATATGACCATTTAGGCCCACTTGGATTAGATTAGGACATTTATTATTATTTTATTTAAAGAAGGGTTAAAATAGTTAAAATCAAAGTTTAATAAGTATATCATTTTTAATATAGGGTTATAAATAAGATAAATTAGAACATAAATATTCATTAGAAATATAAAACTATTTCTTACATAATGGTATTTTATTTGTAATTTTTAGACATTAAATAATTTAATGTATTTATGACACAATGATGATGCAGTAATTATCTTATTAATGAAATATTGACATAATTGATGTTATAAATACCCAAATAAACATAATTTGAGACTTTTTATGAATTAAAATAATTTTATAGGTTAATATGACATGTTATTATTGATTTAATTAATTTTGGTCTAACTAATCATTCTGTTATGATTTTCACAAAAAATCAATTACTAAATAGTGTCAAAATTGACATAAAATATTTTTTAAAACAAATATTATATTAGTAATTGTTATTTTATTCCTAAAAATCTAAGGTTCTGCTAAATGACTTATATAAGGTTATATATAGTAATAATAAACAACTTGGGGTTCTTTTGGCTTCTAATAGTATGTTTATTAACCTTATAGTGTAAGAACACAAAAAGACACGGTAAAAGTAAAATTATCTAACTTAATGTTAAATCTAAATGATAAGGTTAAAATAGGAACCTAAACATGTATAAATTCTATATGATGAGAGTATTTCGACCCATACCCACCTTAGCTTCTAAATAAATCAATTTGGAGCTATTTAAAACCGAATTGGGCTTTATAATAAAATAATATTTTTAGTTATTCCAAAGGTGGCCCTCTCCTCCCTTATAAAAGGGCACCTCCTCCCTCTCTTCCTCACACCACTTTGGGCCTTAAATCTCGGCCAAACCCTGTAATATTCTCTTATCAACTTACCTAGAAACATCCTAGAGGTCCTGGCCTTCTTCAAAGACCAATTTCAGTGCCCTAAAAGGAGGTCTCAAAGAGGCGCTTCAAAGAAGAGGTAATGTCCGTTACCGATTCTTTCAACTTTATTTCTTCTTCCACTTCTTCTTCTTTAGTTTTTTCATTATGAAGTAATAACATAAGTATCACTCATATACTGATATGTTATTATATTTATGATACAGCCCTATTTCATCATCTATCCATCCTACAGAAAATGAAATCACCACGCGTGCGTACGTACGGAATACCGTCTCCACGCCGTGGTAAAATCTGTTTTTCCAACACCACCTTACATGGATGGGTATAATGGTGTAAATAATAACTATACATAGTTATTATAACATCATACTGATTCTGATATATTGTATCATCCACTCCAATTCAATTCAATGATTATGGAAATGATATCATCGCTCGTGCGTACGTACAGACTACCATCTCCACGAAGCGATGAGATTCATTCTCCATGTTAACCATACATGAATGATCATAAAGCGTATTTAATGAATAATAATGAAATATATGAAATAATAATGCTACTGTATTTATGTATATATATATTTATGTCATCTATTTAGTTTCATTCAATTCAATAAGGAAACGAAAACAGCGTTCATGCGTACGTACGACCTACCGTCTCCATGAACGGTGTAGTTCATTCCTTTTAGCGACCTATAATATATATATGTATATGATGAATATATTTAAATAATGTTTTAAATTCTGAAATTATGTAAATCAGGATATAAGTAATAATATCAAGAATGAAAAGTTGAAACACATACGATAAATGAAATTATTTTACCCAAAACGCTGCTTTAACATGGAATTTACAAAAGAACGGGTAATATAAAGTCATAAGTGAAATATATATGATATCATAACAATGAATATGATTCTGTAATAAGTCAATGACATTATTTAAATCATTATATAGGAGGTTAGGATAAGTACGAAGCATATCGGACCTAAGGTAAGGGATAAATTTTCAATCTCATTTTTATCTGAGATTTCTTATACGTAAGTATTTACTGGGGTTACGTTTATCATCCATGACCATGTTTTCTAAAAATGCTTTCATAAAATGTTTACAATTCTTCCATGGATGTTTAAAGTCATTTTTACCCTTTATTGACTTTTTACGACATTGTATGAATGGAATCTTTCCTTTGGTTAACATATAAGGTACTTTTTGACTTTTCCGACAAAAGTACGAGGAGAATGTTATTTTTAACTTATACGGCGTGAATAGATTTTTACAGTTTCATAACGCCTCATTTTCAAGAAGCTTCCTCTACAAGATTTCATTATTATTTTCAACAAAACCCTTATCTTTTAAAATTGCATGGAATTTTGTGAAAATAAAATGATTTTAAAGAAGAAAGGATATTTTCCTCAAGAATTCATTTGATGTGTTTTGTCAAAACTATTTTCTATCTAAGATGACATTATTTCATATGTGTATGTTTCAAGAAAAATGTCTCTATGATTTAAATGGTTTCAATTTTCTTATGATGAAATGATATAAATTGTTTATGGATTATGTTATGATGGCATGATGTTTAAGAATCAAATTTTATTTCATGGGTTATGCTATGATGTATGATTTATGATTTTGTGGAAAACGAAAGAATGATTTCATTATGAGATGGGTGGGACCTATATTCTCTCTAATGCAATGGGTAAAGATTTATATCTCATGATATAGACATGTCTGGAACGGAAAGTTAAACTGGTTTAGTAATACAGGACTGGACCGAGGAGTGAACCCGATTCAGAAAGGGACTTTGTCCACTAAGATGGTCTTGGCAGTAATGCCTTGGATACTATGGAAATAATATCATGTGATTAATGGTTGAGACAATTACATGGTTTATTCCCATGCTATTTTATCATTCTTAATTTTTGTTTATGATCTATGCCTTACGTACTTCCATGTTTTATGTCATTGCTCAAGCTTTTTATGTTTAAACATTATGTTCATGTTTTTAAGTTCAAATGTATATGGTATGTTTTATTTTATCCATGTTTAACCTTAATAAGAATTTGAGCTCACCCTTTTTATGTTTTCTTTTCCCCAGGATATAAAGAATGGGTTTAGGTAAGAAAAAAAGGGAATATCTTTATGGGAGATGTTGAAGATCTTTCACCACGATTAGAAGATTAAGTTCCAAATTTCCAAAGACACTAAACTATTACGATCTTTGTGTGTCTGTTATTTTTATGTATTAAGTATTCTGATAAAGTAATGTAATATCCATGTACGTCAAGATTTGGGTCTCTACAGTTAGTATCAGAGGAAAAGTTTAGTCAACCTTTGGAAACTAGAATGTGAAAATGTTAGTGAGATCCCTAGAGATATTTCTAAGGTATGTATAGGGATGTCCCTAAGGATAAGTATACGTATAGGATATAGTCCTAGAACTATGGTAACAATATTAGATTAAACCAAAGATGTTAGATATTGATGTTACTCCCCCTTTATTATGATTTTTGCCTCTCACACTATTTTTTTTATGTTTTAGAAAATGGCTTGAAACAAGATGATTCACGATAATGGAGGATATGATGGACAATGGAATGATATTCTTCATGAGAAACAAAATGAAATGGGATTTGGAATTCCAAAACATCATTATTATGCCAAATCAGCAATCTCATAATATGATCAATAAAGTAAAATTTGGTAAGTTTCCTGACTCGGCTAATAAGAGAAAGATGGAGTTTCATGATGATCATAGAAGAAATAAAGTTCAATTTCCCCTATGTAAATCATGTGGGAAGAGGCATCTAGGAGAATGTTTCAAAGGAACTGGAAGATTCTTTGGGTGTGGAAAAGAAGGACACAAAGCGAGTAAGTGAAAAGGAAAAGGTTTAGTTAACACCAGGGATGAGGATAATGGTATTTCTACAATATCAACAATGATTAAATGTTTTAAATGTGGCATGTATGGGAATTATGCAAACCAATTCCCTAAGGGAAAGTCTCATGAAGAGAATCAGTATGGACGTATGGGTAGTATTTATGTTGATGATGTTTAAGAGACTACAAATGATATGTGAGATGAAAGAATTGTTGAAGCTCGGTCAATGGTTTAAGAATGTAGTGGAATGACTACATGTTTATCATGTGTAATGTTGTATAAGTAATCTCATGGTACTATGGAATAAAGAGACATCTAAGGATTGTTACACTGTTGCCTTTCCTTGAGTTTTGAAAGTTTATGATTAATGGTACCAGTATCCATGAAAAGTTATTCAGATATTTTTTGGAATGTAGATGATATGCGCATAATGAAGGGATAAGGAGAAAATTAAATGTTTGATAGTATTCATGAGATCATGACTGATATAAGGAAATAGTTATATCATGGTTTGAGTATATAGAATTTTGGGTTTTTGGTATGTGGAATGAGTTAACTTTTGACATCACTCATGTTTTTACTAAGATTCAATGGGTATTAATTTTTCAAGAGAATACATGACTAAGTCCTTAAAATATTTGTAATATGACCAACAAGACATATCTTATGATATATGGGGATCAACGATGGTATTAACATGCTTGTTATATGAAATCTCTGGTAATCGTTTTCACTATATTATGAGAGTGGACTGCAGTATTATGGATAAGCCTAACGATTGGAATGGATTATGTTGGATATAAGTTAGTATTATTTAAGGATAGAAGTTCTTTCGATATTATTGATGGGATGTTATAGTAATGTAGTTTTAGAAAAAAGGACAACCTGCAGGACGGGTGACAACCCATCGCGTCGGACAAGGCTGTGGGAATTGATCCCACAACCGAAGTGCGACTAGCCTTTATCGCCTACCACTGGCCTACATGAAGTCCCTGGTTAGTAGAAACTAGTTTTATTTTATTAAGCGGTATGATATATGAAGCATAAGTTCATTTTTGGAACCATATACGATTAATCTAACCATAAGATGGACTTATAACTTTTTCTAACCTTTTGTTTGAAACATATGGAATGACCCATCATTCTATCACATGATCTTCTAACACATCACAAATAACAAATTCAACTTCATTTCTTTAAGGGATGAAGGGGAAATTGTTCAATTCATGAAAAAAGTGAAATTGTACCAAAATCATGTAAGTATTTCTTTTAATTCACCAACTTTAGGGAAATGATCTTGAAAACCAAAAATGTTGTCCTAGTGCCCTTATATCTGATGAATCAGATGGTACCTTAGATCATCGAAAATCTATGGCTTTGTGATTGTTGGCTATTTCATAGCCATGTTCTCTACCACTATCCATCAGAACTTGATGGTTATATTTTTCTTCCATATCCATATTTTCACCTATGTTCTCCTACGTGGAAACCCAGTGATGAGTTAATTTGGGTAACCATTACATTTCATACTTTAGTTTTTGAAGCCAAGTTTGGGTATTCCTTTTTACTATTTGGGTTTATATTAAACAAACTTTCGAGTAGTAAACCATTTATAACCCTGAAAATTTTCGAGGGAAAAATTCATTTTAAGGGGGGTAGAATGTAACACCCCGAGATTTTATGAAAAATATTCTTTTAATTTCCTTAATATGTTGTGTTTTATGCTACACCAAGATTACCTTGCGCTATACGCAACACCGTATTAGCTTGCAGTATACACAACACTATTCTTGGATCGTGTTACACACAATTTTGATAATAGTTATTATACACAGCATTGAGTATATATATATATATATTCAATGTATAAATGAAATATGGTTGGATTATGTTATACGAAACAACGAAGTATTATTGCACAACACGCAACCCTGACTTGCCTTGCATTACACGCAAGTGAAACCTTCCGCGATAGCGTGTGTTGTACGCAATACCGAGTTTCGCTAAACAATGATACGCTATTAAAATATTATTAAAACTAGCCGTTATGAATAGTAATAATCACTTTTTGAAATTATTGAAATTTTATTTTTCAAAATGGACTTCATTTTTGGATCCGGAATATCGAAATTAGCTTAGGGTGAAATTTTGGTACTTTTTGGATAACTTTCATTTTCTGATGAATAGTGAGAATTACTAAATTTTAATTAAAAACAACCTTTTTAATCGAAATAATTAGTAGTGATAAATTATTAATTTTAGTGGTTTTAAATTATATTTAGAATATATTTTTACAATTTAATACAATGTTGGTCATTGGATGTAATTTCAAATTTAAACCAGACATAAACAAATGTCAATCTTTTGATAGTTATTATCTCTAAAGAACACGCTATTTGATTTGACGACGAGAATTAATTTTTAAATTAATTAATGAAACTGATATGTTTTGAATTTGGTAAAATAGACATCATTTTTCAGTTCATAATATCAAATATATCTTAGGCCTAATTTTTGGTATTTTTCTAGAAACTTTCATTTTTTGATGAATAGTGAAACCACTAAGTGGTAGTTAAAAAAATGAATTTTTCATAAAACTTAATTTTACCGCTTCTGTGAGTGGAATTTCAAAAATCAGAGAGACACGGTTGATTTCAGTAAGTAAAATGTGGTTCAATGAGATGAAAATAATTTTTTGTGAATCGTAACTTTTTACTTTTTTTTACCACGGTTAAAAGTAAATAGGGTAATTAAGGGTAAAAATGATATTATTGTTACCCTAAAACAAGTCCTAATTCTATTGGATAAATGTAATTCGACCTAAAACAACCATAGTAATAAAATATGACCATTTAGGCCCACTTGGTTTAGATTAGGACATTTATTATTAATTTATTTAAAGAAGGGTTAAAATAGTTAAAATCAATGTTTAATAAGTATATCATTTTTAATATAGGGTTATACATAAGATAAAGTCTACTATAAATATTAATTAGAAAGATAAAAATATATCCTACATAATGGTATTTTATTTCTAATTTTTAGACATTAAATAATTTTATTTATTTATTACACAATGATGATGAAGTAATTATCTTATTAATGAAATATTGACATAATTGATGTTATAAATACCCAAATAAATATAATTTGAACTTTTTATGAATTAAAATAATTTTATAGGTTAATATGACATGTTATTATTGATTTAAGTAATTTTTTTATAAAAAATAATTCTGTTATTATTTTCACAAAAATCAATTACTAAATAGTGTCAAAATTGACATAAAATAGTTTTTAAAACAAATATTATATTATTAATTGTTATTTTATTCCTAAAAATCTAAGGTTCGGCCCAATGACTTATATAAGGTTATATATATTAATAATAAACAACTTTTGGTTATTTTGGCTTCTTATAGTAAGTTTATTAACCTTATAGTGTAAGAACACAAAAAACACAGTAAAAGTAAAATTATCTAACTTAATGTTAAATCTAAATGATAATGTTAAAATAGGAACCTAAACTTGTCTAAATTCTATTTTATGCGAGGATTTAGACCCATCCCCACCTTAGCGTCTAAATAAATCAATTTGGAGCTATTTAAAACCGAATTTGGCTTTATAATAAAATAATATTTTTAGTTATTCCAAAGGTGCCCCTCTCCTCCCTTATAAAAGGGCACCTCCTCCCTCTCTTCCTCACACCACTTTGAGACTTCAATATCGGCCAACCCCTGTCATATTCTCTTCTCCACTTCCTTAGAATCATCCTATAGGTCCTGGTATTCTTCAAAGACCAATTTCAGTGCCCTAAAAGGAGGTCTCCAAGAGGCGCTTCAAAGAAGAGGTAATGTCCGTTACTGATTCTTTCAACTTTATTTCTTCTTACACTTCTTCTTATTTAGTTGTTTCATTATGAAGTAATAACATAAGTATCACTCATATACTGATATGTTATTATAATTATTAAACAAACCTATTTCATCATCTATACATCCTACGGAAAAAGAAATCACCGCGCGTGCATACGTACTGAATACCGTCTCCACGCCGTGGTGTAATCAGTTTTTCCAACACCACCTTACTTGGATGGGTATAATCTTGTAAATAATAACTATAAATAGTTATTATAACATCATACTGATTATTATATATTGTATCATCCACTCCAATTCAATTCAATGATTATGGAAATGATATCATCGCTCGTGCGTACGTACGGACTACCGTCTCCACGACGCGATGAGATTCATTCTCCATGTTAACCATACATGAATGATCATAAAGCTTATTTAATGAATAATAATGAAATATATTAATTAATAATGATAATGGATTATTTTATATATATATATATGTATGTCGTCTATTTAGTTTCATTCAATTCAATAAGGAAACGAAAACAGCGTTCATGCGTACGTACGACCTACCGTCTCCATGAACGGTGTATTTCATTCCTTTTATCGACCTATAATATATATATATATGATGAATATGTGTAAATCATGTTTTACATTTTGAAACTATTTAAATCAGGATATAATTAATAATATCATGAATGACAAGCCGAAACACATACGATAAATGAAATGATTTTACCCAAAATGCTGCTTTAACATGGAATTTACAAAAGAATGGGTAATATAAAGTCATAAGTGAAACATATATGATATCATAACAATGAATATGATTCTGTAATAAGTCAATAACATTATTTAAATCATTATATAGGAGGTTCAGATACGTATGAAGCATATCAGACCTAAGGTAAGGGATAAATTTTCAATCTCATTTTTATCCAAGATTGCTTATACGTAAGTATTTACTGGGGTTACGTTTATCATCCATGACCATGTTTTCTAAAAATGCATTCATAAAATGTTTACCATTATTCCATGGATTTTTAAAGTCATTTTTACCCTTTATTGAATTTTTACCACATAGTATTAATGAAATCTTTCCTTTGGTTACCATATAAGGTACCTTTTGAATTTTCCGACAAAAGTACGAGGAGAATGTTATTTTTAACTTATACGGCGTGAATGGATTTTTACGATTTCATAACGCCTCATTTTCAGGAGGATTCCTCTACAATATTGAATGATTACTTTCAGAAAAACCCTTATATTTTAAAATTTCATGGAATTTTGTGAAAAGAAAATTATTTTAAAGAAGAAAGGATATTTTCCTCAAGAATTCTTTTGAAGTGTTTTGTCAAAACTATTTTCCATATAAGATGACATTATTTAATATGTGTATGTTTTAAGTAAAATGTCTCTATGATTTAAATGGTTTCAATTTTATTATGATGAAATGATGTCAATTGTTTATGGATTATGTTATCATGGAATGATGTTTAAGAATCCCATTTTATTTCATGGGTTATGCTATAATGTATGATTTATGATTTTCTGGCACACGAAAGAATGATTTCATTATGAGATGGGTGGGACCTATATATCCCTACAATGAATTGGGTAAAGATTTATATCTCATGAGATAGACATGGCTGGAACGACAAGTTAAACCGGTTCAGTAATACAGGACTGGAACGATGAGTGAACTCGATTCAGAAAGGGACTTTGTCCACTAAGATGGTCTTGGCAGCAATGCCTTGGCTACTATGGAAATCATATCATGTGCTTAATGGATTCCACAATTACATGTTTTATTCCCATGCTATTTTCTCATTCTTAATGTTTCTTTATGATCTATGCCTTACGTACTTCCATGTTTTATGTCATTGCTCAAGCTTTTGATGTTTAAACATTATGTTCATGTTTTTATGTTCAAATGTATATGGTATGTTTTTTTTATCCATTCTTACCCTTATTGAGCATTTGAGATCACCCTTTTTATGTATTATTTTCCCCAGGATATAAAGAAAGGTTTTAGGTAAGAAAAAAAGGGAAGATCTTTATGGGAGATGTTGAAGATCTTTCACCATGATTAGAAGATTATGTTCCAAGTTTCCAAAGACACTAAACTATTACAATCCTTGTGTTTCTGTTATTTTTATGTATTAAGTATTCTACTAAAGTAATGTAATATCCATGTACGTCAAGATTTGGGTCTCTACAAACCACATCACATTTATCAATATATATTTAACCTATTATAAAATCCAAAGTGGTTGGCATGATAATAAAACATACTTTATACGAGTGATTAATCAAGAAAAATCATTCATTGGATGTCTAAATCATGAAACCATCTTTTCATTCTAGGATGCCTCATGTTTCACCGAGGACATCCATGACCATATAATATTGATTTATTTAATTATTGTTTGTAATGAAAATTTTAATTAACCTAATTATATCACCCAATAGTGTCAAACTTGGTGCAAAGTATGGGCCCACTCACCACACATTAGAATGATGGATGAGATATATTCAACGAAATATTCTTGGGGTTATTACCCCCAGATGAATATTTTCAAAAAACACATATAGTTTCAGTATATTGACATGGATATTTTTATTACAAAACCACACTCCATTATTTAGAATAAATAATGATGTTCTTATATACATAGGATTATCCTAAGGGTTCTCAGTATGGGTTTGTCATACCAGTTTCTTAAGGTTACTAAACATTGATCTGGTACCAACTATACCGACCTATACTTTTCAAAACATAGTCATCAATTTTTAATTCATTAATATTAATTAAATAACATATAAATCCACAATAGAATATTATAGGTATAGTTCCTTTTGAAACATTGATACATAAACAATTGGCTCATAAGTGAACTATATCAACTCTCACTATGTTCTTTACAACTAGAACACTTATTATACATATCTAACTTAATACCTTTCTTCATAACATGGGGAAAGGAAACATAATAAAGCATGATCTATGATGTTCACTATGTCTAAACAAGGGAGAAATAAATGATCACTTAAACATAACACGAGCACAATAGTATGATAATATGAGAATAACATTTGAAAACTGTACCCTCCATATCATATATCATAATCTTGATTCATGGAATAAATCCTCATAGTTCATAATACATCAACTATAATGGAATCAAATATCATGAACAATTAGTGTGAAAAAATTATCATACGACATAGATTTGTGGCGTACATATATGAATAGATAAAAATTTCTTTAGTATTCTAGACTTACTGATGAGAATATCATAGTGGATCTTGTTTACTCCCAAAACCATCTTTGTAGCCAATTTTTTCTCCCATGACTTTTATATGGATATATACACATAAATATTATGTCCAATTCCCATTCATATGATTTTTATCTCATTAGATATCCATATTTACCTAATACATTGGATGGATATATAATTTCTGGCCCACCCATCACATAATGATAATCATATATATGTGTTCCACAAGATCATAAATAATTATCTAAATCATATCCTGTGAAAGGGAACTAGTTTTCTTAAAAAATATTCATCTCATCATTGCATAACCTATGGAAAAGAAACTTGTTTCATAACTTAATTAACCATTTGATGATAAACAGGTTTTATATCATCATCCTTAAATAATTATCATTATAATCCATAAAAACAAAGAATGTGGATGGTATCATTGTATCATATCCCCATTAAATCATATTTAACATTAAAGGATATCATATTATATAAACATTCCATTAAAATATAGGTGGAATATTGCATGTGGAAAAGAACCTTTTCATTTTGAAATAACTTTTCAAAAATCTACAAATTTCTCCTATATTAAGGAAAAACAATATTTTCAAATATCCATATAAAATTTTAAAGTAATATTAAAATCATTGAATGGTCATGATGATGGTAATTTCCATTCGTGCTGTGATTGTTAAAAAAAATAATCATTTCATGTTTTCAGTGAAAATTCAAAAATACCTAATTTAGAAAATGATAAGATGTTTGATTTTATTTTTTTAATAAAATTAAATGACTGGTAAAAATTAATTTAAATAATCATATAAAAATAGATGTAAAACCCCAAGATTTCTTAGTGTGTTATTTCTTCAAAATAATTCAATAACATGCATTACACGCAACATCGAGTTAAAGCGCACCATGACTTACCAAACAAGCCGTTCAAAAGAGGTTATGAATAGTATTAACTAAATTTTAAACATTATATAATACTTATAATTTTAGAATCCATATTATGAGTTTCTTAGACATAATGTAAGAACAAATCATTTTTTTTCAGATAAAAGAAGTTTTTTTCAAAAATGCACTCTTACCAACTTTAATAGTGAACCCTTTTTAAATCCAATATTTTAAACTTTTATATATTCAATTTTACTAAATAAATTTATTCTTTAGAATGGGGACATAAAAAAAATTTCACAATGTAACACCCCAAGCTTCCACGATACGCTTCTCTTTGAATAATACACTAGCGTGTGTTGTATGCAACTTCGAGTTCTAACACACACTACAACCAATCAAACTAGCCGTAATGAATATTAATACCTAATTTTTAAAATTTTATAAATTTTACCTCTCAAAATGGACTTAATTTTTGGATTCTGAGTATCAAATTTAGCCTAAGGTGAAATTTTGGTACTTTTCGGATAACTTTAATATTTTGATGAATAGTGAAAATTACTAAATTTTAATTAAAAACAACTTTTTAAATCAAAATAATTAATGGTGATAAATTATGAATTTGAGTGGTTTTAAAGTATAATTAGAATATATTTTAACCATTTTATCCAATGGTGTTCATTATAATTAATTTCACTTTGAAATTGGACATAAACAATTGTCAATCTTTTGATATATATTGTTTCTTAAAAACACACTATTTGTTGTAAGAACGAGAATTAATTATAAAATTAATTAATGAAACTTATATTTTTCGAATTTTGTAAAATAGACATCATTTTTTAATTCGGAATATCAATTATAGCATAGGATGAAATTTTGGCATTGTTCTGAAAAACTTCAATTTTTGATGAATAGTGAAACTACTAAGTGGTAGTTAAAAAACTGAATTTTTCATAAAATATAATTTTACCGCTTCTGTGATTGGAAATTCAAAAATCCGAGAGACACGATTAATATCAAGGAGTAAAATGTGGTTCAATGAGATGAAAATGATTTTTGGTGAACAGTAACGTTTTACTTTTATTTACCACAGTTAAAAGTAAATAGGGTAATTAAGGGTACAAATGATATTAATATTACCATAACAAATGTCCTAATTATATTGGACAAGTTTATCTCTACCAAAAACAACCTTATGAATAAAATATTATCATTTAGGTCCACTTGGATTAGATTAGGACATTTATTATTATTTAATTCAAAGAAGAGATAAAAGATTTAAAATCAAAGTGTATTTAATAAAACATTTTTAATATAGGGTTATACATAAGATAAATTCGATTTTAAATATTCATTAGAAAGATAAAAATATTTCCTACATAAAGATATTTTATTTATAATTTTTAGACATTAAAATATGTAATATATTTATGACACAATGATGATGCAGTAATTACCTAATTAATGAAAAATTTGAATAATTGATATTATAAATACCCAAATAAATGTAATTTGAGATTTTTTGTAAATACCAATAATTTTATAGGATAATATGACATGTTAGGATTGATTTAATTAACATTTTTAGAAGTAATCATTCTGTTATGAGTTTAAAAAAAATCAATTATTGAATAGTGTCAAAATTGACATAAAAGAGTTTTAAAACACATATTATATTATTAATTGATATTAAATTCCTAAAAATAAGCGGTTCGTCCAAGAGACTTATATCATTATAATTGTATCATTAATGGACCACTTGGGGGTCTCTTGGATGTATATAGTATGTTTATTAACCATATAATATAAAAATACAAAGAGACATTGTAAAAGTGAAACTAATTAACTAAGAGTTAATACTTAAAGATAAGTTTAATATAATGACCCAAACCTGTCTAAATTCTATTGGTTGAGTGGTTTAATACCAATCCCTAACTTAACCTTTAAATATTTCACTTTGGAGACCTTAGAAACCGAATATGAATTTATTATAAAATAATATTTCTAGCTTTTCCAATGGTGCCCCTCACCCCTCTTATAAAAGGGCACTCTCCCTTCTCATTACATCACACCTTCAAAGCCTTTTGGTTCGTCCAACCTCTTCAAAAATACTCTCTAAACATCCCTCACTTAATCCTATAGGCCTTCCTTTAGTCAGAAATCCAACGTAAAGAGCCCTTTTGAACAATCAAAAGGAAGAACCCGAAGAAGAGGTAATGATTTCACCACCCTTTTTCAAGTTCCTTTCTTCTTCCACTTCTTCTTTCTTTGTTATTACCATTATAAAATAATTAATCCAGTATCTCCTATATACTGTAATATTATTATAAATATGGTACAAACATATTCAGTATTCTATCCATCCTTTGAATGACTTGTCACCATACGTGCGTGCGTACGGCTTACTGTCTCCACATCGTGGTGTAATTGTTATTCAATTTATTATTATTTGGATGGGTATAATAATTATTTGTAATTCATGTAAATAATAAATATAACATGATAATGATTCTTTATATATGATATAACATCCAATTATATATTATTTTAATATCAAAAGAATGATATTTTCACTCGTGCGTACGTACGGATTACCGTCTCCACGACGCAATTAGATTCATTTCCAAGTTCACCATTCATCGACGATTATAAAAATATATATTACTAATAAGTATGTAATATATGAAATAATAATACTAATGGATATATATATATATATATATATATATGTATTTATGTACTTACATATATCTTATTCATTTACTTACGTTCAATACTATATTAAAACAGAAACAACGTTTATGCGTACGTACGGACTACCGTCTCCATAAACGGTGTTTTCCATTTCATATATATGTCTATTATACATATTTATATTCTAAATATATATGATATATTTATCATGTTTTATATTCTAGAATTATTTAAATCATGATCTAAGTGATACAACCAAGATTGACAAGTTAAAACACGTACGATAAAGAAAGTGATTATTACCAAAAATGTTAACTTAACATGGAAATTATTATTAAATGGGTAATATAAAGTCATAAATGAATCAGTTATGATATCATAAATATTAATATGGTTCTGGTATAATTTAATAACATAATACGATCTTTGTACAGGAGGTTAAACGTACCCTCGACTAAAGGAAAGTGCAAGTTAAGGGGTTTTCATCACACTCCTTATTCCCGTGAGATTCATGCAATATTTCCACCATTACCTTTTGTGTGGTTTATGTACTACCCATAATTGTATTCTTTGTATAAGATACTTTAATTTATGTGTATTTACATATTCATTTTATGATACCTCTTTCATGGGTTGTATGTTTTGTATGTTACCAAATTGGTAAGGGTTAATTCCTCGATCTCATCACTATCTGAGATTGTTTATGTGTAAGTATTTACTGGGACATTTTTATCATCCATGTCCATTTTTCATAAAAATGATTTCAAAATGAATATTTTATGGATTTTGAAAGGTACCCTTTATCAAGATCAAAATTTCAAATGTTTTAAAGATTTATCTTTCTAAATCTTTTCAATTAATGTCCATGTTTTCAAAATGATTTTAAGGTTTTATTTATATGGACATGAATGTTTTGAAATGATATTTCTTTTCAAAAGTTTCAAAGTGGTATGGGACACTTTGATTCAAAAATATATTTTAAATTAATTCCTTTATAAATGTGTTACTTTTCAATGATTTCAAGAAAAGTGATATTTCTCTCAAATAGTTTTGATTTCATATCTGTCAACATCCTTTGATGGATTTCAAGCTTATTTGAAGTTGATTTATTATGATACAAAACTTTTGTATTGTATTGAAGGTTTTGTGATATGTTTAACTGTGGATGTGTTATTTTCATAACATTCATGGTTTATGGAGAAAGTATTGACATATCGTATGCTAGTTTTAATACGAATGTTTATGTTATGTTTACACCTTTTCATATGGGAATGCATTGGACTTAATATGTGACGGGTTGAGCCCGTTATAGCTCCTCGATGCATTGGTAGGTCTCATGAGACAAAATAGTGTCTTGGCACAAGGCCTTGACAAAATCTTATTTGTAGTCTTGGCACGAGGCCTTGGATATGTGGTTATGATAGTTTGGCATTATGCATTCCATCATTATGAAAGTGGTTAGTGATATTGCATGTGATTATTCGATTAGTAGAATATCCATGTGAATAATTAAATGGAATTATTTCATTTTATTTTTCCATATTATGCTGAAGATCATTTTTAAAAGGCTTTTTTTTTAGTTTTATACATTGCCTTAAAAGTTTATGCTTATTTTCGAGAGTTTCCGCAGTATTGATTACCCATACTGAGCATTTGAGCTCACCCCTTTCTATGTTTTATTTTTCCCAGGATTCCAAGAAGTGTAATGTGATTGATATGAAGGGTTAAGATAAGGGAATAATGGCATTCATAATGGATTATTTATGTTTTTTTGTATGTTATGAAGTGTAATGTAACATTCATGTATGTAATCTATTTTCCAAGACTGCTAAACTGATCGGTTATTCGGGAATTGGTTCCTTGTAATCATGCCAATGTATTAAAATAATGCACCGACTCTGGGTCACTGGGGTCGGGGCATTACATTTGGTATCAGAGGAAGTTTAGCAATAACCTTGGAAACTAGTTTTAGATAAACTCTGTTTAGAGAACATAGCCCTAAGATAGACTTTGAGGATTAGTATAGAAGAACTTCCAAGAATTTTGGTATTGTAGAGATTTTGTGAGTTTTCCGAGAAATACATACCTATCTGGATATTAGCAGGTAGAGGCGGCTTTGGCACAGATGTACCTAGGGGTAAAACCCAAAAACACCGCTTTGAGTTAGACTCGAATGAGAACTGGTGCACAACAACGAGCCTTACTGCACTCTTGGTTACGAAACTCCCAGGGGATATGCTTAAGATAATTCTCATTTTATTTACAAACCATTATGAAGGGCTCATGAGTATATACTTACTCAAGGAAAACATTTTTTATGATTATGGATTATATCCATAAACTGTTCAATTTGCATTAGGAATTATTTATTTCAATTCATAAACTGACCTAGTTTATGCTATTGTATAGAAATGGTGCCCAGTAGAAGGAATGTGAACTCCAGTAATACATATGATCCAAAGAGTAAGAAGGATTGTATCATTCATGGTATTAAGACATCATTTAGAAGGGAAATAGTCTCCCACATATTATCATCATATGAATAAATAGTATCATGTGTGGATAAGATAACTAAAGCTTTTACTGAGTCCTATGGCTTTGAAGGGAAGCAAGAGAAGAAAAGGATGGAAGAGAGAAAGATGGATAAAGGGAAGAGGGAAAAGAGTAATTTCCCCATATGTGATAACTATGTGAAGAAACACCCTAGAACTTGCCTGAAAGGAATGGGAGTTTTTTATAAGTGTGGAGGAAAAGGGGCACAAGGTACGTGACTGAAAGGGTAAGAAAATGGTTTCAAATGTACAATTCTTCATTTGCAAGGAGTTTGGACATTACGCGAACCTATGTCCCAGTCATCAGACTATGCCGAAAATGATGCTATTGGATAATAATCAAGTTATGATACTACCACAGATTAAGATGAATGATTAGAGTTCTTATGTTTACTTTGTCATTTGAGTGTTGTATCAACAATGTAATTGTTATAATAATTATGGAGTATATAAGGATTGTACTGCAGTACTATTTCATTAAGGACTTGAGATTGTGTGGAACAATGAAAAGTGACTCAATAGAAGGATAAATTTTTGGAAAATATATGGTTGAGAGAATGATAATGAAGTGCATTGTGTTTCATTTGTTGTCAATGAGGTATGTTGTTGTCAAGGAATGAATGGATGGATGTCAAGGAAGTTCAATATGTGAATGAAAAAGGATGTGATGGTGTTGGTGATGAATGGAGAATGGCCATTGTACTAAGATGCATGTCACTTAGAAGATTCACTATGTGACATAGGATGTTGTGGTTGAAACATTCTCTATGTATATCAGACGATTGTAGAACTGATATTAATGTTTCAATACTTGTATCAAGATGATACTAAGTGACAACACTTGAAGAATGAATGATGATGGAGCATCATTATATCTGACGATTGTTGAGCTGATCTTTAAGTTCATAGAACTTGTATCCTGATGATACAAAGTCACAACAATGTTAAAAGACCATGCATTGTCTTCACAATGCATGAGGAGATGAAGTGATCCATCCACAATCACTAAGTGGATGAAGTGGTGCTAATGAAGTCCATGAACTATCACTTAGTGCATGTGAACATGAAGAAGATCCAACTTGATCTCTGATTAGATCAATGAAGTTTATTGAAGAATTATTTGATTCAGGAGCTTCGGTTGAAGATGAAGAACCTTCGGGAATTCCATTCAAAAGTGATGAATAAATGTTGAAGAGAATTGGAGGAATTATAATGAAGAAGAAGAAATGAAGAAGAGGAAGAATGGCTTGGAAGAAGTGGCATTTGGCATTGGAAACCTAGTTACTTTGTTTTTATACAAAGTACCTAAGTCTCTACTCTAGCAAAAAAAAATAGCCACCAAGGGCCAGCCTTAAGGGTTCAACCCAAGGCACATGTGGGACTAGGTCACCACGCCCAAGGGGATCCCATGGGGCCAGCCCGAGAGGCCGCGACCGTGTGTAAGCCGGGGCCACGTAGGGGATCAGGTCCTGCGCAGCATGGGCGCCTGAGCGCGCGCCCGAAGGTGCATAGTGGGCGCCAGTGGCGCGCCCGCAGGGAGCAGAGTGGGCGCAGAGCGCGCCCGCAGAGAGAACACGGTGCGGGGCAGAACCATGAGGGGAGAAGTTAAACTGAGGAGTTGGGGAGAGCGGATGGTTGATAAACCGCGGCAAAACCGCTCGCCGTTTCGATGTGGGACGCGGAAAAATCCCCGGGAGCAAATCTCAGCCGTCCGAGCGATCTCGCGCTTGATCTGCGCCGCACGATTCATCTGCCGCGCGCTGCGATCTTATCCAGCTGTCCGATGTATTTCAAACTCCGGATCCGACGGTTGAGGAGTCGTCCACTACCTCGAGCTTTCCCGAGCCTCCCCGCGTGCCTCCGTCGAACCAGGAGCAACCCGAGCATGGTTTTTGAGTTCCCGGCCACCTCCGAGCAAACCGAGACCTCCATGGAGATCGTCTGGCTCTACTGAACCCATCCATGCATAAAAGTATACATGCATACGTGAAATGGGAGATTTCGAAGAATGCCGAGGCTTCATGGGTTCGTGTTTTGCATGGAATAGAAGAGAAGAGGCTGTGCATGTGTTCTAAGTCACATGCACGTGAAGAAAATAATAAATAAAAGAACCCGCGTTGAAACAGAGGAAAGAAATCAAAATTTGGAAAGATTTTGAAGATCCGAAATCTTTGGTGATTGAAGATTTAACACGCGGATTGAAAGAGGCATCCCTCTGCCTGTATAAGGAGAGCTCGAGGCTCTCATTGTGCTTGCTGAAACTTTGTTGAAAATACGAGTCCTGCGTGAGTCTCTGCCTCGCGAAGAAGAAGCCCCGTGCAAGTAAACTTGCACGGCTGGAGTCCCTTGCACGCAACACCTTTGCGCGACAAGAAGAAGTTAGGGTGACCCCTGAGCACCTTCCCCTTGCGCGACAGAGGGTACCCAAGACCCTGCGTGCTATTCCTTGCACGTCAGGAGAGCTCGGGCAGCGCTCTTGCGCGCCCTTCTTGTGGACGCGGCAGTAGCACCTGCGCGCCCGTGGTAACACCTTGAATGCCCGTGGTGTCTCTACCCTACGCGGTAGTGTTGAGAAGTTTGGCTGCAACCCTTGCGCGCCTGCATACAAGTGGAGTTCGGGTTGTGTTTTACACACATTGTGTGTGTGCCAAAGAAGGCTGAGGCCTTGCCTCGTGTGTGTGCCAAGTGGAGAAGAGGACCCGAGGATTGCATGCCTTTTGTGTGCACCAAGTGAAGAAACATTTTGTGTGTGCAAAATTGAAGAACAACCTACGGGTTAAGGGTGTGCAACAAGAAGAGGGAAGATTCCAAAGTCAAGTGTGTGCAAAACAAATAACAATTTATGTGTACATGAACAAGTAACAAAGAAGGCTGAACCTATGTGTGTGCTCTAAGTGGAGTGGACACACATAGAAGAAGAAGAAGACTCACACAATGTATAACACACATTTATGTGTGTAATCAAAAGGAATTAAACGTGTGAATGAAAAGAAGAAAAGGTGTGTGCTTAAAGTGACTACACCCTTTGAGGGTTTATTGCACCAAGAGAAGAAAGAGGGGAGTGCATGCATGCATTCATGCACATGCACACGTGAACAAAGCCAAATCTGGTTGTGTGCATTTGAGGAGTCCAAGACCAAAAGTTCTTGAAGAGTTTTGAGAAGCCATGCAATCAGTGCATGAGGATGCAGAGACGCCATGCACTCAGTGCATGAAGTTGATGTGAAGTGAGACTGGACCAGACTGAAGTTAAAGATATCAGTTGTCTGAGTATTCAGTAGTTGGAGAGAAGCCAGGTCATCCTTAGAAGAAGGAGATAAATCCTGAGCAATACGAGAAGACCTGTTCATCACAAGTGAGCCGAGGTACAGAGAAAGGCCAACAGTCTTTATCCCAGACTGCTGAAGATACTTGAAGAAGCTTAAAGAGAAGAAGAGCTACTCGTGTGACTCGAGGAGCTAGGAGAAGACCCTGTGGGACTCAGGGAGAAGAAGTCTTCAGTGGGATTCTGGAGCAGGCCAGTGGGACTCTGGTAACACTGTGGGACGCAGTATAAAGACCCTCCTGTGGGACTCAGGAGAGATACAGTGGGACTCTGTATCGACCATTGTAATACTAACCGATTATAATGGAGAAACCATGTTGGGGTGTATAACCAACATGGCAAGGATGTAGGCCTTTGGTGCCGAACCTTGTAAATCCTTGTGTCCAGTGCCTTTACATTTACTGCATCATTTGAGGAAAGGTGAGAGATACAAGAAGAGTGGATCAAGTCTTTAACCAGCCATAGAGGTCTAATTGATAAAGAATCAATTAGTAAAAAGTTTTAAGGGATCACTGATTCACCCCCTCCCCCTCTCAGTGATTCACACTAATCTAGGCACTTCAATTTGTATCAGAGGGAGGTTACCTCTAAAAGATCCAAGGGAGTCTTTATGAAGTGTAGATTTGAGGAAATGAGCGACCAACCTCAAATGGAGATATCTGCCAAGACTTAGAAAAATAGAAAGAAGAAACATGCCAAGAAGATGAAGAAAGCCTGTCCTAGCTGTGATGAAGTTAGAACAATGAAAGATCTTCAAAGTGCAATCGAATATCTTCAGAAGACAGTCCCCAAGGAAGTGGCAATGTGTATAGCTACAGGCATCCTTGATCTTCAAGAAGAAAAATTACAGCTAGAAGAAGAAGCCAATACAATGGAAGATCAGTTGGCTAAAAGGGTTGGCATAACCAACACTCTCAGAAAGCTGGTGAAGGCTAAAGATGAAACTGTTTCTATTTGCAATGAAAGATATGAAGACACTACTGAAGAATTGCAAAGAAGCCTTTCTGAGAAAGAAATCTTTATGATAATGGTCAAAGAAGTTTTCCATGCACTGGAAAAGAGGCACAAAGTTTCAATGTTTGTCAAAGATTCTCAACTAGAAGAGAAAGTCAAAAGGGTGAAGGAGCTTGACAACTCATTGCAAGAATTGAAAAAGGTGCATAAAGACCAGATAAAGCAGCTGGAAGAGAAATGGGAAGGAAGGCTAAGAACTATTGAGGATGAGAAGAACTCCCTCAATATAAAATGCTTAGAACTGGAGGTGATATTGAAAAATCTGCAATCACCCAAAGCTGAAGCCTCCCAGTCAGCTGAAAGAAGAAATGTTGTTACTCAAGTGAGCTTTGAGAAGGATGATTCTAAGAGAAAGACATCCTCTAATGAAAGGGCAACATCTTCTAAAAAGAAGGTACCATCCATCCCATCTTGTACTAATGCTTCTAATTGTGTTTCCACAAAAAATACAGGATGGAAGAATAATTCCAAACAAGTATGGATGAAGAAAATGAAGAAGCAGAGCTCTCCCGAAACAACACAGCAGCTCCAGAAAAGTACCCTAAAATCAGAAGGACTGAAGAAGTCAAGATTTGTGGGTCAATGTTGGTGTTGTAATAAGTATGGGCATTGTGCAAAGGATTGTTGGTACAATCCACTGAATGTCAAAGCACAAAGCAAGCCCATGCCAAGGGGGAGCAAGCCAGAGGAAAAGAAGCAGCATCCACAGGTCCAGAGACATCTGTTTACTGCAAATAGATTTGGATTACTTGACAACATCTGGGATGATTGCAAAAGTGATCAAAAAGATACATGTCAATCTCCAACTGTATCTAGAGCTAAAAAGAAGAAAAGATCACAGAACCTGGCTCAAAAAGAATCCTTGGTAAGCAAGCATAAGAAAGTGGAAGATGCTCCCAAGAAGATTTTGAAAAAGGAAAAGAAGTCCTTGGTGTCTAAATCCAAGAAGGGTGATGCATCCAGAAGGACCACCAAGAAAACATGCTTCTACTGTGGAAAGAAAGGACACACCATGGATCTTTGTGAACAAGCCATGTAATTTAATAGAAGCCAACTGCACTCAAACAGACAATCAATCCAGAAGAAGCAGAAGGGATTGGTTGAAAATAAGTTGCCTAAGAAAGGTGGCTTAACAGTATCAAAAGAACCATGTGGGATTTCCAAAACTGAGGCCTCACTTCCAAATGACTTCTTAGTCATATGGCCAAATCAGTTGCAACTTGCCAAAGATCTGCAAAGAGCTGAAGATGAAGTTCTGGCAATTGCTAAGGAAAAAGGGAAGAAGAATATTTCACATGAAGATGTATTGAGATCCACACCAACACAAACATCATTGAAGATCAAATGTGCAAGTGTGAAGAATGGTGAAAATGGGACATCTCGGTTGAGAGAATCTTCTCAACCTTGTTGTTCACATTGATGAACCAAGGAGGTTCCATCTTATTCCCTAATCACTTGTATTTACATGTGCTAACATTGCAGGGAATTGAAGATGATGATCATTCTCATCTGGAGAGTGGTTTGGACAGAATGGAGTGCACCCCTTGAGGGGGAGCCAATCAGAAGAAGATGGTATTCTTAGATTAATACCATCTTGAGAAAAGTGAAGGTATTCCAATCATACTTTCATCCCTTGTTTCTTAATTGTATTCATCATGACAATTAAGGGGGAGTATTGATTGAAGACAAATGAATGAAAGGGTGAGCTTTATCTTTGAACCTGAACATTCTAATGAGTTTTGTGAAGTTGTGCAGGATTTAGCAAATTCATTGTTATATCTGAAAAATTTCAAGCCCCTTGAAGCATGATCTCACATGTATTGTGAATGTTGGACAGCATTGAGTACCTTGGTTACATCACTCTTGTTTTCTACACCGGGTTAGCCCAAGTAGACTTAGAGTTGATTTACTAATGGTTCTTTGCTAAAGAGAACATGTGACATCATCCCTCTCTCAGTGTTTTTCAAGAAAATACTTTTCAAAGGGAGGAAGAGATTTTTGAAAGAGAACCACACCACACCTTTTCATTTTATTGCCAATAAGGGGGAGAAAATATTGGCACACATATTGACCCATTCATATGTGCTCTAGTGTATTGCCAACAAATACAAAGGGGGAGATTGAAGTGCATTGTGTTGCATTTGTTGTCAATGAGGTATGTTGTTGTCAAGGAATGAATGGATGGATGTCAAGGAAGTTCAATATGTGAATGAAAAAGGATGTGATGGTGTTGGTGATGAATGGAGAATGGCCATGGTACTAAGATGCATGTCACTTAGGAGATTCACTATGTGACATAGGATGTTGTGGTTGAAACATTCTCTATGTATATCAGACGATTGTAGAACTGATCTTAATGTTTCAATACTTGTATCAAGATGATACTAAGTGACAACACTTGAAGAATGAATGATGATGGAGCATCATTATATCTGACGATTGTTGAGCTGATCTTTAAGTTCATAGAACTTGTATCCAGATGATACAAAGTCACAACAATGTTAGAAGACCATGCATTGTCTTCACAATGCATGAGGAGATGAAGTGATCCATCCACAATCACTAAGTGGATGAAGTGGTGCTAATGAAGTCCATGAACTATCACTTAGTGCATGTGAACATGAAGAAGATCCAACTTGATCTCTGATTAGATCAATGAAGTTTATTGAAGAATTATTTGATTTAGGAGCTTCGGTTGAAGATGAAGAACCTTCGGGAATTCCATTCCAAAGTGATGAATAAATGTTGAAGAGAATTGGAGGAATTATAATGAAGAATAAGAAATGAAGAAGAGGAAGAATGGCTTGGAAGAAGTGGCATTTGGCATTGGAAACCTAGTTACTTTGTTTTTATACAAAGTCCCTAAGTCTCTACTCTAGCAAAAAATAGCCACCAAGGGCCAGCCTTAAGGGTTCAACCCAAGGCACATGTGGGACTAGGTCACCATGCCCAAGGGGATCCCATGGGGCTAGCCCGAGAGGCCGCGGCCGTGTGTAAGCCAGGGCCACGCAGGGGATCAGGTCCTGCGCAGCATGGGCTCCAGAGCGCGCGCCCAAAGGTGCATAGTGGGCGCCAGTGGCGCGCCCGTAGGGAGCAGAGTGGGCGCAGAGCGCGCCCGCAGAGAGAACACGGTGCGGGGCGGCACCGTGAGGGGAGAAGTTCAACTGAGGAGTTGGGGAGAGCGGATGGTCGATAAACCGCGGCAAAACCTCTCGCCGTTTTGATGTGGGACGCGGAAAAATCCCCGGGAGCAAATCTCAGCCGTCCGAGCGATCTCGCGCTTGATCTGCGCCGCACGATTCATCTGCCGCGCGCCGCGATCTTATCCAGTCGTCCGATGTATTTCAAACTCCAGATCCGACGGTTGAGGAGTCGTCCACTACCTCGAGCTTGCCCGAGCCTCCCCGCGTGCCTCCGTCGAACCAGGAGCAACCCGAGCACGGTTTTTGAGTTCCCGGCCACCTCCGAGCAAACCGAGACCTCCATGGAGATCGTCTGGCTCTACTGAAACCATCCATGCATAAAAGTATACATGCATACGTGAAATGGGAGATTTTGAAGAATGCCGAGGCAAACGAAGTTGCCGAGGCTTCATGGGTTCATGTTTTGCATGGAATAGAAGAGAAGAGACCGTGTATGCGTTCTAAGTCGCATGCACGTGAAGAAAATAATAAATAAAAGAACCAGCGTTGAAACAGAGGAAAGAAATCAAAATTTGGAAAGATTTTGAAGATCCGAAATCTTCGGTGATTCAAGATTTAACACGCGGATGGACAGAGGAATCCCTCTGCCTATATAAGGAGAGCTCGAGGCTCTCATTGTGCTTGCTGAAACTCTGTTGAAAATCCGAGTCCCGCGTGAGTCTCTGCCTCGCGAAGAAGAGGCCCCGCGCAAGTAAACTTGCACGGCTGGAGTCCCTTGCACGCAACACCTTTGCGCGACAAGAAGAAGTTAGGGTGACCCCTGCGCGCCTTCCCCTTGCGCGACAGAGGGTACCCAAGAACCTGTGTGCTATTCCTTGCACGTCAGGAGAGCTCGGGCAGCGCTCTTGCGCGCCCTTCTTGTGGCCGCGGCAGTAGCACCTGCGCGCCCGTGGTAACACCTTGAATGCCCGTGGTGTCTCTACCCTGCGTGGTAGTGTTGAGAAGTTTGGTTGAAACCCTTGCGCGGCTGTATACAAGTGGAGTTCGGTTTGTGTTTTACACACATTGTGTGTGTGCCAAATAAGGCCGAGGCCTTGCCTCGTGTGTGTGCCAAGTGGAGAAGAGGACCCGAGGATTGCATGCCTTGTGTGTGCACCAAGTGAAGACACATTTTGTGTGTGAAAAATTTAAGAACAACCTATGGGTTAAGGGTGTGCAACAAGAAGAGGGAAGAGGCCAAAGTCAAGTGTGTGCAAAACAAAGAACAATTTATGTGTACATGAACAAGTAACAAAGAAGGCTGAACCTATGTGTGTGCTCTAAGTGGAGTGGACACACTTAGAAGAAGAAGAAGACTCACACAAAGTATAACACACATTTATGTGTGTAATCAAAAGGAATTAAACGTGTGAAGGAGAAGAAGAAAAGGTGTGTGCTTAAAGTGACTACACCCTTTGAGGGTTTATTCCACCAAGAGAAGAAAGAGGAGAGTGCATGCATGCATGCATTCACATGCACACGTGAACAAAGCCAAATCTGGTTGTGTGCATTTGAGGAGTCCAAGACCAGGAGTTCTTGAAGAGTTTTGAGAATCCATGCAATCAGTGCATGAGGATGCAGAGATGCCATGCACTCAGTGCATGAAGTTGATGTGAAGTGAGACTGGACCAGACTGAAGTTAAAGATATCAGTTGTCCGAGTATTCAGTAGTTGGAGAGAAGCCAGGTCATCCTTAGAAGAAGGAGATAAATCCTGAGCAATACGAGAAGACCTGTTCATCACAAGTGAGCAGAGGTACAGAGCAAGGCCAACAGTCCTTATCCCAGACTGCTGAAGATACTTGAAGAAGCTTAAGGAGAAGAAGAGCTACTCGTGTGACTCGAGGAGCCAGGAGAAGACCCTGTGGGACTCAGGGAGAATAAGTCTTCAGTGGGATTCTGGAGCAGGCCAGTGGGACTCTGGTAACACTGTGGGACGCAGTATAAATACCCTCCTATGGGACTCAGGAGAGATACAGTGGGACTCTGTATCGACCATTGTAATACTAACCGATTATAATGGAGAAACCATGTTGGGGTGTATAACCAAAATGGCAAGGACGTAGACCTTTGGTGCCGAACCTTGTAAATCCTTGTGTCTAGTGCCTTTACATTTACTGCATCATTCGAGGAAAGGTGAGAGATACAAGAAGAGTGGATCGAGGCTTTAACCAGCCATAGAGGTTTAATTGATAAAGAATCAATTAGTAAAAAGTTTTAAGGGATCACTGATTCACCCCCTCCCCCTCTCAGTGATTCACACTGATCTGGGCACTTCAGATAAACCATAATATTGTTCTGATATCGAGGTAGTGATTTTAGAATAATACATGATTGATTTGGATAAATTATATTGGATATTCTTGACTGCCTTGAAACTGATTAATGATTTGTATATTCCATCATTGTTGGGATTTTCAACATTTTTGGATTGAAAGAGTATATCCGTTATTATTTAAGGAATAAGTTATCATGAATGTAATCAATAAGGTTTTATGGTAATTCAGGATGTTGTAGTGTTTTAAAAGAATACATGATGATGGTGTTCACATGTTATTACGCAGAAAAAAGGATGTTCTTTTTTGGACTAAAGAATTTTGGATAGTTCTAGTTTGGATTATTTTTGGATTTCCATAAAAGGACAACCCGGAGGTTGGGCGGCAACCTGTCGCGTCCGGCAAGGCCACGAGACTTGAACCCACAACCGAAGGACGACAAGGGTGTATCACCTAAAACTAGCCCACGTAATGTCCGGTATTAAATAATGTAGTTTTTTTAAAATATCTTGTAGATGAATTATAAATTCATTTTTTTGGAACCCTATATGAATAGGATAAATAGAATATATTTTTTAACGTTCTATTATCTTTTAGAGTGAAAGATGAGTTTGTGGTAGAAATTAGTTAAAGGATGGAACTCTACTTTTCAATAATATATTTTTCTTCTTCTCTTATTCTATGAAGAAATTAATTCTTATACTTTATTTAAGGAATCCTAAAACCAAAAATGTCTTGTCCTAAAACCCTATGTTTTGTTGAACCAATGGTATTTCAAATCATCATAGATTGACGAATTTAAGGACCTCAATTTTACACTTGTTTGTGATTGATGACCTCAATCACTGCCTATAAATATTTACGTTTTTCCTCCAATTATATGTCTTTAATTTCCACCAATGTTCTCTTAATTGAGATCATAATTTGGTGGTGACCCTTTCATTTCTATTTTTCTCATATTAAGACTAAATTTTAGTAACCCAATTTCCGATGTGGGTTTTCCCACAAAGATATTTTCTATTTTCAACCTTTTATTTTCGAAGAACAATTTCAAATTGAGAGGACGCAATTTATTGAAGGAGGGGAGAATATAACACCCCAAGATTTTATAGTGTGTTATTTCTTAAAAATAATTCAATAACTTTCATTACACGCAACACCGAGTTAAAGCGCACCATGACATACCAAACAAGCTGTTAAAAAGAGGTTATGAATAGTATTAACTAAATTTTAAACATTATATAATCCTTATAATTTTATAATCCATATTATGAGTTTCTTAGACATAATGTAAGAACAAATATTTTTTTTCAGATAAAAGAAGTATTTTTCAAAAATGCAGTTTTACCAACTTTAATAGTGAACCCTTTTTAAATCCAATATTTTAAACTTTTATATATTCAATTTGACTAAATAAATTTATTATTTAGCATATGGACATAAAACAAATTTACAATGTAACACCCCAAGCTTCCATGGTACACTTCTTTTTGAATAATACAGTAGCGTGTGTTGTACGCAACTTCGAGTTCTAACACACACTACAACCAATCAAACTAGCCGTAATGAATAGTAATACCTACTTTTTAAAATTTTATAAATTTTACCTCTCAAAATGGACTTCATTTTTAGATTCGGAGTATCAAATTTAGCCTAAGGTGAAATTTTGGTACTTTTCGGATAACTTTAATATTTTGATGAATTGTGAAAATTACTAAATTTTAATTAAAAACAACTTTTTTAATCAAAATAATTAATGGTGATAAATTATGAATTTAAGTGGTTTTAAAGTATAATTAGAATATATTTTTACCATTTTATCCAATGGTGTTCATTAGAATTAATTTCACTTTGAAATTGGACATAAACAATTGTCAATCTTTTGATATATATTGTTTCTTAAAAACACGCTATTTGTTGTAACAACGAAAATTAATTATAAAATTAATTAATGCAACATATATGTTTGGAATTTTTTAAAATAGACATCATTTTTGAATTCAGAATATCAATTATATCTTAGGATGAAATTTTGGCATTGTTCTGAAAAACTTCAATTTTTAATGAATAGTGAAACTACTAAGTGGTAGTTAAAAAACTGAATTTTTCATAAAACTTAATTTTACCACTTCTGTGATTGAAATTTCAAAAATATTAGAGACACAGTTAATATCAAAGAGTAAAATGTGGTTCAATGAGATGAAAATAATTTTTGGTGAATAGTAACTTTTTACTTTTATTTACCACGGTTAAAAGTAAATAGGGTAATTTAGGGTACAAATGATATTAATATTACCCTAACACTTGTTCTAATTCTATTGGAAAGGTTTATCTCGACCAAAACCAACCTTAGGAATAAAATATTATCATTTAGGTCCACTTGGATTAGATTAGGACCTTTATTATTATTTAATTCAAAGAAGAGATAAAAGAGTTAAAATCAAAGTTTATTTACTAATTTTTTTTTAATATAGGGTTATATATAAGATAAATTCGATTGTAAATATTCATTAGAAATCTAAAAAGATTTCATAAATAATGATATTTTATTTATTATTTTTAGACATTAAAACATTTAATTTATTTATGACACAATGATGATGCAGTAATTACCTAATTAATGAAAAATTGGAATAATTGATATTATAAATACCCAAATAAATGTAATTTGAGACTTTTTATAAATACCAATAATTTTCTAGGATAATATGACATGTTAGGATTTATTTAATTAACTTTTTTCAAAGTAATAATTCCGTTATGAGTTTTACAAAAATCTATTATTTAATAGTGTCAAAATTTACATAAAAGAGTTTTTAAAACAAATATTATATTATGAATTGATATTAAATTCCTAAAAATCTGCAGTTCGGCCGAGAGACTTATATCATGATAGGTGTATCATTAAGGAACCACTTGGGGGTCTCTTGGATGTATATAGTATGTTTATTAACCATATAATATAAAAATACAAAGAGACATTGTAAATGTGAGACTAATTAACTATGAGTTAATACTTAAAGATAAGGTTAATATAATAACCCAAAGCTGTCTAAATTCTATTGGTTGAGTGTTTTTCGACCCATCCCCACCTGAAACTTTAAATAATTTACTTTTGAGCCATTATAAACCGAATATGAATTTATTATAAAATAATATTTCTAGCTTTTCCAATGGTGCCCCTCACCCCTCTTATAAAAGGGAACTCTCCCTTCTCATTAACTCACACCTTCAAAGCCTTTTGGTTCGGCAAAAATCTACCCAAATACTCTCTAAACTTCCCTCACTTCATCCTAGTGGCCTTCCTTTATTCAGAAATCCAACTTAAGGAGCCCTTTTGATCAAATCAAAAAGAAGAACCCGAAGAAGAGGTAATAATTTCACCACCCTTTTTCAAGTTCCTTTCTTCTTCCACTTCTTCTTTCTTTGTTATTACCATTCTAAAATAATTAATCAATTATCTCCTATATACTGTAATATTATTATAAATACTGTACAACCATATTCATTATTCCATCGATCCTTTGAATTACATGTCACCATACGTGCGTACGTATGGCTTACCATCTCCACGTCGTGGTGTAATTGATATTCAATATATTATTATTTGGATGGGTATAATAATGATTTGTAATTCATGTAAATAATAAATATAACATGATAATTATTCTTTATATATGATATAACAACCAATTATATATTATTTTAATATCAAAATAATGATATTTTCGCTCGTGCGTACGTACGGATTACCGTCTCCACGACGCGATTAGATTCATTTCCAAGTTCACCATTCATCGACGATTATAAAAATATATATTACTAATAAGTATGTAATATATGACATAATAATGCTACTGTATATATATATATATATATATAAGTATTTATGTACTTACATATATCTTATTCATTTACTTACGTTCAATACTATATGAAAACAGAAACAATGTTTATGCGTACGTACGGACTACCGCCTCCATAAACAGTGTTTTCCATTTCATATATATGTCTATTATACATATTTATATTATAAATATATATGATATATTTATCATGTTTTATATTATGGAAGTATTTAAATCATGATCTATGTGATACAACCAAGATTGACAAGTTAAAACACGTACGATAAAGAAAGTGATTATTAACAAAAATGTTAACTTAACATGGAAAATATTACTAAATGGGTAATATAAAGTCATAAACGAATCAGGTATGATATCATAAATATTAATATGGTTCTGTTATAATTTAATAACATAATAAGATCTTTATACAAGAGGTTAAACGTACCCTCGACTAAAGGAAAGTGCAAGGTAAGGGGTTTTCATCTCACTCCTTATTCCTATGAGATTCATGCCATATTGCCACCATTACATTTTGTGTGGTGTATGTACTGCCCATAATTTTATTCTTTGTGTAATATACTTTAATTTATGTGTATATACATATTCATTGTATGATACCTCTTTCATGGGTTGTATGTTTCATAAGTTACCAAATTGGTAAGGGTTAATTCCTCAATCTCATCATTAACCAAGATTGTTTATGTGTAAGTATTTATTAGGAAATTTTTATCATCCATGTACATTTTTCATAAAAATGATTTCAAAATGATGATTTTAAGAATTTTGAAAGGTACCCTTTATCAAGATCAAAATTTAAAATGTTTTAAAGATTTATCTTTCTAAATCTTTTCAATTAATGTCCATGTTTTCAAAATGATTTTAAGGATTTATTTATATGGACATGAATTTTTTGAAATGATGTTTCATTTCAAAATTTTCATAGTGGTATGGGTCACTTTAATTAAAAAATATCTTTTAAATTACTTCGTTTATAAATTTGTGAATTTTCAATGATTTCAAGAAAAGTGATATTTCTCTCAAATAGTTTTGATTTCGTCTATGTAAACATCCTTTCATGGATTTCAAGCTTATTTGAAATTGAGTTATTATGATACAAAACTTTTGTATTGTATTTAAGGTTTTGTGATATGTTTAACTATGGATGTGTTATTTTCATACCATTCATGGTTTATGGAGAAAGTATTGACATTTCGTATGCTAGTTTTAATACGAATGTTTATGTTATGTTTAAACCTTTTCATATGGGAATGCATTGGACTTAATATGTGACGGGTAGAGCCCACTATAGCTCCTCGATGCATCAGTAGGTCTCATGAGACAAACTAGTGTCTTGGCACAAGGCCTTGAAAAAATCGTATTTTTAGTCTTGGCACGAGGCCTTGGCTATGTGGTTTTGATAGTCTGGAATTATGCATTCCATCATTATGAAAGTGGTTAGTGATATTGCATGTGATTATTCGATTAGTAGAATATCCATGTGAATAAGTAAACAGAATTATTTCATGTTATTTCTTCCATATTATGCTAAAGATTATTTTTAAAAGGATTTTGTTTTAGTTTTATACATTTCCTTAAATGTTTATGATTATTTTTGAAAGTTTCCACTGTATTGATTACCCTTACTGAGCATTTGAGCTCACCCCTTTCTATGTTTTATTTTTCCTAGGATTCCAAGAAGTGTAATGTGATTGATATGCAGGGTTAAGACAAGGGAATAATGGAATTCATAAAGGATTTTTTATGTTGTTTTGTATGTTATGAAGTGTAATGTAACATTCATGTGTGTAATCTATTTTCTAAGACTGCTAAACTGATCGGTTCTTCGGGACTTGGTTCCTTGTAATCATGCCAATGTATTAAAATAATGCACCGACTCTAGGTCACTGGGGTTGGAAAATTACAATACAAAAATATTATTTAATACATTTTAGTGAAAATATGATGATGAAATAAAAATAATTCTCGACCAAAGAGAGAAATAAAGTCAATTTTCTTTAAACACATCATTTTTGTTTATTAAGTATGTAAAAAAAATAAAATGATAGGAAAATATGTATTCTATAGAAATAAAAAGAGTATAACAAAATTCATGAGATTATTCAAAGTTATATTAGGAAGTTTAATAATATGAATCATGATAAAAAACAATCTCTATAAATAATGAGATTGTATAGTAAATCATTTACCATGAGTTCCGATTACATTGAACATAATCAATCCTCCTATATAAAAAATTTAAATTTATTATAACTATATAGAATTATAATGTAAATACTTATAATATCACATATTAACCATTCATAACATTTCAATACCACCTTATCAATAATTCATTATTAAAATCATTATTTCTGGGTGGCATTTGTTCATCTTTCATAAGAATCTTGGTTTAGTAGTTTCAATCCATGTAATTTGATCATAATTCCATCATTTATAGGATTTTAATAATTATATAAATATAATATACAATAATTATATATTTATTAATATCCATCCATGAGTTTTATAGATATAAAAACAAATTACACCAATCATAGAGTTGATAGGGAGTACGTACAAATGAATTCTATGTTCAATTTTAGAGGGTTTCAATTATAGAAAAAAAAATTATAATTCACATTTCTAAAATAATTATTTAATATTAAAAATAATATATATTCATCAAATAAATTCTTATTAGTATCCATTTAATTATTAAATGAATAAAAATCACATTACTTTATAGAGGTGGCATTCCACATGTCTGCATGAGTGACGTTATTATTTTCCAACCAATTGGAAGGTAATATGGTTGATATGATAATAACATTAAAAAATAAAAATTATGTGATAAATATCATATTTAAATATTAAACACATCATAATACCCTTCCATAAAATATGGTGATGAAAAATGTATTGTATTGTTATGTGGAGACGATAAATCATTTATACAGACCAACGTTGCATTCACTTCCCATTTGATAGGAAATTGGGTGGAAAATGGTGGTCTTATAATCATAAAAAAATTAAGCATAATTATGATAACTAATTTAATATTTTATGATAAATATCATAGTTTTATAGGTGGTAAAAGAATAACTAAAATTAATGTGATTGGTTAAGAAGATTGCACATTCTTTGAAAGATCTCATTCAGATATCTCCATGAGGATCTTATGTTTGGTATTTTGGGAAGGAAAGAACCTATAGAATTTGTATATGGATGTTTATAAGAAAATTATATTGGTTTTTTCATGATATATGTCTCAATTTCGTGTAAATAAAATAAAGAAGTGTCCCCTTTTATAAGTAATGGGAGGGTCACTCTTAGAATTTTTTAAAAGATTAAAATATAAAAAAAATCATTCTCTTGAAAAATGATTCCAAATGGAAATATATTCAAAGATAATGTTATATTCGGTTTAAATCCCATCCAAAAAATTATTATGGGATTATATGGCGTTTTAAACCTTATCTTTTTGTTTAACCCCTTGTTTAACCTATTTTAATCATAATAGTGGAAACATCATTCTCAATCATACAAGGTCATAATTTTATTTATAACGTGAAAATTGGATCATAAATGGCATACCGATGAATTTTTATAAGATATATTCTCCACATTTTCCTATTTGATGTTTTTTATGGCTTTAAAAAAATTAAGTAAATATTATTTTTATAAAATATCAATAATGTAATTTTGGGCTCCACTCATTCAATTTGAATTTAGAGACACTAAGAAAAAATGGGGATTAGAATATAATATTTTCACACATTTATAATATTTTATATGTTTCCTAAAAATTCATGTAACATAAAAACTAACATAAATAATTTTTCTTTTAATATTTTTCAAACCAATTTTTTTTATTATTTGAATAAATATTATGTTGGTGTTTCTTAAACATTAAAGGTAATTAAATAACTTTAAAAAATTATAAATAAATTACCATAATGAAAATAATTTAATTTTTCTTAAAATAACTATTAATATTTATTTAAAACTTTTTTTTGTCTCTATGTGAACATATAAGAGATATTTAAAAGTAAGTGAGTGAATTTTCGTATTTTTATTTGATTTAAATACTATAAAGGTAACTTCCATGGAAAACTATCAATTAAATATTTATATTTAGTGAATAAGTTGAAAAGTGTCAAATTAAATTCCTCCAATAAGAACTAATATTCAAAATTATGACATTAAAATTTAGTTTTAACCAAGGTTAACATGATTTACCGTTTATTGAGGTGATAAGTTTTACCAGATTTATTGTTTATAATGCCTAAAAATAAAAGGGAGATATTTACAAAAATTGGACCTCATGATCACAAAAAATAAATAAATTTTTTAAAATTCAATCCCAATAAGTGGTATAAATTAATTTTAACATAAGTACTCAAAATGGGAAGAAAACCATTTTTTTGGAAAATATATTTTAAGAATAAAACCCGATTTATTCAAATTCACTGAATAAAAAAAGTAGATGAATGTTCAGAATTTGGATCAAATAATATATATATATATGTATTAAATTAATTAAAATCATTAACTGATAGCGATTAATTAAAATTATTAAGATAAAAACACATTGTGGGAATACCAAATTTTTTTATAAAAGTATCACCTTTATTTTCTAATGTTTTATGCTTTTAATTTTAATTAACTGATAACTAATGGAATAATATTATATATATGTAGACCATAAATTTTTTATAATTTTGTTAATTCTATTTATACCCACAAATCTAATTTTATATTGATAACTGTCACATTAAATAATAATATTTTAATAGTATAATACAGTTCGTTTAAACTCAATGCTTCATATAAAGAAATCTATCAAAGAAATTATTGTTTTATAGAGAAATATATAATAAAAGTTAAGGGTGTTATAGTAAAATCATATATTAATAATAACCAATGAAGAGGAAGGTCAATCCAATTATGGGTATGTGAACTAGGACTAAAACATTGGTTAAATAATGATAGCCTGTTGAGGATGAAGAATCTAGAAGTTATGGTTTTGAGTGGAGTTAAATCATGCCAGTTTTATTGATGATAGGAATGAAGAAAGATGATGTCAATAGACCATGTAAAAAATAAGCACTTGAACTCATAGGAATAATTCAAGTGAGTTCAAACTAGGACAACTCTTGAAATATCTCAAAATCATCTACTACGAAGATACCATATATATTGTTTCTATAATGATAATAAATTGAATGGATCACCAAGACTAAATAATCCAAACATAAAGATGGAAGTTGACTGATTAAATATGAGTCCCCATATCAAATCAACCAAATCCAATTTCTGAGTAAAACCATAGAAGGTACCAAATTAATTATAGTAATGAACTAATAAGGCTGAGATTAATAGTCAGTGATGGAGAGGTCACCGATTTCAAGAGACTGACCATGAATTTAGGTAAGAGGAAGCATAAAAATTATTGGTTGATGATGAATAAAATCCAAGAAAATGGTCTATTTGTTGGTATTTGATTATTATTTTTGGTTTGATGAAGAGTTTTGGGCATTAGTATTATTGATTGATATGTATACAAGGGTGTTATGAGGTGTACATTTGGTGATCAATCAAATGCTAAGGTGAATCTTCATCTCGATCTTGAATAATTGAAACTTGTGTTCACCAGCCAAAGATAATTTGAGGAAGATTCATTCTTTATAGAATAAATTCAAGATGAAATTATCAATTAAAGTCAACAACTCACATATTGATATGAATTACCTTGAATTCATTGAATATAAACTAATATGAACATCCATGGATAGTGAAATTCAAACCCAATAAAGATTGAAAAAATAACTCTAATTAAAGATTGAAAATTAAAATTAAAAGATAGTTGTAGGGGAATATGTGATAATAAATTGATTCTTGAGCTTCACTAACATAGGTTCTTATTCTGGGAGTTCAATGAATTATCTTTTGGAAAAGGATAATCAATCGAGTATTAATTGAGGAATTTTTAACTAAAATTGAGAAATAACAAAGCTCATTAAAGGCTTATATAAAATTAAAATAGTGTGAATAGTAATACTATGAAATTACGAAATGGTAATATTTCTCTTGAGGTTGAATTTTAACTTCTAGTTTGATGAAGGATTATCATAAATGAAATTTGGATCTCACCATAGAAGGCCTAGAAATTAGATCATAATGCAAGACCAATGCTATCTCAGGGACAAAAAAATAACCTCAAATTGACTGGGTTCCATACTTCTTAGATAATTAAATTCAAATATACAAAGGAGATATAAAATTTGGAAAATGTAATCAATAATTCAGAAGAGTAATGGAAATACTTAGGATATGTTGGGAATAATCTAATATTGTACCAAAATAACACGAGGAAGTCATATTTTTTTATGTTATCTTGGTTAATTTCACTGGGAGTAGATAAAGTTCACTTCATGGCACACAATTTGGATTTTATTTCTTGACAAAATATTAATTTCATAATTTTTTGTTTAATTTTTGGAATAATTGGAGGATCTCTCTTCAGTTTTCACTATCCCCATACACAAGAATCAATTCTATTTTTTGGATATGAGAACTCATTATCATCGTATTCATCCTAAATTATTCTTACATTGTAATTTTTTCCTTTTTAATCATTTTTTGTTCCTTTATTTATTTATTAGTTTTTTGTTCGAATACCTTCAGAAATAGAGATATATTTTAAGGGGCATGGTCAAGAATGTGAAACTCGAAACTTTTTAAAGATACGAGCTTTATGACTATCATTATCTATTCACTAGTCTTAGTAGATTGTGATAATTATTAGGTGTGTTGAGAGAGATAAATCCTATACATGAGTGGTTTTTTATTATATCAAATAATTTATTTTACCTATTCCACTAATTTTGTTTTCTAAAATGAGTGTATGAGTTTGGTTGTGTGATTTGATTATCTCAACAGAATCATTGTATCATATTAAACTTCATGGATAAAATGAGTCTATTGAGTGATTAATTTTTAATTTTAGAGTATATTTTTAGAACCAAATAACTTCTGTAAGTGAGTTTCCACAATTTTTTTAGAGTGGTGTTTGACTGTTTAGATCAATATTACACAATGTGTGGTTGAGAGTTTATATTTTTATTCTTAGGAAGATACATGAAAACCAGTGAAGAGTGGATCTACCTAGATCTATAAATTTTTATTTTCTTTTTTCTATATCATTTTTAATTTTTTAAGTTATTATGTATTTATCTGATAATATTTTATAATTTTTTAGTTATCTATTATGCTTATTTTGTATTTCATTAAATCAATAAGTTTATATTTCATTTTTGGTTCATAAATACATTTAATATCTATTGATATGGTAATTAAAATAGTGGTTACCATTGAAATCACACTAATATGTATATAGGATTAAACAAAAATAACACCAATTCGGTGACCAAATTATTTTCATGAGGATGGTCATAAATATATTTATAAATCCTAGACATAACATTGTGGCCAACCCAGGGGTCAGTTTCAATGAAATGTTCTGAAATGTACTAGTGATTCTTAATACTTTTTTTTTATTTTAAATATTTTGAAAGCCATGAAAATATCATAAAATAAAGTATGTCATATGATGTAAGAGTGAGAGAAAGATGGAAAAAATGAGATATAAAAAACAAAGAAGAAGAATTAGACAATAAGAACAAGACCAAACCCAGGTCAATCCATTCTTCACTACCTTTCTTGGATCATTTTTAAAATAATATAATAAAATACTAACCCCACTTAGGGCATTATATATTTTTCCATTCACACACTTCTCTCACCTAAATAGTGAGCACTCAATTATATAAGTTCATTAATGCTCGAGTGTTACTTCCTAATGAAAAATGAATCATTTGACATATACATTCTTTCTAGAAAATCTCACCAATAAGAATGATCTTGTTGAGTTCATCATATCAGAAAATAAGACTCACAAACTCATTTGAGAGAAATGAGAAATGAAGAGGGAAAATAAATAAACTGAGACAATAAAAAACCTCTCCTACACAAGAGTATTCCCTTGCAACACCTCTAATCACTATAAAAATCAAATAAGTGTGAAGAATATGTGATGATCATCATGAGTCTCTTATCGAGCATTGGTTTTTAGTTCATAGATTAATCTTCATGAATTAGATATCTATTTAAGGATGTATGAGAACAAAAAAATAATGAAGAAAAAAAATAATATTATTTCATTTATAATGGAAAATAAATTTACAAAGTAAGAAGAATGGGGTGAGGAAGAGTATAAGAATGAGTTCTCATATACATGAATCTGAATGGATTAATGTGTTAGGGATGGTAAAAACTGAGGAGAAACCCTCAACTTATCCCAAAAATTAAACATTAAACAGTGACATGAAAATTAAAATTTGTAATTAAATACATTTTGTGTGCCTTAAGGTGCTTTCCATATGCTCCCAGTGAAAGTAGTGAAGTACTCATAATGAAATGCGATAACCTGATGTGCTTTTGTCTTAGGAATAAATTATTCATAGTAGATCCATGCTATTTTCAGTACTCTTTGTAATCTTCTAAAACATTTCCATACTTTGATATCCCCTTTATATATTAAAATTTCTCTATCATGTAATTATGTCACATCATGTATTTGATGTTATTTTTATATTTCATGGGTAGCATTATGCTCATTTTATAGTATAATTTCTAGACCTTATGTAGTGAATTCTATATTCATTTTTTGATAATTCTTCATTAGACTATCAGTTTGAATATATAAATAAGGTTAAAATTACCATGATGTGATTTTAATGGCTTTATTTTCACACTTCCATTAACCAATTTTAGTCTTCAATGTGATTTTTCATTTCAATATCCAATCAAAATTCCTCTACTTAGACCCAATTGAGTATCTTTTTCCAATAGATCGTACATAGAATGAAAATTTTAGGTATATGTGTCATCGAGGATCAAGAATTGATTCTTCATCAATTATTCATGGAAAAATATCTTTTTATTTGAATTCAAAATCATAAATCATTTGGGGGTTTTCAGACTTTGTTAGGTTCAAATTTCACTACCCATGGTTGTTCATGTTTAGTTATATTTGATTTATTCATGGTAATTCAGTTTAACATGTGAGCTATTGCATTTAACTAATCTCAAAACCTTGAAAATCTATAAATCATGACTCTCCTTGAACTTTGATTTTGTTGGTGAATTAATGTTTCAATGTTTCGAGCTCAAGATGATATTTTAGATTATAATTTTATTGGGAGACAAATGAGCACCTCCAAATACCCTTTCCACTAGAATGATCATGAAGCTTTATTCCCCATAATCTTTTAAAGATCTGTAATAACAAAAAAAATACCATTGAAAAACTTCCATCTTGGATCTTTCTCTTCATTAACAAATAATTTAGCTGAGCCTTCTTCCATATATTCTGGTTCAGTATCCTAAAATTAGCGACCTCATCATCACCAAATCCTCACCTTGGCTTCATTGTTTCTTTACTAAAATGGTTTCCAAGTCCTATATTTTTTCCTTGTCAATAGGATTTGGTTAATTAAAGATGGGGACTCATCATCAATATGTTTACTGATGGCTTCAATATTTGATTCTTCAAGTTTACTCATACCTTCAATTGATCAATGTTGTAGAAACTGTAGATCTTGGAATCTTTATAATAGATGATTTTGAGCTTGACTGGCTGTGGACCTGGTTTGACATCACTTGTATTCTTCTAGTGAGATCTAGTGCCATTTTTTCTACAGAAAGTCGGCATTGAATTTCTTCATTCATATCATCAACACAGTAGGCATGATTTAACTTTACCTAGAAGCACAAATTTTGGATTCTTTATCCTCAATAATTGGTCTTCATTTTAACACCCGAGACTTTTATGAGAAATATTTTGTCTTTATGTTATATAAATCATCAAAGGAATCTTCCACTACACACAACACTAGCTTGTCTTGCTTTACACACAACCGCGGCCTTCCTCGATAGCTTGTGTCGTATGCAATAGCGAGTTTCACTAAACAACGATATGCTATTAAAATATTTTTAAAACTTGCCGTTATGAATAGTAATAACCACTTTTTGAAATTTTGTAAATTTTATTTTTCAAAATGGACTTCATTTTTGGATTCGGAATATCTAAATTATCCTAGGGTGAAATTTTGGTATTTTTCTGGAAACATTCAATTTTTGATGAATAGTGAAAACACTGGGTTACTATTTAAAAACCGAATTTTTATTTAAATAATTATTTATTTAATTTAAATTTATTTTAGGTCAAAATTGATACATAATACCTATATAAGTTAAATTTAATTCATTGGAGTAATTTTATAATAATTTTAGATATATAAAAAGTTTATTGAACTTTTCACCGTCTTTTACCCACCTCCTAGGAGAATTTACAAATTCACATAAAAAATAATTTTACCGCTTCTGTGAGTGGAATTTAAAAAATCCAAGAGACACGGTTGATATCAGTAATTAAAATGTGGTTCAATGAGATGAAAATAATATTTGGTGAATAGTAACTTTTTACTTTTATTTACCACGGTTAAACGTAAATAGGGTAATTAAGGGTAAAAATGATATTATTATTACCCTAACACATGTCCTAAATCTATTGGATAAGTGTAATTCGACAAAAAACAACCTTAGAAATAAAATATGACCATTTAGGCCCACTTGGATTAGATTAATACATTTATTATTAATTTATTTAAAGAAGGGTTAAAATAGTTAAAATCAAAGTTTAATAAGTAAATAATTTTTAATATAGGGTTATAAACATGATAAATTCGACCATAAATATTCATTAGAAATATAAAAAGATTTCATACATAATGGTATTTTATTTTTAATTTTTAGACATTAAATAATTTAATTTATTTATGACACAAAGATGACGCAATAATTAACTTATTAATGAAATATTGATATAATGGATGTTATAAATACCCAAATAAATGTAATTTGAGACTTTTTATGAATTATATTAATTTTATAGGTTAATATGACATGTTAGTATTGATTTGATAAATGTTTTTCGAATTAATCATTCTGTTATGAGTTTCACAAAAATCAATTACTAAATAGTGACAAAATTAACATAAAATAGTTTTTAAAACAAATATTATATTATTGATTTTTATTTTATTCCTAAAAATATAAGGTTCAGACAAGATACTTATATCATGATAGGTGTATCATTAATGAACAACTTGGGGGTCTCCTGGATGTATATGGTAAGTTTATTAACTATATAATATAAAAATACAAATTGACATGGTAAATGTCAATCTAATTAACTAAGAGTTAAAACTAACCGATAAGGTTAATATAATGACCTAAACTTGTTTAAATTATATTGTATGAGAGTATGTCAACCCATAACCTCCTTAGATTTGAAATAAATCAATTTGGAGCTATTTAAAACCGAATTTGACTTTACAATAAAGTAATATTTTTAGTTTTTCCAAAGGATCCCCTCTCCTCCCTTATAAAATGGCACCTCCTCCCTCTCCTCCTCACACCAATTTGAGCCTTCAAGCTCGAACAATCTCGGCCCATTTCACTTCCCCACTTCCCTAGAAGCATCCTAGAGGTCCTACTCTTCTTCAAAGACCAATTGTAGTGCCCTAAGAGGAGGTCTCAAAGAGGCGCTTCAAAGAGAGGTAATGCTCGTTACCGATTCTTTCATCTTTCGTTCTTCTTCCACTTCTTCTTCTTTAGTTGTTTCATTATTAAGTAATAACATAAGTATCACTCATATACCGATATGTTATTATAAGTATGAAACAACCCTATTTCACCATCTATCCATCCTACAAAAAATGAAATCACCGCCCTTGCGTACGTACGGAATACCGTCTCCATGACGTGGTGTAATTTATTTTACCCCACCACCTTACTTGGATGGGTATAATGGTGTAAATAATAACTATATATGATTATTGTAAAGTGATATTGATTCTGAAATAGTATACATACACTCCAATACAATTCCACGATCATGGGAATGATATCATCGCTCGTGCGTACGTACGGAATACCGTCTCCACGATGTGATGCGACTCGTTCTACTTGATATTCATTGCATAATGATTATATAAATGAATTTAATGAATGAATATGATATATATCACACTAATACCATTCTGTAAATGAGGTATCTATAACCTAAAGATAAGAATAATAATTTATTCGACAAAACATGCATAAGAACAAAAAGTAATAAACACCCGAATAACAAGTAGTAATGAAATATTACTAATAAGAAGCTAAGAATATGACCATATATGATATCATAACAATAATTATGATTCTGTAATAAGTAAATAACATTATTTAAATCATTATATAGGAGGTTCGGATACTTACGAAGCAAATCAGACCTAAGGTACAGGAAATATCACAATCTCATTTCTATCCGAGATTGTTTATACTTTGGAATTTACTGGGGTGTATTTTATCATCCACATCCATGTTTCCTCAATATTTAATATTTATATACTTCTAAAATAGTGTATATCCAATTTTACCCTTCGGTGAGTTTTTAGTAAAAGATATTAAAGGAATCTTTTGTCATTTTTCGTACGAGATACTTTTTGACTTTTCCGATAAAAGTACGAGAAGAATGTTCTTTTATCTTATATGGAATGAATGGATTTTGAAAACATTATTTCCAAGAATCTTCCTTTAAAAGTTTTCAGGTTTATTTTTAATCAACTTCTTTTATTTTAAAATTGTATGACATGTTAAGAAAGGAAAATGTTTTTGAAGTAGAAAGGATATTTTCCTCAAGAATGGAGTTCAAGTGTTTTATCAAAATTATTTTCCATCTAAGATAATATAGGGTTCTATTTCTATCCCTATTATTAAATTGATTTGATTATGTTGTGATGGAATTATTTTTATGAATTACTTTATCTTATATGTATTGTTTTTTGATGTCATGATGTTTAAGAATCCCATTTTTATTACATGGGTTATGCAATGATGTATGATTTATGGTTTTGTGGCACACATAAGAATGGTATCTTTATGAGATGGGTGAGACCTATATCTCCCTCCAATTCATTAGTTAAAGATTTTATATCTCATGAGATAAACATGGCTAGAAAAGCAAGTTAAACCGGTTCAGTGAAACAAGATTGAAACGAGGAATGAACTCGGTTCAGAAATGGAATTTGTCCACTAAGATAGTCTTGGCAATGAGTCTTGACTAATAAGAAATGATTATATATGATTATGTGTGTATGCCACAAAGTTCCATGTTTTATGTTATGATTATTGGGATTACATTTCACTTCTATGATTTATCACATGGTATAAAATTATGATTTCTTTTGCAGGTTAAGATTTCCAAAATGTTATGTTCATGATGTGATCGATTTTTCTTTTGTTTACCCTTACTGAGAATTGGAGATCACCATTTTGTATGTTTTCTTTCCCCCAGGTTAGGAAGAAGTTTATTAAGTAATATATGCCAAAAGAGACTATATATATGATGAAAGAAATGGGAGACAGTGTAGAAGCATTATGAACTAGTTGTTTATGTTTCCTAGTTTCTAAAGACACTATACCTATACGGTCCTTCCATAGTTTTTTTATATGTTGTAATAAGTATGCTTCAATTTTGAAGTTTTAACAATGTATGTAAATTATGGGTCGTTATAGTTGGTATCAGAGGAAAGGTATAGTCATCCGTTAGAAACTTGGATGTGAAAGCCATAGTAAGAACCCTAAGGATAAGTCTAAGAATAGAACACAATCTTAGTGTTTTAGAAATGGCCATGAATAACCTAGGATAAGACCTTATGTTTGAAATTTTATTCTTGATTATGTGGCTTTCCTATTATAATTAGTGTTGCTCACACTATTCTTCTTGGTTTTAGTCAATGGCTGGAACCCGAAGGAACCGTGTTAATTCAGAATGCGACGGGCAATGCAATGATTGTCCCCCTGAGAAAGCAAACGTTTTGGGAGATGGAATGAAAAATCTTGTAGCCATGCTCACACAACTTTCTAAAGCTATGAATCATGCAGGACTCCCAAACGGGCAAAGGAAGGAGAAACATTCTGTTGAATCCTTCATGAGACAACGTCCACCTTCATTCAGCGGGTCTACTGATCCATTAGTTTCTGAAAAATGGATTAGTACTACTGAAAAGATATTTTCAGTTATTCAATGTTCTAAACAAGATAATGTCATCTTAGCAGTGTATCGTTTGGAAGGAGATGCTGATCAATGATGGAATCTAATTAATAATACGAGGCAAAGGGATGAAATTGAGTCCATGGAATGGGATGAGTTGAAGAACTTATTTTTCAATAAGTACTTCCGTCGTATTCTCCAAACAAAGATCGAGAAAGATTTTCTTGAACTGAAGCAAAAGGATGATGAATCTGTTGGTACCTATGAAGAAAATTTTACAAGACTTGAAAGGTATGCTTCTAGTATTATTATCCAACATGAGAGTAATATCGATCTATTATTTAGTGTCTTAAAACTAAGTCTTTGAAGGGCCTTAGCCATACGGGACTTCAATAGCTACGAGAAAATCGTTCGATGTGCTCTCAAAGTTGAGATGCAGATTGGAGTAACCCATCAGTCATATGGGTTTGATAAGAAGAGGAAAATGGAATTCAAAGGAAAATCAAAAGAGCACACTGAAAAGAAGATGAGATTTCCCTTATGCTCAAAGTGTGGAAAGAAACATGGAGGTAGTTGTCTTAAAGGGACAAGTAAATGTTTCAAATGTGGAAAGGAAGGTCATCAGGCATTTGAATGCCGCAATGATGGGAAGAAGATGTCTAAGGATTCAAACAAAGGAAGGGATACACAGAATGAACCTACTACACTTCAATGTTTCATGTGTAAGGAGATGGGTAATTATGCCAATCAATGCCCAAATCCAAGGGTTGATGATGATGATCGACGTCAACTAACTCTTAAGGCTAAAGACAAAGGAAATTCACATGTAATTTCTATCAGTGATGTGGAGTATGATAACGATGTGGTGAAAGGTACACTTACCATCCAATATAAAGTATCAAATGTTTTATTTGATTCTGGATCCACCCACTCTTTTATTTCTAAAGAATTTTATAAGGGTATCACCGTATTACCTCAACAATTAGATGTTGAGTTAGCTGTGACAACCCCTAATGGCACAACAGTCGCATAAAAAGTTTATAATTATTCCCCGATTGAAGTTTGTGGGAAATTGCTTCCTGGAAATCTTGTGATCCTTCCTACAATGGAATTTGATGTGATTCTTGGCATGGATTGGCTTTCTCTATATTGATCTCATATCAATTTCCAAAGAAGGGAAGCCACATTTCATATTCTAGATCAATCTATGATCTTCTATCGATGCAAGGATGAACATAGCCTTCTAGTGGAAATTTCTTCCATTTTATGGGTCTTGATTCCACTAAATGAAGGTCATTTATCTCAAATTTATGGTGAGAAACTCACAATTAAGAATATTCCCATTTTATGGGAGTTTGAAGATGTCTTTCCGGAGGAATTGCCGGGTCTTCCACCAAATCGTGAAGTTGAGTTTTCAATAGAACTCATACTGGGTGCTTTGCCTATTTCAAAGACACCTTATAGAATGGCACCAATTGAGTTGTAGTAATTGAATAAGAAACTCCAATAGAATCTTGATAAGGGGTTCATACGCCCTAGTGCGTCACCTTGGGGAGTACCTGTTCTATTTGTTAAGAAGATAGATGGATCAATGAGACTCTGCATTGATTATCGAGAACATAACAAGATCACTATCAAGAACAAATATCCTCTCCCGCGCATTGATGACTTATTTGACCAACTATGAGGAGCTCAATACTTTTCCAAGATTGATCTTCGTTCATGGTATCATCAATTAAGGGTCAAAAGGGAGGATATACAAAATACGGCTTTCCGTACAAGGTATGGACACTATGAATTTATAGTGATGCCATTTAGTCTTACTAATGCCCCTGCTATCTTCATGGATATGATGAATAGAGTCTTTAGAGACTATCTTGATCAGTTTTTGGTAGTTTTTATAGACGATATTCTTATATATTCAAAGAGCAAGGAAGAACATGAAGATCACTTGAGAATTATATTGAAGACCCTGTGAAAGGAGAAGCTTTATGCCAAATTTACCAAGTGTGAATTTTGGCTTCAAAAAGTTTCATTTTTGGGTCACATAATCTTAAAAGAGGGGATATCTATAGATCCAACAAAAACAGATGTTATCGAAAGATGGTCGAGACCAACAACATTAACCGAGATCCGAAGTTTTCTTGGTTTGGCTAGATATTATCGACGTTTTGTGAAAGATTTTTCATCATTATCTAATCCACTCACTAGGTTGACTCAGAAAGAAGTTAAGTTTGTTTGGATGGAGGAATGTGAAGAGAATTTCAAGGAGTTGAAAAGAAGGTTATCCAATGCACCTGTGCTCACACTGCCTTGTAGTGGAGAAAGGATTGTGATCTATAGTGATGCATCCAAGAAGGGATTGGGGTGTGTTCTTATGCAAAATGATATGGTGATAGCTTATGCCTCACGAAAATTGAAAATACATGATCAAAATTACCCAACTCATGATTTGGAGTTAGCTGCGGTAATATTTGCATTAATGATTAGGAGGCATTATATTTATGGTGAAAGGTGTGATATTTATACTGATCATAAAAGTTTAAAGTACATTTTCACACAAAAGGAGCTGAATATGCGCCAAAGAAGATGGTTGGAGCTGATTAAGGATTATGAATGCTCAATTCATTACCACCCTGGGAAAGAAAACAAGGTGGCAGATGCATTAAGTCGACAAGACCATGCTAGCTTATCCATGATGAGGATCACAAAAGATCCAATATTTATGGATTTACAAAGGATGGATCTTGGAATTTTAATGGAAGGGGAAAAATATTATCTTTCTCAAATGAATGTTAAACCATCTATACATGTGAAGATTAAAGAGGCACATAAAGAAGATGTAGAGTTACAAAAGAAGGTGAGAAATGTTACTGAATTCAACCTTGATTGTGATGGGATAATAAAGTTCAGGAATCGGGTTTGTGTTCCTTCCATCCCAGAATTAAAGGAGCTGCTAGATGAGGCTCATAGTTCTTCATTATCTATTCATCCTGGAAGCACAAAGATGTATAGGGACCTGAAAGAGTAATTTTGGTAGGATGTCATGAAAAGAGATGTTGCTGAATATGTCTCTTGATGCTTGGTTTGTCAGCAAGTTAAAGCTGAGAGACAGAAGTCTAAGGGGATGTTACAACCATTACCCATACCTGAATGGAAATGGGAAAGAATCACTAAGGACTTTGTCACCGGACTTCCTAAAACATCCAAAGGAAATAATGCTATCTAGGTCATACTTTATCGTCTTATAAAGTTTGCACACTTCATTGCTATTAGAGAGGATTTCTCTCTAGATCAGCTTGCCAGGATATATGTGAAGGAAGTGGTAAGATTGAATGGAGTACCAATATCTATTATATCTGATCAGGATTTGAGGTTTACCTAAATGTTCTGGAGAAGTCTTCAGCATAATCTGGATACAGAGTTGAGTTTCAGAACTGCTTATCATCCTCAGACAGACGGTCAGTATGAGAGGACAATTCAAACTCTAGAAGTTATGTTGAGATCTTTCTCTATGGATTTCAAAGTTTGTTGGGATCAACAAATTCCTTTGATGGAATTTTCTTATAACAATATCTTTCACTCCAGTATTCAGATGACTCCTTATGAAGCTCTCTATGGAAAGAAATGCAGGACTCCAACTTGCTGGGATGAAGTTGGGGAAAGAAAGCTATTAAGACCTGATCTTGTTGATGAGATGGTAGAAAAGGTCCGGTCTATTCAACACCACATAAGAGTAACTCAGAGTCGACAGAAAAGTTATGCCGACAACTGAAGAAAAGACCTAGAGTTTGAAGTGGGTGATAAAGTGTTCTTACGAATATCTCCCTGGAAGAGGGTCATGATATTTGGAAAGAAGGGGAAGTTGAGCCCTAGATATATCGGTCCATTCGAAATACTGGATCATGTTGTAAAGGTAGCTTACCGATTGGCGCTTCCACCGAATATCTCTCAAGTTCACGATGTGTTCCATGTATCTCTCCTGATAAAGTAAATACCTGATCCTTTACATGTACTCAACTCAGAAGTTGTACCGCTAGAGCAATATCTTTCTTATGAAGAACAACTGATAGAGATTCTGGATCGTAGCGAAAAAGTCTTATGAAACAAGATCACTCGATTGGTGAAAGTTTTATGGAGGAACCACCAATTATAAGAAGCTAAATGGGAGCTTGAGGATATTATGAGGGAGAGGTATCCTCATCTTTTTGTTACAAAGTGACGAATTTCGAGGGTGAAATTCACTTTAAGGGGGGGTAGAATGTAACACCCAATACTTTTATGAGAAATATTTTGTTTTTATGTTGTATAAATCATCAAAGGAAGATTTCACTACACAGAACACTAGCTTGTCTTGCTTTACACGCAACTGTGGCCTTCCTTGATAGCTTGCATTGTACGCAATACCGAGTTTCACTAAACAACGATATGCTATTAAAATATTATTAAAACTAGCCGTTATGAATAGTAATAACCACTTTTTGAAATTTTGTAAATTTTATTTTTCAAAATGGACTTCTTTTTTGGATTCTTAATATCGAAATTAGCCTAGGGTGAAATTTTGGTATTTTTCTGGAAACATTCAATTTTTGATGAATAGTGAAAACATTGGGTTACTATTTAAAAACCGAATTTTTATTTAAATAATTATTTATTTTATTTAAATTTATTTTAGGTCAAAATTGATACATAATACCTATATAAGTTCAATTTAATTCATTGGAGTAATTTTATAATAATTTTAGATATATAAAAATTTTACTGAACTTTTCACCGTCTTTTACCCCCCTCCTAGGAGAATTTGTAAATTTACATAAACTTAATTTTACCGCTTCTGTGAGTGGAATTTCAAAAAACCGAGAGAAATGGTTGATGTCAGTAAGTAAAATGTGGTTCAATGAGATGAAAATAATTTTTGGTGAATATTATCTTTTTTACTTTAATTTACCACGGTTAAAAGTATATAGGGTAATTAAGGGTAAAAATGATATTATTATTACCATAAAACATATCCTAATTCTATTTGATAAGTGTAATTCGATCAAAAACAACCTTAGAAATAACATATGACCATTTAGGCCCACTTGGATTAGATTAGGACATTTATTATTAATTTACTTAAAGAGTGGTTAAAATAGTTAAAATCAATGTTTAATAGGTAAATAATTTTTAATATAGGGTTATACATATGATAAATTCGACAATAAATATTCATTAGAAATCTAAAAATATTTCCCACATAATGGTATTTTATTTGTAATTTTTAGGCATTAAATAATTTAATTTATTTATGACACAATGATAATGTAGTAATTATCTTATTAATGAAATATTGACATAATTGATGTTATAAATACCCAAATAAATGTCATTTGAGACTTTTTATTAATTCCATTAATTTTATAGGTCAATATGACATGTTATTATTGATATAAGTAACTTTTTTCGAATTAATCATTCTGTTATGATTTTCACAAAAATCAATTACTAAATAGTGTCAAAATTAACATAATATAGTTTTTAAAACAAATAATATATTATTGATTGTTATTTTATTCCTAAAAATCTAAGGTTCGGCCAAGATACTTATGTCATGATATGTTTATCATTAATGGACCACTTGGGGGTCGTTTGGATGTATATAGTAAGTTTATTAACTATATAATATAAAAATACAAAGTGACATGGTGAATGTCAATCTAATTAACTATGAGTTAAAACTAAAATATAAGGTTAATATAATGACCTAAACTTGTCTAAATTCTATTGGATGAGAGGATTTCGACCCATCCTTTCCTTAGCATAGAAATAAATCAATTTGGAGCTATTTAAAACCGAATTTGGCTTTATAATAAAATAATATTTTTAGTTTTTCCAAAGGAGCCCCTCTCATCTCTTATAAAAGGGCACCTCCTACATCTCCTCATCACACCAATTTGAGCCTTCAAGGTCGGAAAATATCTGCCCATTTCACTTTAACACTTCCTTAGAATAATCCTATATTTCTGGGTCATCTTCAAATACCAATTTTAGTTCCCTAAGAGGAGGTCTCAAAGAGGCGCTTCAAAGAAGAGGTAATGCCCGTTACCGATTCTTTCATCTTTATTTCTTCTTACACTTATTCTTCTTTAGTTGTTTCATTATGAAGTAATAATATCAGTATCACTAATATACTGATATTTTATTATAAGTATTAAACAACCCTATTTCCCCATCTATCCATCCTACGGAAAATGAAATCACCGCGCGTGCGTACGTATGGAATACCGTCTCCACGCTGTGGTGTAATCTATTTTCCCCCACCACCTTAATTGGATTGGTATAATGGTGTAAATAATTACTATATATGATTATTGTAAAGTGATGTTGATTCTGAAATAGTATACATACACTCCAATACAATTTCACGATCATGGGAACGATATCATCGCTCGTGCGTACGTACGGAATACCGTCTCCACGATGTGATGCGACTCGTTCTACATGATCTTCATTACATAATTATTATATAAATGAATTGAATGAATGAATATGATATATATTACACTAATACCATTCTTTAAATGAGGTATCAATAACCTAAAGAGAAGAATAATAATTTATTCCACAAAACACGCATAAGAACCAAAAGTAATAAACACCCGAATAACAAGTAGTAATGAAATATTACTAATAAGAAGCTAGGAATATGACCATATATGATATTATAACAATAAATATGATTCTGTAATAAGTCAATAACATTATTTAAATCATTATACAGGAGTTTCAGACACTTACGAATCAAATCATACCTAAGGTAAGAGAAATATCACAATCTCATTTCTATCCGAGATTGTTTATACTTTGGAATTTACTAGGGAGTATTTTATCATCCACATCCATGTTTCCTCAATATGTAATATTTATATCCTTCTACAATATTTTATATCCAATTTTACCCTTCGGTGTGTTTTTAGTAAAAGACATGAAAGGAAACTTTTGTCGTTTTTTCGTACGAGGTACTTTTTGACTTTTCCGACAAAAGTACGAGAAGAATGTTTTTTTAACTTATATGGAATGATTGGATTTTTAAAACATTATTTCCAAGAAGTTTCCTTTACAAGATTTCAAGTTTATTTTTAAACAACTTCTTTTAGTTTAAAATTGTATGACATGTTAAGAAAGGAAAATGTTTTTGAAGTAGAAAGGATATTTTCCTCAAGAATGGAGTTCATGTGTTTTATCAAAATTATTTTCCATCTAAGATAATATAGCATTATGTTTATATCCCTATTATTACATTAATTTAATTATGTTGTGATGGAATTATTTTTATGAATTCATTTATCTTATATGAATTGTTTTATGATGTCATGATGTTTAAGAATCCCAATTTTATTACATGGGTTATGCAATGATGTATGATTTATGATTTTCTAGCACACATAAGAATGGTATGATTATGAGATGGGTGGGACCTATATCTCCCTCAAATGCATTGGGTAATGATTTTATATCTCATGAGATAGATGAATGGAATGGCAGGTTAAACCGGTTCAGTGAAACAGGATTGAAATGAGGAATGAAATCGGTTCAGAAATGGACTTTGTCCACTAAGATAGTCTTGGCAATGAGTCTTGACTAATAAGAAATGATAATCTATGATTATGTGTGTATGCCACAAAGTTCCATGTTTTATGTTATGATTATTGGGATTACATTTCACTTCTATGATTTATCCCATGGTATGAAATTATGATTTCTTTTCCAAGTTAGGATTTCCAAAATGTTATGTTCATGATGAGATTGATTTTTCTTTTGTTTACCCTTACTGACACTACTGGAAAAATACCCTATACCAATGGTTTGGAGGACCGTTGGCAAGTAAGCCGTGACAATAGGTCTATACCAACAGTTTTGAAAACCGTTGGTATAAGTAATATGAAAACCTATACCAACGGTTCTCAAAACCGTTGGTATATGTATTTCAAAAAAAAAACATTCGATGGGATTTGATCCCAGGACCTCTAGTTTATAATTGAATGACTTAGCCACTAACCTAACATGACATTTGTGAACATAATTTCATAAATATGTATATGTATTGTTTTAATAATTTTAAATTTTGATTTATATAATGTTCTCGGTAAGAAGATTAGATTAAAAATTGAAGGACCTATACAAAAGGTTTTGAGAACCGTTGGTATAGGTCCTTTGATTTTAGGACCTATACCAATGGTTTTGGACAAACCGTTGGTATAATGGGGACCTATACCAATGGTTTGGCCAAACCCTTGGTATAGGGTCTCTATAATGGACCTATACCAACGGTTTGGCCAAAACCGTTGGTATAGGTCCTATAGGTCCCCCCCTATACCAACGGTTTGTCCAAAACCGTTGGTATAGGTCCATATAAGTGACCTATACCAACAGTTTTGGCCGAACCGTTGGTATAGGTCCAAATTAATGAACTATACCAACAGTTTGGCCAAAACTGTTGGTAAAAGTCATATTTCCATAGTGTGAGCATTTGAGCTCACCCTTTTGTATGTTTTCTTTACCCCAGGTCAGGAAGATGGTTATTAAGTAAGATATTCCAAAAGGGACTATAGATATGATGAAATAAATGGGAGACAGTGTAGATGCTTTATGAACTAGTTGTTTATGTTTCCCAGTTTCTAAAGACACTATACCTATATGGTCCTTCCATAGTTTTGTTATATGTTGTAATAAGTATGCTTCAATTTTGAGGTTTTAACAATGTATGTTAATTACGGGTCATTATATTCATCTTACCAATGTTTTAGTCTCATTTCAAAGCCTCAAAATTTTCTTGACCTCCTAATCTTTGGTTCTTCTTTATTGGATGTTTTTTAGTGGCTTCATCAACTGTGCCCATATATAGTTGATTGATATTTCCAAGGTAGTTGGGACTGTATGGATTCAATATAGAAAGGGGGTCATGATAGAAAAGGGGTGGATGAAAAAAATTTGATGACATATTAGTATAAATTATAAGGCATGGTACAAGAATATTTCAAGATAGTTTGGGGTGTGGTTATTCATAATAGGAAAATAGAGTTAGTGAATAGTAGCATAAAATAAAATGGTTGCAGTAGAGGAAAAATAACAGAACACCACCACAATCACAATATGTTTCTTCTTACAATAAAAATAAGATAGAAACTTCATAGAATCAATATCACTTATGGTAGAAAATTTCACATTTTTTTCACCATAACATAGAAGACCAAAAACTGAGTTATTGTAGCAATATTTTTATTCTCATGATAGAATACCATAAAACTCATATATTTTCAGATTTATTGAAATAATATATTCAAATTAAAATTCAAGGAAACAAGTAACAACTTCTTAAAAAACATCCATAGAATATTAATTATGAAAGTGAAAATTATGGAATATTTAATAATAAATATGGAAACCTTAGAAAAACTCTTAAAAACACCAATTTATTAATTTATAAAAAGTAAATTAGGAAAAATTTAATCAATTGATCAATAAAATAACTTATTTTTATTAAAAAATTCATGGAATTTAAATTAAATCATAGTGTAGAGAATATTTAATAATTTCTCATTTATGTCTTGGTTTAAGAAAGAACTTAAAATTTTCCCGACAAAATATGTGGAAAAATAAATTAATATAATGAAACATAATCCCACCTATTACAAGTGAATGTTCCAAATATGTTTCAATTTCACATGGTGATATAAAACAAGCTGAGAAACATTTTCTTCAACTATAGATACTCAAGATTCTTCTTACTTAAAGGTCATTTCATGAGAAATTAACATATTGGAATTCTAATACCATTAATGAGAGAATGGATTTCCTTGGTAATAGTGTCATAACCTAAGTTACAGAAATACAAATAAGAAAAAATTTTATTTACACATGTTATTGACATATTGGAATAACTTTTGAGAATATTACTCTATGAGATTATTTTAATTACTCTACAAAAAATGTGTGAAATTTCAATGGATATATTTTGGATAAAAACTTATTCACCCCTCATCATATAAATTTTTACTTCCATAACCTTTCAAGGAGTTTTACATTTTTTAGTAGCCTAGGAGGAGGATTTTATATTATAATTATTCTATATTTTTTATAAAAATAATCATTCTCTTTCACTCTTTATTTTGTTTCTATTTTTGGTTCCCCCACCACACTTTTTTTTATCTTCATGGTTTTGGAGAATTAAACCATATTTTTTTTGAGGGGGAAAGTGATGATTTTTTCAGTTCATTTTTCATAATTTTATTTATTTATTCTATTCTAAAAATTTAAATGGTGGTTAAATTGACTAAGGTGAGATTTTTCCGAATTTACTCAACCAATGTGTTCTTCTTCCTCATTATCAATAATATTTTCCTTTATTTATTGAGTCATGCATACCGTGGAGTATGACTTCAATAGTTATTCGTAGTGATGATTCTTTTTATATAGACTTAGTAAGAGTATTTCCCCATACAAAATATTGTTGGTGTGAGGTAAAAAAATTCAAATATGTAAGGTGTGGTGTGGCATGTCACATTCAATAGAGTAATAATAATTTCCGTTAAAAATGATTTCATCAATATGAATGCATATAAATAAAATATTTTTCCAACCTACTTATTTTGGTGTTGTGCGATCCTATATATTTTCCATTCTTACACACACACAAACATATATATATATTATCAGATGAATTCTTAAACCCTCATTATATTAATATATTTTATTTTATTATATTTTATTTTATTAATATTGAAAATTAGAATCCAATGTTGGGTAAGTGGTATCGTAGTGAGATCAACATAGGGTACACCATTATGGTTCACTTTTTGTTTAAAAATATTGATAGTGATTTTCCAAAAATATTCCTATATAAGTCCCCCTTTATCCTATGCACTATTTCCTAAAGGTGAGATGTAGTATCACTATTACTAAAGGTTATGTAATTCCCACATATCTCCATTTCCCATTGACATAGACATTATTATGTTACAATTTACCATTTTTATACTATTCATGTGGATTAAATTGACCTTCATGTTACATATTTTTATGTCGTGGAAACTTTAAAAATATAATTATGACATCCTATTCTTATACATAACTTTTCATATCTGTGTATGCATTTTTTGTGAAGAAAAGATTGAATTGATTCAAGATAATCCTATTTTCAGCCTAAATATATTGGGTTGATATATTCCTCTTGGATGTCCCAAATATTTGAGTTGATATTTTCATCTTTTTTAATTTATATTGGGTATGTGGTCTTCATCACATGACCTCAAACCACATGATATATGGTTTGACAAGAAAGAACATAAAATACATAATTAAAGGGATATAATACTCTCTATTTTGAAAACATATAAAGGGGTCCAAGTGGAAATCAGATTTTACACATTCTAGTAATCAATTTCACATTGATTAAATAAAATGATATGTGTTTTGAAAAAATAAAAGGCAGAAAACATATCAGTTTGAAAACCCATAGAGTTCGGTTTGATCAAATTTCTTTTTCCTTCCCACTAAGCATATTCCCATTCAGATATTAGGTAAAATTTTGGGAGAAAATAAAAATAGAAACTATTATTGTAGGGACTAGTATTTGACATTCGAAAAAGTCAATACATCAACCTATAAAAATGTTAGTGTACCCTTATATTCTTCATGTATATTAGTTCAAATTATATATTCAGTGGTACATTTTTTATGATAATGTCTAAGTACATATACATCATCATTGACTATAGTATTTGAAATTTATATTTTAATTTACCCTTTCCTATAAAATATTTCATTGGATTTAATTATGATATTTCAATTTTTGAGTTTTTTAGATTATCATGAACTAATATTCAAGGAAATATAATAAATGAGAAAGTAATAATCATTTTGGATGGAACTATTTTCAATTTATTAAAAAAAGTTGTAAAAATTTCCAAATAATGCATCCTACCCATGAAAATAAATTAATAAATGAATAAAAATACACTAAAAAAGCACTAAAAATATTTGGTTGGACAAATATTTCAAATATAGAAAGACTGGAAAATTTGATTCTACTAGGTTGACTATAGTACATATGTCCATACACATCAGCATTGACCAAAATTATTTTAGAATCATAAGATTGTTTTCCTTACATACTCCATAATAAATAGGCCAACTAACCTCTTGTATAAAATAAATATGTAATTAAATCCTACGTTTCAGGTATTTCTAGAATAAAGTGAATTAAACAATTCTCTCCATGATAACACCACATGTTAGAGAGATTTTTTATTAATGGTCATCAACTTAACTAGTGATTATATCTAATAGTATTCAGACATGAGCCTTGAAAAGTGAGAACATGAATTCAGAGTGGCTCCCAATGATTTTATATAAAACCCATGAATCAATATTTATTAACTTTATAACTACGATATTACAAAATATAGACCTATATTCTATGTGATTTCCATAATCATTCTCCCTATTACATAAAAACAAAGATTCATTTATAACCAACTTTAAAAAAATCGATCATACTAAAAGACCTCTGTAGAGTTTCTCCTAATTGGAATTGAACCAAAAATTGGTAGAACCTTACAATGTAAGTATGAAAATATTTACCTATATCTATTATAATATATGTATATCCATTATATGAGAGGTTTCCCTTATCATTGTGTGATCATGACTTGTTGAAAATGTCCATCGACAAAGAAACACTTACAAGAGTTCTTCCAATCAATGTTATGAGATCTGTTTCAACCTATCTTGTAAACCAGATTACACTTATTGATAATCCTCTTGTATGGATGATTAAGTATTCTATTCCCCACTTGAATACTGATTTAGGAAGTTATAATACTATTCACGATATCGTTTTATCCATTAGATTATTAGAATATTCAGATTCAGGCATTAAAATGGATATTTGGAGAAGTGTAAAATTACCTCTTCATATTATCCTCATAAAACTTTAGTAAATAAATTACATTAATAGTAATATGTTCAAAATATTCCTTGTTTATGTGGCTAGGTAGAAACACATTGTTCATGTCAGCAATAATAGATATTCCTCCAATCTTGTGAATGTTTAAGAGACTTATGCACAATTCCTAAAATGATAATTAGAAGGAATTAGTTTCTGAACACAATCAACTAGATAAATAATAAATGAGACCCAAATGGTGATAAAATGAGAATTACAAGGTAAAAATATAATTATAAATATTTATGGCACCAAAAATTTCATTTTATTCCATACATCTTTAATTCACTTAATATGGACATGAACACTCTTCAGGGGAATTTCTCCCAAGGTGAAGGTCCCCCCAGCGGCTCCATTATTACCACTAACTCAATGAAAATGATTTATTTATGAATAATTAAAATTATGGAATGTCACTCATAACTAATAGAGAATGAACCATGAAATATGTCTCCAAATTATTACCCTCATAGATTATTTCTTTCATGGGAGATATTTGTCTAAGAAACACCTCACAATGACACTTTGTTTTATAGGAGGGTCAATATTGAGTTTTTGTATTAGAATGTTGGTTAGGAGGCCCAAACCATATACATGAATTGGGTTTAATGATTTATAATTGATAATTAATAGTATAAAAAGTGTTACAAGTTATTTATGATGTGGTTTTATAGGATTTTGTAAATTATGATTGATGTTGTCAATAATCTCATCAATGTAGGTAGTAATTTCTTAAAAATAGTTAGCATTTAATGATCCATAAATTTTCTAAAAGATAATACAAGAATTTTAATTTCATTATAATGTTAAAAAAATTAAATTAAATAATTATGAGGTTATATAATTTTACATGGTATAATAAGTGAGAATATAAAAATTTTAGTATGTAATAATTTTCACCTGGTTCCACAATCTTATATCATTGTTCCCATATTGCAGTTCTTTGTAGATACATCAAAGTGGTTTCTACCTTGGATCTTCAGTCAGAATTCCATTATCTGATCACTAAAATGGATATTAAATTTCTAGATATTTAATATCTATTGATCAGTAATTTCTCTCATTCTATATCACTTTCCCTATATTTAGAACAAGATAAAAACCCACGACATATTGAGGGATTATCACATTCCATGGGAGATAATTAAGAGATTCATATATAATTGTTTCATAGGTAATAGGTGTTCAATAATGATTTGGTCCCTTCATACGTATAGTGGAATAACACATCCAACATTAGACAGGGAATATTGAACAACTCATCAACAAAAACCACTATATACATAATTCACCACCCACCACCAAAGCATGTTACTATTATCTCCATATGAGCTTGCATTCCAAGACCAGATTAGACACAAGTCACACTTAACTTATAATTATAACCACTTTATAAAAATCTGATTCAGTTTTAATGGTGGAGGGGAATTTTGTATTGCTCAAATTTTAAAAATGGATGGATTCCACCAATTCATTGAGAAGATTGGAAATTTTAAAAGGGGGGATCATTGTGTTCTCATCTCACCTCACTCCTATCACATATATTTGTCATGTACCATGTACATTATAACTCCCTAACCCCAGTTTCTCAGAGCTGATGTTTTATTTTATTACATTGTCATGATTACAATAAAGTGAATCCCAAAGGATTGAATAGTTTAGTAGTTTTGGAAAACTAGATACATACATAAGTTCAACATTTCAACTTGAAATGAAATTTATAATATTAATTCTTTTGGAAACACCTATGACTCCAATATTATCCCTAAAAGGCATTCATAATATTCATCTTCAAAAACTAGGGGAAATAAAAAATAAGAAAGGGGTGAGCTTAGATGACCTATAATGGTAAGTAAAACAATATAATTTATTATAAAAATAAATAGGATCCATGGTGAACAACTTTAAACACATGCCTTCAAATATAAACTTGATCAAAATATGGAAAGAATGAAAGTTGATTAAATAAATCTATATAAATGATAATAAGATAATGAAACCTAACCATTGATATTCTAATAGTCTAATAGTAATGTAATTTATCAATTACTATTATCATAATGAGGGAATTCTTAATGTTGGACATCTAAAACATGTTTTCAAGGCCTCGACCAAGATGTATGAAATACTAAGGTAAGGCCTCAGTTAAAACCAATTTTATTTTTTCTTATGAGACCTATCAATGCTTCAAGGATAATGGATCACCCCACCAATCACCTTATATGTAAAATTCATTACTTATATGAATGGGGTTAAACCAAAACATCATATAAATATATAATATAAATAGCATTCCCCAATTAGTAAACATAATTACTACCATTCTAAGTAGTATGGTGAATGGTATCAAGATAGAAAATCCATAGTTTAACTAATAAAAAACCATTTAATAAAACATGGTGGATGATAAACAAAAGATATTATCCTAAATAAGACATAATATTCCACAGAGGTTTTGAAATATTCAAAAACACTCCTAAAATCATCGAGGAATTTTTGAGAGAAATAATATTTTACTTTGAAAAAACTGTTATTTTGAAAATGTATTTTCATAAAACCAAAAATGAAATTGGGTGTATTTTCAATGATTAAATTATTGGGTTTAGAAAAATAATTATTTCTTAAAGTAGATTATAGTGTTCACTTAAAAATATGTAAGAAATCATAAAGTTCCCTTTAATCGTGAAGAATTGAGAGGTGAACCCTTTTAAAACATGTATTTTTGACAAATAAAAGATGAACTGATCAAAAGACATGATTTTGGAAGATATATCCATAATTTATAAGAATTATATAAAATAAATTAATAATTACATTGGGTTATATAGGGAGAAAACACAACCTGAATGAAAATGATGGTTTTGGAAGGAAACCCTTATCTTATGTCTGAATAAGTTCTTCCATTGACCTTAGCATCACGGATAATCAAATTGAATACATTAATTAATTAATTAAAAAATTTATATATATGTATTTGATTCATTATTGTTTTATTAAGTTTATTTTTGGCCTTATTTATGAGTTATATAGTTTAATTGAATTGTTCATGAGCATTAATTTTCTTGGTTTTCATTATCGATTCACTTGTTTATAAGTAACAAAGTTCATGCAAATGGGTATAATTCTTGAAAATTGTAATTGAATGTTGTTAATGAGGAACCAAAAGTTTAAATTCTTATATATATAATGTGTTTTTTGGTATGAGTATGAATCATTAGAGAATACATTTTTTGATAATATTTTAGATTATTATGGTAGTATTTCGATCACCATGAACTAGTTTTGTCGTATGAATTGGTATTTTGTATATATACATAGAAGTTTCTTATATTCCTTTAAAAATGTTCCATATCCATGAAGATGATATTAACAATCATATTATTTAATTTCCAATATCTAGAATCATTTTATCTAGATATTTAAAGATATTAACAGTTTTATCTTATCTTTACCCATTAGAGTATTGGAAACATATTTACATTTCCTTTGGATGGATACTACTCTATCCAATTCCGTGGAATTACCATTGAATTAATTTCATTGACTTTTTATGTGAAAAAATAATACAACCAAAAATCTTTGGTTAGGTAAAAAATAAATTATATTTACATCTAAATTAAATAAAATTTATCAACTAAATCATTAATTCATTAAAATACCTTCAATTACTTCACTTAGAATGTAACCATAATATAAATTGATTATTTAACCCCCATCACGGTACTTCAAATTAACGTATAGTTATAATAAAAGTCTTGGATCATCTTAAAAATGTTATAATTGAGGGTTTGTTACCTTATTAAGACACATGGTAACTTGGAGGAGGGTTTTGGGTAAATTTTAGCATATGATTTTAGGATTGGGGTTTCAGTCAACAAATCAAGTAACTATGAGTTAATGTAGTTGGAAAGTAAACCATGCCTAAATATATTTAAATACTTTATTAAGGCATTTATATTTTTTGTTTAAAAGTATATATAGATCCATACTTCTAGAATATTTGAGTTAATATATATTCTAGATACAATGGTGGAAGATATTGTATTTTGAAAAAAATAGTGAGAAACTAATTTAAATCATTTGAAATGTTTCAATCGACAATCTAGATAATGTACTAGAATCACTAGAATCATTTTTGGACATAAATACTGTACCTAGACACATGAATTTCAAAAAATGGTATAAGTGTTTGTGCTTTGTACAACTATATTGAAAAGTTTTTTCTATACTACAGTCATGTACACCTTTTCAACCACCTAATTGAGTGAGTGTGATGTAGTAGGATGCTTATTAAAGGCACACAGAAGACTAATCATATGTTTATTACATCATGTTGTCAAATATGTATATAGAGATAAATATAAAACATGAAGACATAGATGGGTAAAAAAATATTGACACATCTATAATAACATTAAAAAAATAAAGAGAGGGAAAATATAAATGTTATTCTTACTACCTTGTACAAGTGTAAACAAGGATACAAATACCAAGCTAGTGATAATGTACTCTATATAATGAATTATAATGATTAATTGGAGAATATGGTGTTCTATGTTGATTATAAATAATATATTAATCTCGTATTTTCATCCTTACCACCTAGTGTAACACCACGATATTTTAGAGTATGTCTCTATTTAAATAAATTAGAAGTGTCTGATAGCTTTCATGACATGAAAAATAGAACTAAAAATAAACCATAAGCTATTATAACCTAGCCATTAAATTGATATTTATAAAAAGTATTAACCACTCTATTAAATATATATAAAAATGGTTTTCTCAGATAAAGTCTATTTAATAATTTATAATAAATAATTACTTCATATTTTCTAATGTCATTTTATACTTTAAAAAATATGTTTTATTAATGAATGGTTTTTATTTTATTTTTTACATTGAAATTATAATTAAATTATAGAATATTTATAAATTATTCTTGAATAAGTGAATATAATTTTTTAAAATCATCTTGTTAATATTATATTAGGGTGAATTATTTGGATTTTTCTGAAAAGATTTATTTTTAAATGAATATTAAAAAGTATTTATTTTTTGTAATACTATAATTTTTATATTTAAGAAATTAATTTAAAAGTAAAATTATTTTTTTATTTTATTTTTAATGTAAAATAAGTATAATTTAATTATAAATACTCTAATAAATTACATATGGTCAACATTATACTTTATTTTGGCATAAGTTCATTTTTTGGATTAAAACACATTTTTTAAAACTTTTCTCATTTTATTTTATGCATTTAAAATAAAATTTATTTCTTAAACTTATAGAAATTTACTCATGAAAAATTTATTCTATATTTGGAAGTATTATTCTAAAATTTTGTAAATAGGTCCCTTTATTTTTTTTCATTATAAATAGTAACCATTGTAAATATTAATCACCTTAGTAAGGGTAAAATGGGTAAAACATAATAAACATTATGAGATAAGGTCTTGAAATAAACCAAAATCGTTAATTTATTTAATTTTATGGAATTAAATTTATCATAAATATGCAATAATTGAATATATATCATTTCCTTCCATTTGTATTTGATAAATACCTTTATATTATTTTATGTAAAGGGAAATTCTAAAATGTAACTCTCTTGATTTTAATTTTAATTATATATTCAAACAGGGACAATAAGATGTTGTCAATGAATATAAATGTAAATTTTTAACATAATTTTTTAATATTTTAATTGATCTTTAATTATTAGGGATGGTATAATTACCTTAAATAGTTATACAATGCTGAGACAGTTAATGTCTAAGGATTATAAAAACAAATGTAAATGGTTTTAAAAACATCAAAACTAATATTTTCTGGATTTATTATAGTGTCATAAAAATTTTATTGTTAATAATAATGTATAATTTATTTTTAATGAGTTTATATTCAAATTTCATATTGGTATTTGTCTCTTTAAATAGTTATTTTTGAATGGTTCTTAGAATGACTAAAATGGTGTTTTCTATTAAATTATATATCATTAAATCATTTGAAAATTATAAAAATAAAAAAAATATGGGAAGAGGGATAGGATGTGGTATAAATTTCATATATTGAACATTTTTATCCAATATAAAATTATAATAATATTTATGACCCTTTATAAATGAAAGAGTTATTACCCCAATTAAGGTTAAAATTTGTAATTAATGTTTTAATCCAACAGAAATAGATTAAAATAATACATAATCCTACACATATTTTATTGGTTGAAGAAATTTTAAGGTTTATATATCGTAGATTCTAAATTTTTTAAAATTTGTTCCAATTTAATATGGAATATAATTTATTATATTTAAATCATTTAAGTAATTCCAAGCATTTTCTTTCCTTCACAATAGAAGGACATCACCACGCCTATTTTCTTCAAAGCAAATTGAGACACATATATAGACCAAAAACAAAAAAATATTCTTTGAAACATACATTTAAATTTTTATGGGGTTCTTTTTACCTCAAAACATCACCCTTGGGATCCTTAATAATAAATCCAAGGGAGGTCTCACAAAGGAGAGGTAATCGTTTTAACAGATCTCTTTTATTTTATTTATTATTTATCTCATTATATTTTTTCCGAACCATTAAAATATAATAAATTCAGTATATATCACATACTAATATGTAATTATATTGATTCATAATCTTTATTCATCTCATTTTCAATCCATTTGGAATCGATAACGTCATGCATGTGTACGTGTAGACTTCCACCTCCACGAAGAAATGTGATTTGTTTTTCATTTCTAATTTACATGGACAATAATTAGAATGTATTTAGTAAAAATATATTATATTTATCAAATACTAATCATTCATTAAATTTATAATATTATTTAAATTTATTTTATTTCATATACCTAAAATTTGAAACATCACTCATGCATATGTATATACTACCATTTCCACAAAGTGATGTGATTCATTTTCATCACCATTTTTTATGAATGGTTATGAATGTTTAAATAATTAAAAATAAAATTATACTTATATAATTAATAAGGTTATTTATATTATAAAACTATGAAAAATGTTCATGTAAAAAATCCATCAAACTGAAACATGCATTGAAAACAGACCCATTTTCACATGAATATCCTTTTTATGGTATAGTTAATAATAAATGGATAATTGGAAATTATAATATATATATATATATAGAAATTTATGTATGAATATGGTTCAAATATATATTTATTTTAATTAAATATTTCTTATTTTGGTTTATGGTACATGTATGAAGTAAGATGAGACCAAAAGTAGAGGTTTCTCATCATAATTTTATTTTTGTGAAACATAAGTTATATTTAAAACTTGTGTCTTATTTGTGGTGTATACACTCCCTTGAAATTATATTATAATTATTATATTTAAAATTATGTGGATTTAAACATTCATATTTTATTCTCTATTTTATGATGTTCTGATTTGGAGACTACCAAAATGGTAAGGGGTTTATGTTACAATATCATTTCTAATCACGACTATCTATAATAAATTTAAATTAATTAAAAATAATGGTGTATATTAGGATATAGGAACTTCAGAGGACATGAATTTAAATTTTAATCACTTTAGAAACCAAAAATTGGTATATCAAGTGATTGGAGCCTCGTTAGAGGTATGAGGATCTCATGTGAACACTTTAATGCATGAAAATTAAATTAAATGAGTACGTTGTTTTGATCGGTGGCATGTTTCACTGAAACTTTTCATCAGTGATCATTGTAGTAAAGACCTAAGGTTGAACCCATTAATATCATCCAAACATTTTTCAACAATAATAATGAACATAAATCCTCGAATTTTGGGTGCAAATTTAGAGCTCTGCCGAATCGTTTGGTGTCACGATGATCACCTCAACTCTTCTCCAATAATATGCAATGCGTTCTTGGATTAATTGATCATATGAAATATTTATCTCTATAGAATATAGTAAGGAGGATATATAATCTCTCAATACATTGTAATTAGGAATCCATGAAATGATATTCATTCTCTGCTTCTATTGAGGGAAATAAAGTTCTCAAAAAGTGTTCTCTCACCCTTTTATATAAAATGACCACTAAATAATACATAACTGAATTGTTTTTGAAAAACTAACTGCATCAAAAATCAAATTTATATATTATTAACTAATTTTAATAAATAATAAATATATTACATGATACAACCAAGTCATTAAATTGACTCATAAATCCAGAAATATTAAACAAACCATAAATATTAAATAAAATTCATTTTTAAAATACATTTCCATATATTCACATAATAACTTGTGAACAATTTAACAAAATAAATTCAACCCAATTATATTGAACTTGATTAATAATGATTTTTTTATTTATCATTGATCATTAATTCTCAGACCCCATGGTGATGCCCATCTTGTCTTATGAACACATTCAACATTATAGGGAAAAATCTTGAATATATTGTTATGTGTTCCACTCTATGCCATAATATCGATAATAGTGAATATTACTCGTTGACTAGAAGTGAAGTCTAACAACCCATCAAGAGCTAGGATATAAAAATATTTCATAGCAACCGAATCCTTTTCAACAGACACACTCTGTGTAATATAATATATTTTTATTATGATATCTCATAAAGGAGGTCACACACATTATGTCATAATCCATTCTTGATTTATTATTTTTTAATTAAACTAGAAAAAATACCTCATTCTACCATGGAAAAGAATTTATTAATACTATTACAATCCTGATTAATTGGACATGAGATATTACTTCCTTAATTTGGAAGTGAAAAATTCTACCTTGATCATTCAACTAATTCCATACCATCAAAGATGCACCCAATACATGCTACCTCACTATGAATTAAATTCTGTGGTTTTTATTGTCATGATAGTACGTGATTAAATTATATATATTGATAATGATTTCAAGTCATGGGAAAAATACACATGTTTGAATATAGGAACATTCAATGACACCTAAAATAGGTGGTGTTCCTATTGGAGAGTTTGTCCTCATGATATCAACTACTAAAGATCACCAAGTGTAGACTTCATGATAAGAAGTCCATGTGTGATTGATCCCCCAAAAAATGAAGGTTACAAATCATTGTTTCCTTCTAAAATGATATATTTGGACAATTAGAAATATTTTTAAGACTAATGTTATGGTATCTCTTGGTTCAAATTATAGCAAATGAATTATTATAACCCTTTAATATGACAAGTAATATATATAATTTAACATAAATATAGTGTAAAATAGTATCAAAAATATTCTTATAGGATAAAAACATGTATATAAAACAATATACATGTAATGGTAATCAAAGTATAAATATATGTTATATCTATGTAACCCAATTTCAACACTCCATCTTGAACTACAGACAACAAATAACAATTCTCAACATGCTTGCTCTCACATAAGAATCATACTTCTATTGAGTTATGTATTTAGTTAGGTGGTCTGCCATGTTATCCTCTAGGGCCACACGGCTAACCCTGAATTCACATCTCTATGTAAAATCCATCATGAGATGAAACTTCTAAAGTAAATTTGTTGTCTTCTGGTGTGACATGGAATCCTCGTCAAACACCATTTCCATAATGTTAACACAATAAAATGAAACAATGTTTCCATTACAAGGAACAAAACTAATGTCTGAGATAAATATGTTTATTTATACCACCTCTTTATGTTCAATAGAAGCTATTATATACTTGGATCCAGTAATAGAATCAGCAATCACAGGTTTCTTCAAGATTCTCCGGCTAACTGTAAAACCATTCATGAAAATTACATATCCTTAATGTAATTTTAGATAATCATGATCTATATAGAAACTATATTTAGCTTATTTTATCTCTATTAGTTCCTTATCTCATCTATACAACATGAAGATATATTTTATACACTTCAAGTACTTCAAGATTGTTTTTATTGTTTTCCAATGTAGGTCTCTGGGATTAGCTTGATATCTTCCCACCATGCCTTAAGAAAAGGAAACGTCAACCCTTTTACATATCATTATATATATGATAGATCCCATTACTGAGGAAAAAATAATTTTACACATAATTTATGTCTCCTCTTATTGTTGTGGACACATCTTCTTGGAGATATTGATAACCTCTACAATTGTCAACGACCATCTCTTAGATTTTTTATATTATAACCTTTGATTACATTGTTAATATATTTAATCTAACTTAGTCCGAGCATCCTCTAAGATATATCTGAATAGATCTTAATCTAATGAATTTATGTTGCCTCTATTAATTCTTTCATATAGAATCTTTAATTTATCCATGTTATAATTGACTATACAACTTGTACTCTATTTCCTATAATTAATATGCCATAAAAATATAATATAAGAAATATTATGGAATTCCAATTAGTTTTATTATTGAAACATGGAGTTCTTTCATTATTTAGGAAACCAAATTCTCTCATTACCTCGTAAAAATGAACATTTCATGACATTGATTCATTCTTCAACCCATAAATGGATCTCTATAGCCCGTATACTTTATTTTTATAATTTGACTTAATAAACCCTTTGGGATGATTCAAATAAATTTTATTAATAAACATCCCATTTAAAAAATAAGGATTTATATCCTTTTTTCAAATATCATAATCATGGATGGTTTTTATTTCAAGTAATATTCTAATGGATTTCTTCATTTTTAATAGTTATAAGGTTTTTTTCATAGTCCTTACCTTAATATTTCCTAAAACACTTCACTACTACTCAAAACTTATAGGTATTTACCTTACCATACATGTCTATATTTTTCTTCAATACATATTTTCACCCAATGGGTTTTACATATGCTAGAGTGTCTACAAAAATAAAAACTAAATATTGTTATATGGAATCCATATTAAAATGGATAGATCCTATATATTTTTTATCATCATTTCCTTTTACAACTTTTATTATAGAGGTTCATAATTCTCAAAGAGTAATTTGTTACCAAACTTAGTGAAAATAAGACCATAATTCTCTAATTTAATAATGTCTCTATTTTAATTAAGAAGTACTTATGTATCAGGAAAATCTTCATCTCCCACTATCTCTTATCATGATGGGCCTCATACCAACTCATGTGTACTTGTAGCATAATATTATTCCTCATGAATATTTATCCCACTATTTCCCATGGATATGTGTTCCTCCTATAGAAATATGAAATTTTGTGACACTATCACATTCTTAACTAAAGTATTATATAAGTAATTTTTTTATCTTCCTTAGAATAACTAATAAATATGCACTTCATGCTTTGGGATGCCAATTTTTTATTAGGTATAGTATTGAAAAAAACCATGAATCCCCATACATGCATGTTTGATGGGTTGGGTTTCTTTACACACCAAAACTCATATGGAATCCCATATTTTTCTACAGTTTTAACTCAATTAAGAGTATATTCCACTTTTACAACACATATCACCAAAAGAAATATAGAGGGATTGCCTAACTCATCATTGATATTGCCATGTTAAGAAAATCTTGATTCCATACATCACTAAAAATATTAAATTAAGGTATATAAAAATGTGAGAAGGGATATTATCCATCACTTATTTACATTATCAATTAAATATTTGTTAATATACTATCCACCTTAGTCTAAGTGAAGTTCCTTAATATTCATACCACGTCTGTTTTCAACTTCATTTTTTTATTCCTTAAACATATAAAAGAAATATAACGTATACCTTGTTAATTAGATATAACCATTCCAAATATTTTCATTGATAAAATTAATGATGCTTGAAAACTCACCCCTTTATCCTTCTATTAAGAGACCACATACATCAGTATGAAGTAATTGAAGTAATTTTGGGGCTCTTACTCCCTACACAAAGAATATTATTGTGGAAATTTTACCATGTAATCAAGGGTGACACACATTTAGGAGCTTTGAATCTGTTGAGACTAAAATTTATTAGTGATTTAATTTCTACAAGCACTTATAATTTACATGAACAAGACTAAATTTCCATAGTAAAGTTTTATATGAGTCATTTTTCTTGGTTTTTTCTTTGATTTCCATTACTAGGTTTTCATGTTCAACTACAACTAATCCAATATTAATATTATTAATTCAATAAAAAAATTTATCCTTATTAAATGAAAAAAATTTATTTCAAAACATAATATAATATACCATAGTGTCCAGACTTTACACTAAGTTTAGGTTACTAGTAACTAAATAAACATAATGAAAATTATTCAATAGAATAACTAAACCACTATGTAATGTTATGTGATAATCTTTAACTTCTAAGGATTCTAGTATCACACCATTCATGGGTCAAATATCAACCTCTCCTTTTAAACATTCTTGGCCCGAAAAACCCATCAAAGGCCTTTACAAGTTAGGCATAAACTATGAAATCTTGTTTTGGGTAGGGATGAACCACCCTGACATGTTCTAGGATGGGTAGACCCAATTTTGATCTAGAATCAGTAGAAACACACCAAATATTCATGAAGAGAGTTCTTCCAAAGGCGACCAATGCATAAGTTTTTTGGCTACCAACAATGCATGAGGTTACTGATGGGTGCGACAATTGATCAAGAGCATACTAGTGGAACATCGGGTGATAGTTCTTAGGGTGGTCGGCGGAAATTCACATGGTAAATGTGACAATTGGAGTGACCAACAAAAGTGGAATTCTCATCTGTGGGAGGTGATGGTGGCATCAGACTAACTAGGACTGGTGGTGGTGGCATAACTTCCTAGGTTAGGGTGGTGGTTGTTGTGCTGTGGTGGTGTACCATAGAGGCGGTGATGGGATTGGATTCAACAGGAAGAAACCCATTATTTTTTTTATTTTTAAAAAATAATAATAGTATGGGATAATAGATACCCTTATAAAATTATTATTTTTTATTCTTTTTATTTTTTCTAGTCATGCCACCTAACCAGGTTGGTGAAATTTTTTTGAGTTTTTTTTATTATGTGTACTTCTCCAAATAAGTTTCCAATTTTTTTTCATAGTCTAAATATAGATTTTTATTAAGAAATGTTTTACTATTGTAATTACAAAAATGGTATGGAATTAAACTCCTCTTAGAAAAAATGTTTCAACTAAAACCTAGATGAAATGGAATGGATAGAAGACAAGGGAAACACTGGACTTAACTTCAGCCACTGCTATGGGTTAAAAAACCATATATTAAAATATATTATCATAAAAATTTAGTAAATATAAATTTAAAATAAATCCTTATTAATTGTTTTAGATGTCCATAACCAGGCTGTGTTAGATCAGATCAAAGGGAGTTCTGTTACATTGTGAATAAAATGACACCCTCTACTAACATTGATGACAATTAAATTTACTTATGTCAAAACATTCATGTGATTGATCTGATAATAATTGATGGTAAAAAGGTGTGCATCAAAAAATGATGGGCTGTGGATTTAAAATTTTTCATCATTCGAGTGAGGAAACATTGTAATCTATTATGATATGAGCCTCATTAGAGGTCCAATGAACTCTCATTAATATTTCAAAGCATAAGAATAAAATTAAATTAATACCTCATTTGGTTCTAGTGGGTTTTCTACTTCATCTCACTTCCAATATTCATTTTTGATGGATCCAAGGACAAACCCCTCTAGATCATCCAACCACACTTCAAGAATCATCATGAATATTGATCGTCGAATTCTTAGTGCTAGTTTGGATCAATCCTTCAGCATCACATTGATCACCACAACTCTATTCCTACAATCCATGATTAGATTCTTGGATTGATTTCTCAGATATTGTATTTCTCTCTCTAAAATTGATGAAGTGAGAGATAGAATCTATGAATCCATTGGAATTAATAGTCTATGGAATGAGATCCCTCCTATGGTTATATAGTGGGAGTTAAAAAACCAAGAAATGGTTTCCCATTGATTTTATATCCAATAAGCACTAAATAAGCCATAAATAACTCATTATGATGAAATAACTACATCATAAATATAATTAATAATTTATCATCTTCTTGTAGTATTTAATAAATATATTACATGATAAAACTTATTCATTAACTTGACTCATAATTTCTACAATATTAAATGAACCTTGAACTATTCATTCATATAATGTTTTTGATGTATCCACATGAGACCATGTAAATAATGTATAAAACTAAAGTCAACATAATTATTTTTTTTTCTCAAATAATGTGGAATTTATTTATTTATCTCTGATCATTAATTAGAAGACACATCTCAGACCCCAATGTGGGGCCTAGAATATTCTACAAAACTATTCAATAGAACATGGAATACTCATTAATATGCTATAATATGTGGCCCTAGTTTCCCTTATCTCTAAAGTAGTGAATACTATTCATAGACTAAGAGAATAATCTAGAAACCCATCATGTCCATAAAGAAGATATAGAAAATTCATAGCAACATAAACATTTCCTATGAACACACACTATGTAATAAAATCTATTTGTCTCCAGATATATCATAAATTAGCATTCACACTTTATATCATCATCCATTCTTGTTTTATTATTTGTTAATCTATCTCAGTAGACTTACCTTATTCAACAATGGCCATAGATTTATTGAAAGTAATACCATCATGATAAACTAAGCTCGATATATAAATTCTTTGACTCATAAAAGAAAAAATCTATCTTGGTCATTTAATTAATTCAATACCACCAAAGAAACCCCAAACAAAAGATACCTAACCATGACTACAATTATGTTGTTTTTTACATGAATAAAATAATGTGATCAAATGATACACATTAATAACGATATAAATTCAGGAGGCCAATGCACATGTTAATATATATAAATAACCAATGAGACCTAAAACATGTGATGTCCCTATTGTAGATTCTTTCCTCATGATATCACATACTATAGATCACCATGTTTGAAATGTGTGATAAGAAGTATCAATGATTATGTTCCCCCAAAACTTACTGTCCAAAAATCATTTTTTCCTATCAATATGATGTATCTGGAAAACAGAATATATATTTAAGATTACAATCATTGTATCTCAAGGTTCTCATTATATCTGGGTAACTACTATAACCATTTTATAAGACATGTAATCTAATGAAATTATCATAAATATAGTGGATACAAAAATATTAGCACTATTTTTAAAATATATACGGATCCACATATCAAACTATATACATGTAATTATAATCAATGTATATACCTAATTTTTTTCTAGGGAACCCAATTTAAATAGGAAATTAGATAGATATATCTTTAAACCCTATATATTTTCTTCTTAATTTTATATTTTACTAATTTTAATATATTAATTCTGTTTTCCTCACTTTGGTCCCTAAAGTATCAAGAAAATGTTTTTAATGAAAAGATCACGTTAAATCCTCTTTGGAAAATGAAAATTTTCTTCCATGTCTATAAACATGAAAATTTTCATATGAATGTTCTTACATATACTTTAAATGTTTTATAAGATATATTTTAACTACCATTGATTATGTTTAAAATTTTTTTTAAAGGAATATTTCTTAAAATTGTTGGAACAAGTTTGATTTCGATTTTTAAAAATGTTTCAAATAAATATTTTCTTTTAACATATACATCATTAATAGATTTTTTTACATCAAGGAAATTATTTTACATGAAGATAATTTTATAATTTTTCGTTTCTATCTTCAATGAAAATGAATTGATAAATATTATTGTAAGTTTTAGTTAAAATATTACCAAAAGATAATAATATTGTCTTTTTATTTCCAAAGAAGGATTCAGATGATATTTTAAGGGTTTTTTCATCTATTTCATCACCCTTTATGGATTCTTATGTTTCACTGGGGATATTATCTAATGATATTATTTATTTTGGATATTTTGATATAATGGTTGATTGTGAACAGATCAGTATAATTTCACAATCAATGATGTTAGTAGGATTTAACTCTATAAACACCCAATGGTTCCCACATATGAAGAAAATCAGTACCTACTTCCCAATTTCCAATGCTCATTTAGATTTCTATACCAAAAACTCGTTAGAACTCACGTTGGTCAATATGATGAGTGTTATGGTTCATCACACACTTTAGAGGTTAATTATTTCATATTCTAAGATTCTCTTATATATATTAAGGATATGTTTGGGAATCTATTCCAGATCTTGATATTAGAATTGTTACCCATATAACATGATCTAGTGTTGAATCCTTCTATGTGTAAAGAGGTATATATTAATGAAAATAGCTATTTATATATTGTGTTCTCTGTCCCTTTCCCATTATTGCTTAGAAATGAGTAGCTGCTTATATTTTGAAGTCGTATAACTCGAAACTCTGGAGTTTACTGTCATCTAGGACAGTTATTGGTGTTTTGATGATGTGATTGAAACTTTGTGATGTGTCATAATTATTATGTTTATAATAGGAATAAAAACCCATCAATTTCATTTATGTCGAAGTTGTATAGTTTAAATCCACATGGAAAGTAAATATATGAGGGAACTTAGGAAGTGGGTTTGGAGCTCAATCCTTAGGAAGGATTCCTATGTATCCTTCTTAAAATAAGAATTAGGGTCATCATAGTTAAATCTTCCCTCAAACTGATCATGGGATGTAATAGAAAATTAATTCCTATATGGTTTATTTCCCATGATTTAACCAATTTGGTAATGCCTTCAGTACTTACATTAAGGTTGATTTCATTATTTTGGGGAAGTCGTATCATCTCACTGAATGGGTATTACATGAAGATGTTTCCCTAGATGAGTGTAATTTAATGATTATAGTAATATAATCATTGAAAATCCGTAATCACATATGATTCATGCTTGGTGTGAGAAATAATTGATAATAAGTTATTAGAATCACTGCATAAGTATACAAGACTTATGAAAAATGGTGGCCCTTATAGGGTGTTAGACGTGGATCTTAGGCCTTAAAAAGGAATCCTACCCATATTTTTTAAAAAAAGAATCAGGTTATTTGTAGTTTTATTTTACAATAACCTAATGATGGGTTAAAGGTACACGTGGGAATTTTTGGGGGTTATACTCAAGAGTTTTCCTGCATATAAACATACCTCATCCACTAATAGTTGTGGAAGGATGATATACTCATAACATAATTTGGATTCTATGAGCCAATGAAATTATAATATAGGACTTACACTAGGGACGATTCCTAAGTTAGATATTTATTCATTTATCCTCTTCTGGCAAGTATATACGATGACAATGAAAGGCGTATCCTATATGTTTTTATGGAATTACAAAAATTTATATGGAATGAAGTTAATAAGGTTGCAAGTGTGCATAATCGAAACCCATTAAGGATTCTCCACTTATAAAGTGTGTACTCATTCGATGGTTCAAGGATGGGAGTTTACATTATGTACCTCTAAGTGTTCTTTCGAGACAAGGTTGATGTATCCTGAGGTGTCTTGCAGAAATGGTTGACATTTTGGATGATCTATTCCTAACATGGTTGAAATTTTGGAGATGTTTGTTAGACATGTCCTAGATGTCTCCCTAACATGTCTGATAATATCTGGACATTTCCTATTCATCTACCCGACATGTATGGGAATGTATAGACGTGTATAAGGATGATCATGTGATCCAATATTCTTGTCTATGGACTCTTTATGCGATCAATGAAGACACATCAAATGGTTTCATGTGATCAAGAATGACATGTCGGGGGGTTACTTCATGATATTGATTAAATGTATGGAGTAATTCCCTAGCAAGGTTGATATGTCCATAGGACTTCATGTGACTTGGTTAACATGTTCAGTGGGCTTTCCATGGATTGGATAACATACATGGGTAACAAAACATAATCTGGAAAATAGGTCTGGGTGTTTTTTTGACTAACGAATTGGTTATTAAATGTTTATGACCCATTCACATGAAAATTATTGTATCTATCTTAACTTAAGGATTACATCATTTTAATAATTTAATGCCTATGGGCCACATTATTCATTAAGAATTAGCCTATTGAAACCTTTCCTAACCAAGTCAAAATTCATAAACTCTTAAACATCATTGAGTTAGAAAATTGGAAGTCCTTTGTGTGATCATTAGAGTGATCACACACAGCTTATATACATATCACATAATCCCTTAAAACGTTTCCTATGTATTACCTGATTTGTGATTATTTCAATTCACTGGATCTCCACTATGATAAGTCTTACCTCACTATAACACTCCCCTATGTCTCTTTCTTTAAACTTAAAAGGAGGAATTTATAGGCCTCTCCTCTATAGTTCTGCACCACTTTATAAGGAATTTAAATTACATATATAGTCTTGAGTCAGTGGATGGAGTATCACATCTTGTGCTTTGTGTTACCTGTAAGGAACTAGACCCCAATTTATTGGAGGCAATGACTTATACTAATACATTGGCATGATTACAATAATGTCATATCATGATGGAACTAATAGTCTAGTATTAATGGAAAAAATATACAAACAGAAGTTCAACATTACAACTTGAAATGAAATAAATAATATCAATTACATTGGAATCATCTATGAATCCAAGTTTATCCCTACAAGTCATTCATAATATTCATCTTCAAAACCTAATGAAAATAAAACATAATCAAGAGGTGAAATCCAATTCTCAGTAAGGGTAAGTAATACAGAGTCATTTATCATAAAAATTAACACTAGGCATGATGAACAACTAAAAACCCATGTCTTTAAAAATATAATTGTGCATAATATGGAAAAAATGAAAGATGACTAAATAATACCATATAAATGATAATAAGAGAATGAAACATAACCATTGATATTATACTATTCTAAAAATCACATGGTTTATCAATTTATAATACCTTAATGAGGGAATGCGTAATTCTATACATCTGAAACATATTGGCAAGGTCTCAACCAAGACGTCTGAAAATATTGCTGTAAAGCCTCATCTAAAACCCAATTATATTTTTTCTCATGAGACCAACTGATGCATCAAAGGGATATAGAATTCACTACACATCACTTTTTTATGTCCAATCCATTACCCATATGAAATGGGATAAACATAAACAAAATGAACATATGAAATAACATTCCCCAATCTATACACATAAACACTAACTATTATAAGTAGTACTGTGATTGTATCAAGATAGAACATCCACAGTTAAATTTATCATAAAACATTTAGTAAATTATGGTAGATGATAAAAATAATATTTGATCCTAGAAAAGAAATAAATTTAAATATATTTTTTGAAATAGACAAAAATACTCTAATAAAATCATTGAAGAATTTTTGAGAGAAATGTTCTTTTACTTTGAAAAGAAGAGTTTTTCTAGAAAAACTAATTTAATAAACCAGAAATTAACTATGATAGTTTTATATGATTAAATGAGTGGTTTTAGAAAAAAAATTGTGTGTTAAAATAGATTATACAGTGTAATTGAAAATAGGTAATGATTTGAGAAGTTCCCTTGAATCACGCATTTTTATCATGATGTATTGAGAAAGCTCTTTATAAAACATTTAACTCCCCATAAAATAAATAGGGATAGTGATTGGTACAAATATTTAGAAATTTCAAAAAAGAATATATTATTAGTACGAAATATCAATTAAGAATTTAATTGGGATTATGAGAGGCAAAGAGTAACCAAAAAAAATATGGAGGTTCGAGTAGAAAACACTTACCTTATGTCTGAATGTGTTCTACAATTAACCTTAACATCCTAGATAATCATATTAATTTCATTAATTAACTAATTATGAACATTTTATTAATTTATTTGGTATATTATAGTATTATTATGTTCATTTATTTCTTTATTTATGAGTTATAAGATTGAATTTCAGCGTTCCCGAGTGTTTGTTCTTTGATTTCATGATCGGTTTGATTCATTATAAGTAATTCAAATCATGTTGAATGGTTATAATTATCCAGAATTGGTAATACATATTTTTATTGAACTTCGAGAATGTAACACCCCGACATTTTATGAGAAATATTCTTTTTAATTTCTTTCATGTCTTCTATTGTACGCTACACCAATATTATCTTGCACTATATGCAACACCATATTAGCTTGTAGTATACGCAACACAATTCTTGGCTTGCGTTACACGTAAGAGAAACCTTCCTTGATAGTTTGCTTTGTACGCAATACTGAGTTTCACTAAACAACGTTATGTTATTAAAATATTATTTAAACTAACTGTTATGAAATGTAATACCCAATTTTTGAAATTTTAAAAATTTAATTTTTTAAAATTGGCTTCATTTTTGGATTCAGAATATCGAAATTAGCCTAGGGTAATTTTTTGGTATTTTTTTGAAAGCTTTTATTTTTTGATGAATAGTGAAAACACTGAGTTATTGGTTAAAACCGAATTTTTTTAAAATAATAATTTATTTTATTTAAATTTATTTAAGTCAAAAAAATATACATAATACCTATATAATTTCAATGTAATTCATTGGGGTCTTTTTATAATAATCTTTGATATATAAAAATTTTATTGAACTTTTTACCCTCTTTTACCCACCTCCTAGGAGAATTTTCAAATTTACATAAAACTTAATTTTACCACTTCTGTAAGTGGAATTTCAAAATTCCGAGAGACATGGTTGATATCAGTAAGTAAAATGTTTTCCAATAAGATAAAAATAATTTTTTTGGTGAATAGTAACTTTTTACTTTTATTTACCACAGTTAAGAGTAATTAGGGTAATTAAGGGTAAAAATGACATTTTATTACTCTAACACATGTCCTAATTCTATTGGATAAGTGTAATTCGACCAAAAAAAGATTCGGAATAAAATATGACCTTTTAGGGCAACTTGAATTAGATTAGGAAATTTATTATTATTTAATTCAAAGAAGAATTAAAAGAGTTAATATCAATGTTTTATAAGTTACAAATTTTTAATATAGGGTTATATATTGGATAAATTAGCCTATAAATATTAATTAGAAAGATAAAATTATTTACTACATAATGGTATTTTATTTATAATTTTTAGACATTAAATAATGTATATTATTTATGACACAATGACAATGCAGTAATTACCTTATTAATGAAATATTAACATAATTGATATTATAAATACCCAAATAAATTTAATTTGAGAATTTTTATGAATTAAATTAATTTTATAGGTTGATATAACATATTAGGATTGGGTATATTATTATTTTTCGAAGTAATAATGCTTTTATGAATTTAGAAAAAACAAAATACCAAATACTGTAAGAGTAGACAAAAAAGAAGTTTTAAAACAAATATTAAATTATTAATTGAAATTATATTCCTAAAAATCTAAGTTTCGGCCAAAAGACTTATATAATAATATATATGACATTAACGAACCAATTGTGGTTCCATTGATATTTTATAGTATGTTTATTAACCTTATAGTGTATGAATACAAGAACACACAGTAAAGGTGTAATTATTAAACTTTGAGTTAAATCTAAATGATTAGGTTAAAAGGGTAACATAAACTTTTATAAAACCTATTGGTTGAGAGGATTTCAATCCAGCCCCACCCTATCCTCTAAATAAGTCACTTTGGAACCATTATAAACAGAATATTAATTTATTATAAAATAATATTTTATGTTTTTCCTAAGGTTCCCTTCACCCCTCTTATAAAAGGGCACCCCCCCTTATCTCTAATTCACATCTCCAAAGCCATTTGGATCTTCCAAAACCTGCCCAAATACCCTCTAAACTATCTTCCCTTCATCCTAAAGGCCTCCCTTTAGTCATAAATCCAACTTAAGGAGCCCGGTTTATCAAATCAAAAGGAAGAACCCGAGGAAGAGGTAAATATCTCACCACCTATTTCAAGTTTCTTTCTTCTTCCAATTCCTCCTTATTTGTTGTTTCCATTAAAAAATAATAAATCCTATATCTTTTATATACCGTGATGTTATTATAAAAATGGTACAACCATATTAGTTATTTATCCATCCTATGAATAAAAAAGTCACCACACATGCGTACGTACGACTTACCGTCTCCACGTCGTGGTGTAGTTTGTTATTCAAACATTTAATCATTTGTATGGGTATAATAATGAGTATAAATGATATAAATAATAAATATAACATTATTATGATTCTTTATATATGATATACCATCCAATTATATATTATTTTAATATCAAATGAATGATATTGTCGCTCATGCGTACGTACGGACTACCGTCTCCACGAATGCGATGAGATTAATTTTCCATGATTAACCATTCAAGTATGATTATAAGGTATATATAATAAATAATAATGAAATATATTACATAATAATGATACTGGATTTATTTACATATATGTTTCATTTACTTAATTCCATTCAATTTAATAGGGAAATGAAAACAGCGTTCATGCGTATGTACGGTCTACCGTCTCCATGAACGGTGTATTTCATTTCCATTTTTTAACCTATCATATATATTTATATGATGAATATATATATAATATCTAAATCATTTTTTACATACTAGAATTAATTAAATTAGTATATAAGTAATAATATCAAGAACAAAAATTCGAAACACGTATGATAAATAAAACGATTTCACCCAAAACGCTACTTTAACATGGAATTTACAAAAGAACGGGTAATATAAAGTCATAAGTGAATAATATATGATATCATATATGTTATTATGGTTCTGTTACAAGTTAGTAATATGTTTAACCCCACTATAAAAGAGTTTCAGACTTGTATGGGAGAAATTGGACCTAAAGTAAGGCATAATTTTGCTAACATCATTTTTATCTGAGATTGCTTATACGTAAGTATTTACTGGGGTTATGTTTATCATCCATTTCCATGTTTTCTAAAAATGTTTTCATAAAATTTTTACTACTCTTCTATTTATTTTTAAAGTAATTTTTACCCTTTTTTGACATTTTACCACCTTGTCTGGAAGGAATCTTTCGTTTGGTTACCATATATGGTAATTTTTTACTTTTCGGGAAAAAGTACGAGAATAATGTTTTTTTAACTTATACGGCATGAAAAGATTTTTAATGTTTCATAATGACTAATTTTTATGAAGCATACTTTAAATTTTTTCATGTTCATTTTCAATTATATCCTTTTCTCTTAAAATTGTGTGGCATTTTGTGAAAAGAAAATTATTTTGAAGAAGAAAATATATTTTCCTCAAGAATTCATTTCGAGTGTTTTATCAAAAATATTTTCCATATAAGATGAAATTATTTAGCATGTTTATGTTTCAAGTATAATGTCTTCATTATTTACATGGTGTAATTTTTCTTATGATGAAATGATATCCATTTGTTTTACATGGATTATGTGACGATGTGATGATGTTTATGAAACCCATTTTACTCTTTGGGTTATGATGGATGCTTTATGTTTATTTTGTGGCACAAGAAAGAATGATTTCATTATGAGATGGGTGGGACCTATATCTACCTCCAATTCATTGGGTAAAGATTTATATCTCATGATATAAACATGGCTAGAATGACAAGTGAATTCGGTTCAGTAATACAAGGCTAGAACGACAAGTAAACCCGATTTAGTAATGGAATTTGTCCACTATGATGGTCTAGGAAGCAATGACTTGGCTACTATGGAAGTCATATCATTTTTTTAATGGTTTTCCAAAATTACATGTTTAATTACAATGCTATTTTATCATGATTGATGTTCTATTATGATCTATGCCTTACGTACTACCATGTTTTATGTCATTGCTCAAGATTTTGATGTTTAAACATTATGTTCATGTTTTTAAATTAAAAAGTATATGGTTTGTTTTATTTTTACCATACTTAACCTTACTAAGAATTTGAGATCACCCTTTATATGTTTTTTTTCCCCAGTATTTTAAGAAAGGTTTTAGGTAAGAAAACAAATAGGGAAGGCCTTTATGGGAGATGTTGATGATCTTTCACCATGACTAGAAGATGATGTTATGAGTTTCCAAAGACACTAAACTATTATGGTCTTTGGGTGTCTATTTTTGTTATGTATTAAGTATTCCGAAAAAGGTATTTAATGTCTATGTACGTCATCCTTGGACCTCTACAGTTGGTATCAGAGGAAAGGTTTAGTTATCCTTCGGAAACTAGGATAAGAAAAGATTATTGAGATCCTTGGAGATATTTTACAGGTATGTCTTGGGATATCCTTAAGGTCAAGTAAATGTTTAGGTTACAGTCCTAGAATTATTATAACAATAATGAATAACCAATGATTAAACCTAAGATGTTATAGATTTAAAGTACTCCCCCTTATTATGTTGTTTTCCAAGTGTCATTTTTTCCTCTCACACTATTCTTTTTGGGTTGTAGAAAATGGCTGGAAATAGGAAGATTCATGTTACTGGAGAATAGGATGGACAATGGAATGATATTCTTCTTGATCATGCAAATTAAATAGGATTTGGAAGGCAAAACATCGATATGATACCAAATCAACAATCTCATAATATGATCAATAATCACAACTTTGGTAGGTTTCCTGAAACATCTCATAAGAGAAAGATGGAGTTTCATGATGATCTTAAAGGAAAGAAAGTTCAATTTTCCTCATGTAAATCATGTGGGAAGAGATATCAAGGAGAATGTTTCAAAGGAACTAGAAGATGCTTTGGGTATGGAAAAGAAGGACACAAAGCTAGTAATTACAAAGTAATGGGTTCAGTTAACACTATGGACAAGGATAATGGTATTTCTAAGCCATCAAAAATAGGTAAATGTTTTAAATGTGGAATGTACGAGCATTATGCAAACCAACGCCCTAAGGAAAAATCTCATGAAGGGAATCTGAATGGTCATATGGGAAGTATATATGTTGATGGTGATGAAGAGAATACAAATGATATAAGAGATGAAATTAGTGTTGAGGAATAAAATGATGAAGCTCAGTCAATGGTTTAACAAGGAAGTGGAATGATTGTATGCTTATCTAGAGTTATTTTAATGGTACTATGGAATAAATAAATATCAAAGGATTGTTTGTTTTTCCTAAAGTATTTAAAATTTTATGTTAAATGGTACTGGTAACCGTGAAAGGTTATTCATATATTTTTAGAAAAGATATTATATGCACATAATGAATGGATATGGAGAAAATAACATGTTTGATAATATCAATGAGCTCATGACTGATATAAGGAAAAAATGATATCATGGTTTGAGTATATAGAATTTTTGGAATTTTGGTATGTGGAAAGAGTTAACTTTTGACAGAATTCATGTTTTCACTAAAGTTCAATGGGTATTCATTTTTGAAGAAAATACATGATTAAGTTATTCACACGTTTGGAATGTGACCAAAAACAAGATATATCTTATGATATATGGGGGACAAATGAAGGTATTAACATGCTCGGTAGATTACATTTCTAGTAATCAGACAGAAGTATTTTCAATAATACTAAAGGTTGGAATAGATTAATTTAGACATTAGATAGTATTTCTTAAGTCTAAAACATTTTGATTTTATTTCTGAAATGTTATAATAGTATAGTTTTAGAAAAAGGACAACCTGGAGGATGGGTGACAACCCATCACATTAGACAATGATATGGGAATTGAATCCAGAACTGAAGTGCGACAGGACTTTACTGCCTACTACCGAACTAAAAAAAGTCCCTATCTTGTAGAAATTATTTTTATTTTATGAAGAGGTATGATATATGAAGTATAATTCCATTTTATGAACTATATATGGTTAATCTCACTATAGATGTACTTATGTATATTTAATAACGTTTTCTAATCTTTTGTTTGAGATAGACGGAATGACCTATCATTCTATCGCATGATCTGCTAACAATTCACGAATGAAAAATTCATCTTTATTTCTTTAAGAGATGAAGTAAAAATTGTTCATGGAATGACCAACGGTGAGATTGTACCAAAATAAATTAAGCATTTCTTCTAATTCAAATTTTTTTCAACTTTAGCGAAATGATCTTGAAAACCAAAAAAGTAGTCCTAGAAGGTACCTTAGATGATCACAAATTTATGGCTTTGGGATTGATGGCTTTTTCATAGACATGTTCTCTACCACTCTCCATCAAAACTTGATGGTTAGATTTCTCTTCCATATCCATATTTGCACCTATATTCTTCTATGTGGAAACCCAGTGATGAGTTAATTTGGGTAACCATTACGTTTCATAAATTAGTTACTAAAATTAAGTTTTATCATTCATTTTTACGATGTGGGTTTCTATGAATAAAAATTTCAAGTAGTAAGCCATTTATAACCTTGACGAATTTCAAGGGCGAAATTCATTTTAAGGGGGGTAGAATGTAACACCCCAAGATTTTATGAGAAATATTCTTTTTAATTTATTTGATATCTTCTATTATTCGCTACACCAAAATTATCATGCGCTATATACAACACTGTATTATCTTGTAGTATATGCAACACTATTCTTGGCTTGCATTACACACAAGAGCAACTTTCCTCGATAGCTTGCGTTCTACTCAATACCGAGTTTCACTAAACAACCTTCCTCATGGTGTAGTTTTTTATTCAAACATTTCATCATTTGGATAGGTATAATAATGAGTATAAATGATATAAATAATAAATATAACATTATGATTATTCTGTATATATGATATACCATCGAATTATATATGATTTTAATATCAAAAAAATGATATTGTCACTCGTGCGTACGTACGGACAACCGTATCCACGAGCGAGATGAGATTCATTTTCCATGATTAACCATTCAAGTATGATTATAAAGTATATATAATAAATAAACATGAAAGATATTACATAATAATGATACTGGATTTATGTACATATATGTTTCATTTACATAATTCCATTCAATTCAATAGGGAAACGAAAACAGCGTTCATGCGTACGTACGGTCTACCGTCTCCATGAATGGTGTATTTCATTTCCATTTATCGATCTATCATATATAATTATATTCTGAATATATATTATATCTGAATCATGTTTTACATTCTGGAATTAATTAAAATAGGATATAAGTAATAATATCAAGAACAACAATTCGAAACACGTACGATAAATGAAACAATTTTACCCAAAACGCTGCTTTAACATGGAATTTACAAAAGAACGGGTAATATAAAGTCATAATTGAATCATATATGATATCATAAATATTATTATGGTTCTTTTAAGAGTTAATAATATGTTTAACCCCACTATACAAGAGTTTTGGACATGTACAAAAGAAATTGGACCTAAGGTAAGGGATAATTTTGCAAATCTCATTTTATCTGAGATTGCTTATACCTAAGTATTTAATAGGGTTCTGTTTATCATCCATGTCCATGTTTTCTAAAAATATTTCAATAAAATTTTTACTATTCTTCCATGTATTTTTAAAGTCAGGTTTTCCCTTTTTGACTTTTTACCATGTTGAATGGAAGGAATCTTTTCTTTGGTTACCATATATGGTACTTTTTGACTTTTCCAGCAAAAGTATGGGAAGATTTTTTTTTAAATTATACGGCATTAACATATTTTTACGGTTTCATAATGCCTAATTTTTATGAAGCTTCCTCTACATATTTTCATGGTTATTTTCAGTAAAATACTTTTCTTTTAATATTATATGGCATTTTGTGAAAAGAAAATGATATTGAAGAAGAAAGGATATTTTCCTCAATAATTCATTTCAAGTGTTTTATCAAATCAATTTTCCATATAAGATGACATTATTTATCATTTTTATGTTTCAAGTATAATGTATCTATTATTTACATGGTGTGATTTTTCTTATGATGAAAATAATATCCATTTGTTTTATATAGATTATGTGATGATGGGATGATGTTTATGAAACCCATTTTACTCTTTGGGTTATGATAATGATTTATGTTTATTTCGTGGCACAAGAAAAAATGATTTCATTATTAGATGGGTGTGACCAATATCTCCCTCCAATGCATTGGGTAATGATTTATATCTCATGAGATAAACATGGTTGGAACGACAAGTGAATCCGGTTCAGTAATACAGGGCTGGAATATAAAGTAAACCTGATTCAGTAATGGACTTTGTCCACTATGATGGTCTTGGTAGTAATGCCATGGCTACTATGGAAATCATATCATTTTCTTAATGGTTTTACAGAATTACATGTTTTATTCCAATGCTATTTTATCATGATTGATGTTACATTATGATCTATGCCTTACGTACTACCATGTTTTATGTTATTTCTCCAGATTTTTTTGTTTAAACATTATGTTCATGTTTTTAAATTCAAATGTCTATGGTTTGTTTTATTTTCACCATACTTACCCTTAATGAGCATTTGAGCTCAACCTTTATATGTTTTATTTTCCCCAGAATTTAAAGAAAGGTTTTAGGTATGAAAAAAATAGGGAAGACCTTTATGGGAGATGTTGAAGATCTTTCACCATGACTAGAAGATGATGTTCCGAGTTTCCAAAGACAATAAACTATTACAGTCTTTGGGTGTCTGTTTTTGTTATGTATTAAATATTCCACAAAAGGGATGTAATGTCTATGTACATCAAGCTTGGGTCTCTACATATAAGTTTAAATATATATATATATATATATCATATTTTTATATTATGGGGATGAATCATTAAATAATACATTTAGTGATAATTTTTTTTATTATGGCGGTTATTGATCATAAAAAACTCATTTTATTTTATCATTTAGTATTATATAAATATGTTGCATCATGAAAAATAGGGTTATATTATAAATTATAAAATCTATCCTAACAATTAAAATGATTACATGAATATCCTTGAAGAATAATTTGATGAACTAAACTTCGTCATCCAGGAAGGTTTTAAATCGGCACCTCTCAGAAAATGATTTCGTTTATCAAAATTAAAGAAAGAGAGAAAAGGTAGTTTGAAGAAGGATATTCCATTAACATGATATAATTCTAGTATATATATATATGATACTATTTTTATCATGATAATTTGGAAAAAGGAGGCTAGGGGAGGATATCAAATCAATGGAACCTGAAATGAAAATAAAGGAAAAAAGAAATTTATTTTACATATTGAATACACCTCGTTGAGAATATCCTTAGGGGAATGGGTTTTTGTATTTTGAAAAGAAAAAGTACTCCTGGACATGAGGAGGGACTAGAGAAGGGTATTTGGGAAGAACATTGAGAATCTTCAAGGCTTAAAGGAGTGACAAGAAGAGGGAGTGGGGGTGGTTTTTATAGTTGGAGGAGAGGAGTGATTTTTTGAATATCTTATTCATTATTTTATTATTTTTCTCAAGAAAGGCAATATTGTTGATTCCTGTGACCAAAAATAGCAGCAAGTGATTTTTATTTCGAACCAATGTCCCTTTTCATCTACCATGACTCAAGTATGATGCATAAATTCATTTATTTAGCATATTTCATAAATTATTAAATTTCACTATTCACTAAAAATTAAAGTATTTCATACAAATACCAAAACATCACCCTAACCATTTTTCAATGTGTAGATTTCAAAAATGATCAATTTTTTATGAAAATAATTTTCTGAATAAGTTTAATTTAATTTTTAAATAAAACCATTATTTACTTGAAAAATTCAGATTTAAAATTTAAAACTGGTTTTATAATACTTTCCAAAATTAACTGATGTCTCATAAAATTACCCTAAAATCAATGGACAAAAATATATTTAATTAAAAATAAATTTTATGAAAAGGAATTTTACTATTTTATTATTTTAAAATTATAATTAAATATTCATTACTCAAAAAAATACCAACACTTAATTATTAATTTTTAAAATATTCACTCTCATATAAATAGTGATTAAAGTGTTTTTATACTTACATAGTTGATGTTACAATTCATAAGGGTACATTAATATTCATAAGGTTATGTTACTATTCAAAAAAAAAGTATGTTGGTCCTATTAGGATTTAAATAATTTACAGATCACAATTGTATATGTCAGGTTTTTGAAATTCAAGTCTTAGAAGTGGAAAAATTATGTTCCTTAGATAGTTTATAACAAAGTGTTGTTTCATAGAGGCTCAAAATTTCATGAAATAAATATTAAATTTATTTTTAAATTCAATGCATGCTATATTCTTCCCCCCTTACAGAAAAATCATCTTTGAAATTACCAAAATGTTTACTTTATAAAATTATTTGGGTAATTTTTCATCATATGTTTCTCTGGTTCCCATGTTGCCTCTTCAATTTTATGATTTTTCTAAATAACCATTACCATTTGAGTCAATAAATTCCTAAAAACCTTCTCTTTAGTGTCCAGAATTTAGATAGGATATTCACAGTATGATAAGTCAGTTTCCAATTCAATACCTTCCCAAGTGAGTACATGCATTGGGTCTGGTGTGTACTTTCTCAAAAATGAGACACGGAAGAGATTGTGTACCTTAGAAAGTCTAGTAATCATTACCAAATGATAACCCAAAACTCCAATTATTTCTAGAATTTCAAAAGGACCAATGTAACTTGGGAACAATTTCACTTTCTTCCCAAATCTTATAAAACCCTTCCATGGAATTACTTTTAAGAAAACATGATCTCTCACTTAATTTTAAAAACCCTTCATTCTACTATCTTCATAACTCTTTTCCATACATTTAGCTTCTCCAATATGGGTTTGAAGAGTCATTATCTTTTTTGTTGTCTCCTTTGCAAGATATGAACCCACAATCATTCTTTCACTAAGTTCATCCCAACATGTCGATGTACGAAATCTATTTCCAAACAATGATTTATATGGTTCTATTTGAATACTTTAATGTAAACTATTGTTGTATGAAAACTCCAAAAAATCTAAATACTATCCTAACATACCTTGAAAGTCAAGATTACATGATATCAACATGTCTTATAAAGTTTGGAGCATCTTTATTGACTTCCTATCAGTTTGTGGGTGATAAGAAACACTCAAAAAATGATCCGTATACAAATATTTTTGATGAGATTTCAAAAATTTCGATGTCATTAATGGATCAATATCACACACAATTGGGAGAGGTTCTCCATGAATCCTCAAAAGTTGATTGATATAGAGTCAAGAAAGGAACTCCAGTTACAAATCCTCCCTTACAGAGAGGAAATGTGCATATTTCATAAGTCGATCAACAATTACCCATATTGAATCAATCTTTCTTGGAGTTTTGCGTTATCTAGTGACAAAATTCATGGTGATGTCATCCCATTTCAATGTAGGAATTAGTAGAGGTTGTATGAACCTCTAGGACATTGTCACTCGACCTTCAACTATTGATAGTCTAAACATATTGATACAAAATAATCTATTTCCCGCTTCATGTTATCCCACAAGAAATGTTCCTTCAAATATATATACATTTTTCGTCTACTAGGGTGTATAGAAAAATTTTATCTATGGGCATAATTCAATAACTCCCTTTTTAGCTCTGGTATAGGGGGAACACATAGCCTCTTCCGAAATTTTATAATTCCAACCTCACACACGAATTCATCCAACTTTCCATTATTCACACCTCTAATTTTCTTTTGAATATTCTCATCTTCATTATAAGATGAGTTTATTATATCGAATAAATATGGTTGGGAAACCAGTTGAAAAGTAATGATGTTTCATCTTCTTTAATAATTATCATATCCATATTTAATAGATACATGAACAAAATATCCTTCTCAATTATCATTTTGTTTAGAACTCTATGATCCTTCCTGCTCAATGAATCATTTACATTATTTCACTTTCATTGGAAGTAGTGTATGGAGAAATAATAATCCTTGAGTAGCTCAAGCCATCAAATTTTCCACATGTTGAGTTCTTCTATGAGAAGTTATATTTCAAGCTCTTGGGATCTGTATATATCTCATATATTTAAGCATAAGGATAATGTATCTATATATTCAGGTCAAATATTATAGCTTCTCACACAAGATCATGAGTTGGAAAGTTCTATTCATTAAATTTTAACTACCTTGATTCAAAATAAATAACTCTATCATTCTATATGAGTACACATCCAAGTCCTTTTCTTTGATGTATCAATAGAGATCACAAATACAATATTTCTTAATGGTAGAGTTAGAATAGGATCATTCACTAACCTACTCTTATATTCTTCAAAAAATTCTTCAAATTATTTTGTTGATATGAACTCTAACCCTTTACAAGTAATCTTGGTCAACGGGTTGGCTAAACGGGTGATGTTCTGAATTGAACGCTAATGATAACATGTAAAACCAATAAACCCGCATACCTCGATTATGTTTGTTAGAGTAGGTAATTCCTAAATTTCTTCTGTATTTGTAGGATAGACTATGATTCCATACATAGATACAATATGGCCCAGAAAAGAAACTATTTGCAACCAAAATTCACACTTTATAAACTTCCCATATAACTCATTTCTTCTAAGAGTCTTCAGACTAATGCACAAGTGATTCTCATAATATTCAAATCCTTTGGAGTATACCAAGATATCATCAATAAATACCACATTAAATTCATCAATATATTCCTTGAAAACTCTATTAATTAGATCCATGAAAACATAGGTTTTATTATTCATCCCAAAATGCATTACTATAAACTTGTAAAGTCAACACCTAGTTCAAAAAGATGTCTTTGGAATATCTTCCTCCCTCACACAAAACTGATGTTATCTAGATCTCAGATCAATCTCTAATGAATATTAGGATCCATGAAGTTGATCAAATAAATCATCAATGCGAGGAATATGGTATTTTTTCTTTATCATAATAGCATTGATCTTCTTATAGTCAATTCACATCCTCATAGATCCACCATTATTTATAATGAAAAGAACATGAGCTCCCAATGGAGAATAACTAGGGAAGATAAATCATTTATCACTCAATTCCTCTAGTTGTCTCTTCATATCTACTAATTCAACTATGTCCATTCTATAAGGGGTCGTTGATATAGGCCTTGCATCAGAAACAAGATCAATAAAAAAATTTTATTTATCACCCTAGAGGATGTCCCATTAAATCCTCCAACAATAAATCAATGTATTCTTTCACAATAGGTACATAATCAAATTCAAAACATCTTTCCTCACCCATAGATATTTTTTATCCTCCTCCCTAAGAATTGGATTCAGTAGAGCAATTGGAAGTGGGTCAAGATACAAATAAAACACAGATGTTTCCACTCTAAAGATGAGGGATTCTACATTATTCTCCAAAATTTTAGTTTCCTTCTTTTCACAACATATTTTCTCATCATAACTTGAAATCCAATTAATTCCATGAATTATATCAAAGTTAATTACGGGTAGGATGATATATTTAGAAACTAAATCACATTTATGGGTCATAGGGGGGATGATTGACAAATAGTTAAGGAAATGATACTTCCCTTTGGAGTTTTGTCTGAGAACTCCTTTATTAAGTCAAATTACAAATGTATAATTTTCATGAAGAAATGGGAAGTTATAAAAGAATGTGATAATCCAGAATCAAATAAAGCATTTCCTAGTTTTGTGGGAATGATTAAATTACCTACCACCACATCACTAGGAACATTAAATTTATTTGCTGTTATCACATAATCTTGGCCTTTATCTATTGTCCTTCTCTGGGGAATCTTTCCTTAACCCTTAGGAAAATCAATAGAATAATGTCCCATATCATTATAATTATATCATTGAACATTAGTGAATTCCTTATTTCCCTTTCAATTATGATATTGGTGATATATTTCTCCACATTTTTAATAATCTCCTTTTTTCTATTTTAGCAATCTCCAAGGTGTTTCTTTCCACAAGTATCCCATATTTGAAAAATACCCTTTTTATTCTTCCCTTTATCCATTATTTCTACTTCAACACTCTTATTCTCTGTGATTCCTTTAAATTCATAGGACATAGAGAATTATTTCATTTTATTGATTTTACATGAGACTATATCTTTGAATGATGAACAATTTGGGAAAAAAATTCCCCTTTAGAGGAATAGTTATAAAACATCGACGAATCGATCAATATTGCTCCTCAGATTATGTATGTAGTCCATAACAGGCCTTGATGGACTTGTAAAATTGGATTAATACTTTTCAATGTTCTCATCCTATTTTTGTTTAAGACTCATAAATTTTCTCTCCATATTTTTTGACTGTTTTGGAGGAAAAAAATTTTTAAGAGTATTTACTTAATGTCCCACCATTCAATTTCTTTTATTTATCCCATCTCCTTCCTATTTTTAATTAATGATAACCACTGATCTGTATCTCCCAATAGATGATAAATTACCATGATAACATTATCCCTTTCATTACACCCCATATTGAGAAATATCATTTCTAAGGAACTTATCCATTGATCCACTATGAATGAGTCTCTAGTCCCATTAAATGATGGAGGCTGTTGTCACATAAACTGGCCTAAATTTTCTCCTCTATGTTGGGGATTAGGATGCTACATATGGGTAAGTTTGTTATTCATCACCTGAGTCAGCTGTTACAGTATAATTATAATTTTCTCATCACCAGTCTCAACTTTATAACCAACATCATTATTTTTCAGAAGAGGTAAATCCCTACATGGGATAAATGTGTTCATGAAGTTTCCATTACTTCCAATAGGAACTATTTCTAAATAATGTAATACCCTAAATTAGGTTACAAATAATAATTTATAATGTCAAACAAGAAAAAAACTTAACATAAAATGAAATTTTATGCATGTATAATGTTATAATCACAAGAATGGGTTCTTTGGGGAATTATTTACATTTAAATCCTTTATAATGTCTTCTAAAAAAGATGTCAATTATACTAATCACATCCCTTGGGAGTGTCAAAATAGGTGCATAGTAAGGCCTGTTTTTTTACTAGGTTATCCCAAGTCAAGACGAGAACACCTTATTGGAGTTTTTAGTCCTAAACAAATCTGTGCTAGAACCACGTCTACTTGTAGTATCTAGACATGGATGTATTTTCTATGAAGATCCAAATAATCTCTTCCTTAAAAAAATCTATGATATTCTTTTATTCTTATCCTCAAAGTCTATATTAGGGATATCCTCCATAATTACATTTTCTATGTCTAGTTTCCAAGGATTCTACTAAACTTCCTTTGATACCAACTCTAAGGAACCAAACCCTAGTTTCCTAGATCTGGATCCTTATAATAATACAATGGAATGATTAAAATAAATTTACATCTTGATAGAATGAAGAGTTTAGTATTTCTAGAAAACCAGATAAAAACATAATTTCAACATTACAACTTGAAATGAATTACATAATAACAATTTCATTGGAAACATCTTTGAATCTAAGATTATCCCTGAAAGTAATTCATAATATTCATCTTAACAAATTGGGGAAAATAAATACAATCAAAGTGGTTAAATCATATGATCATTAAGGGTAATTAATAAAAGGTATGTTATCATAAAAATTAATACTAGGCATGGTGAACAACTAAAAACACATGCCTTTAAAAATATACTTGAGAATAATATGGTAGGAATGAAAACTAAATAAATAATTACATATTAATGATCATTAGATAATGAAACATATAAAATTGATATTATAATAGTTTAATAATGACATGGTTTATCTATTTCTAATACTATAATGTGTTAATGCATAATGTCATACATTTGAAACATATTGTCAAGACATCGACCAAGACGTATGAAAATACTAGGGTAAGGCCTCGGCCAAAACCCAATTTTGTTTTGTCTCATGAGACCTACCGATGAATATATGGGATAAAGAGGCCCCCACCCATAACTTTCTATGTCAAAAAAATTCTTCATTTGAAAGGGTAGAAACATAAACAACATGAAAATATGAAATAACTTTCCCCAATCTATACACATAAACACTAACCATTATAAGTAGTATGGTTAATGGTATAAAGATAGAAAATACAAAGTCAAAACGATCATAAACAATTTAATAAAATATGGTATATGATAAAAATAAGATACTAAACTCAATAAGACATAAAATTAAATGGAGACTTTGAAATAGAAAAAAATACTCTAATAAAACCATCGAGGAATTTTTGAGAGGAATACACTTTTACTTTGAAAAGAAGAGTTCTTTTGAAAAAAATCATTATATTAACTAGAAATGAACTAAGGTAGTTTTTAAATGATGAAATGAGTGGTTTTATGAAAATAATTATGTCCTAAAATTGATTATATAGTGTACTTTAAATAAGTAATAATTTGAGAAGTCCTCTTGAATTGGGCTTATTTATCGGGAAAAATTGAGATATGTCTTTACAAAACATATAAATCCCCATAAAATAAAGATGGATTATGATTAGTACACATATGTATAACTTTAAAAAATAATTTATTATGATTAATTAGATTAATTAATAATTTAACTGGGATTTATAGAGTCAAAGAGTAACCTGAAATAAAACAGTGGTTCGGGTAGAAAACCCTTACCTTAAGTCTGAATGTGTTCTTCACTTGACCTTAACGTCCTGGATAATAATATTAAATCCATTAATTAACTAATTCAAAAAAAATTATACATTTATTTTATCTATTATAAATTTAATATGTTCATTTATTTTTTTATTGATGAGTAATAATATTGAATTCCATCCATCTAGATTGTCCTTTCTTTGACTTTATGATCAGTTCACTTAATTATAAGAAATTGAATTCATGTGGAAATCATATAATTCTCCCGAATTGGAATTAAATGTCATTAATGAAAATGCAGAAGAGTAAATGGTTATTTATATCATTTTATATATATTATGTGGTGAATCATTAGATAATACATTTAGTGATAATCTTTTAGATTATTATGGCGATTATTGATCATAACAAACTCATTTTATTTTATCATTTAGTATTATGTAAATATGTTACTTACAAAACATAAAGAGGGTTATATTAAACATTTTAAAATATATATCAACCATTAAAATAGTTTCATGAACATCCTTAAAGAATAATTTGAATAATGAAAATTTTTCTTCCGTGAAGGTTGTAAATCGACACCTCCCGGATGATGATTTTCATTATAAAATAAAAGAGAGAGAAATGGTAGTTTAAGGAAAAATCTTCCATTAACATGATGTAATTAAAGTATATATATATTATACTAAATTTATCATGATAATTTGGACAAATGAGGTGAGGAGAGGATAATAAATGAAAATAACTTGAAATGAAAATAAAAGAAAAAGGAAGTCGATTTTACCTATTGAATACACCTCCATGAGAATCTCATTAAGGGAAGGAGTTCTGATCTTTTGGAAATAAAAAGAGCTCATGGATGTGGTGAGGGACTAGGGAAGAGTATGTTTTCATAACTTTTATAATATTCAAGTCTCATAGGAGTGAAGCGAAGAGGTAGTGAGGGGTGGTTTTATAGTGGAGGAGAGGAGTGATTTTTGAATATCTTATTCATTATTTTTTATATTTCTCAAGACAAGTAATGGTGGTTATTATTGTGAAAGAATATGAATAAATTGATTTGAGTTCAAAACAACGACCATTTTAATCATCCATGACTCAAGCATGATGTAGAAATTCATTTATTTAGAACATTTTTTAAATTATCAAATTTCACTATTCACCAAAAATTCAAGTATATCAGAAAAATAAAAAAATTACCATAATAATTTTTGTACAGGTATATTTAGAAAAGTAAATCTATTTTATAAAAATTATTTTTTTAAAAAGAGAAATTTAATTTTAAAATAAAATCATTATTTACTTGAAAATGCAGATTTTAAATTTAAAACTGATTTTATAATACTTTCCATAATTAAATGAGATCTCATAAAATTATCCTAAAATCATAAGACAAAAAATATTTATTTTAGAATAAATTTTATGAAAAATAATTTTATTAATTTTAAATTTTAATTAAATATTCATTACTCACAAAAATACCAATACTTAATTTTTATTATTTTAAATATTCACTATCATTTATATAGTGCCTAAAATTTATTTATACATACATGGGTGAGATTACTATTCATAAGGGTAAATTTATATTCATAAGAGTATCTTACTATTCACCAAAAATCTATGTTGATCCTATCAGAACCTAAATATCTTTCTGACCGCAATCATTTATGTCAGTTTTTCGAAATTCAAATCTGAGAAGTGGAAAAATAATGTTCATTTCCTAGGTTATAATAAAGTGTTGTCTAATAGAGGTTTTTTCTTTCATTCATTCAATATTAAATTAATTTGTAAATTATTAGGGTGATACATTAACCCCTCATTTTTTATCTATGGTGTCATCTTTGTGTCACATGATAAAAAAGGACCATGAGAACTCTCCTTAATTTTTATATTTATTACACCCAAGTCTTGTCAAATTATTTCACATATTAGATTCGACATGGTAAAATCAAACCAAATTATTATGGTGATATTTTCAGGAATCTTTTTGAGACCCAGATTCCTGTGAAAGAGGCTTTTTTCATGATCATGGAAGACATGTTTGGGGCACTTAATGAGATAAAACTGGATTACTAGAGGCTCTTTATGAGATAAAATTAGCATGTCAAAGAGGATTTATATTGTCAATGTACTAATCACATGAGGTTAATAACCCACTTAAAATGAAATAATGATTTACTCTTCCTCACATGAGGTTTGAATTTTTTCCTCTTTTATTATTTAATTTAGTATACATTCGACATTTTCCCATTGATTTTCCATTAGGTAATCTTCTGATAGAATGGAAATTTATGAATTCCATCTCATCATGAAGGTGACATGTCCAAATTCTTTTTCATGTCATGGATAATTTGCCTCTTGGTATGTTGTGTGATCGTTGAATTGATCATGTGATATGTATAAACCCTTCTCATGAAAATCAATATAACATTCATCGCATGAAACATCCACCTTTTTAATCTTTAATTTTTCAAAATTATTTATCTGATTATCAATCACTTTTCTATTGACATGTTTTATGATTATAGGAACTCATCTAATAGAGGTTCTCATAACTATTATTTATTTTTAGAAGGGCTTCATGTGATGAAGCAGACAATCTAATGGGGATTTATATAGTCATAAGAATTCATTGAAGGGGAATCACATGGTCACTATCAAATCACATGGAAAGAATAATCCAATTGTGTGATGTTCCTAGGGTCATGTGATTGCATTCCTTATTGGAGGTTAAAATATCTTCTTAACTTATGCTCCAAATATCTATGTATCTATACCTCTCTTTCCATTATTTTCTCAAGAATATAATACCTATAATTTGAGAATTTATATGATTTTAAATTTCTCTATGATCATTTATAGGAATCAACCCCACAGAAGTAAGGTCTTAAGGGAAAATGGATTAGTTTTAAGGAAATTAAATTCCTACCTAAGTCCATTGGGGTTCCACTGGTCAGTGACTCACGTGTATTTTTTTCTTAGGGGTAAACATTGATATTTTGCAGGGTAACCTACAAATATGAGAGTGAGGGGATATTTATTCCATTGAAGACACATACCTATATATCTCTTGCAACATATCTCACATGACTGCTTCATAAGACTACTTCATGTAATCCCATCGCAAGAACCATTCATGAGTCTCGATTATGTGATCTTACCATGTGAACCCATTGTAGCATTGACTTTATCAATCGATTAATGACTTAATCAATGGTAATTTAATCATGATATTATTCATGTTATTAACTATGAGACTCTCTTACGTACTGATCATTTCCCAAAAACACTTTATCGCATGATTCATTGATCACTATGAGACCTGCATGACCTTCACATGGTCACATGATCGCGAGACTTGAAATCAGATCTTATGATCATGAGGTGTTGTATGGGTCATGCAATTCACGAGACCTATGATGCATCATGTGTCCATGAACCCTTAAATGGGTCACACAATTCATTTTATGTTTCCTACTCTATATGCTTCTCTAGAAGATATTCCCCATTATGGATTATACTACTTTTCATATATGCTTCATACTGATGTACATGTGGATTCTAGTTTGTATACATATACTAGTATGGATAGATAGAGGGATATGGGTGTCAAGAATCACAATTCAGACTCTTAGTACTAGGTATTCTATGATAATGAGGTTTTGAATGGTATTCATCAATGTAAACATTTTAACTACCATATGTTATACAGACTACCTTTATAGGGAGTTCGTTTTCTCAATAATAATTTCATTGCTTCGCTTTAATATAATTGTTCATCTCACTAGTTGTCATCATCTCTCGATTAATTCTAGTTTAATTTTTTTTTGAATATAGTAAATTGATCATGGAACTTATCCAAAGTCTTTATTATATGTTCGATAACTTATCTCAAGGTCCATATGGTCATGACCTCAACAATTACTAATTTTTCAGAGTTACTAAAATATACGTTTCCCCACTTTGAGTAATCTGAGAAGTGGTTGGACTTCAAAGTGGGACTGGTGACCTAGAGGTAAATATTATGATGATGGGTCATGGTCATTCTATATTAGGGAGAGTTTCTCAGAATTATCCAATAATTTACATGTAATTTATCTTTATAATGTGACATGGACTTCTCATTATTTTCATTTATCATAAATTGGGACTCCTCAGATAGTTGATCAACTACTAACGTCCCAACACTATCTATTTTCATATATCTCTTTGAGAAGTAGGGATAATCCTTTTTCGTATTTACTAGTTGAGAGTAACACCATCCCTTGGAGAGATTTATGATGAATTCCTTCATGTAGAAAATGTTTTGGATGAGCTTGAACAAACCACAACATTGTCAAGGGACATGAGTACTATTATGAAGTAGAATCTAAAGAAGGAGATAAATCTATGTTAAATTATTTCTTTGATGGATTTGATCAACATATTTTTTTACCATAGAAGGACTCATCCAACTACTATACACCCACATCGATGTCCTTCCCGACAAGTTTGAAATAAAATTGGATCTTATTGATCCATTCATTAAGATAGGGATTGTTCCTTGTGGGGATACTATGTGAGACCAAAGGTATCCCCAAGCATTTGGTTAGTGGGGTTTTTATCCATGTTTTTTAATGGATGTATTTTACCAACTGGGGATTCAATCTTGGGTGTTAGAGTTGGGACATTGGTGATGGAATTCTACTTTGAAGAAGGGTGGATTTTTAATAGTGCCAAATATTGCTCGTATTTATAAAATCCTTGGAAATGTTAAATAGGGTAATGTACCCTACCAGATCAGCCTCCCTATCTAATTTTTTTTGGCTGTATAGGAGAGAGGATATTGTTTTAACAATAACAGAACTATACTAGTATCTTCTATGATTAATTATATCCAAGCCTTCTGAATGTTTCCATGGTCGAGTTAGCATAATTAGGTTCCAATTTTGTTATTAATATGTAAATTAGGCATGAATGTTTCAAATTCATTCCCTATCCTTCACCCACTTAGATAATTATTGATAATGGAATTAGTTCTCTCAATGAGAGTTCATATGAAATATCTCTCTTAGATGGGATTATTATAGATCATGTTGATGAGATGATTATATTCAATCCATACAAACCTTATCAATTTTATCACAGGTTTTTTATTCAAATGAATTCTATTTTTCCCTTAGAAATCGTGTGGGAATAATTATATCCTATGATAATTCTCTAATTGAGTCTTATGATATACATGGAGATACAAATAAAAATATCATTCTTCCCCATATTGATGCCTCTACCTTCCTATATCATGGTTATTTCCATGGTTGGGTGGACACTTACCAAAGTGATATATTGAATTGGCTGATCCATTAAGTGGAAAATCCCTACAAATCCATGATTATATTATTTTTGGTAGGAATAAAGCTGATTCAGCACTCGGGGAGTCTCCAAGGAAGTTATCTTGCAATAGGAATGATTCTCCCATTAGCAAGGAAGGTTTTTTTGTAATATGAACCTTTAATGTCTTTGGTAGATGATGTTCTGGAAAAATAAAATGTATAGTAGGATTCTTCATTGTATTCCTTTCAACTTTGGTAGATTTAATACCTTTGTGTACCACATTAACCATTCCTTATCCTATTTTTGTCTCTTATATTCTTGTCAATGATTTGGTAACATGAAGGTTTATTTTCAATAAAATATGTTATTTGGTTATCAAGACTTCATTAAAAGGATATATATAGCTATGATGATATAATTTCTCTAGTATAATCAATAATGTAATCCTCAAAGGTTCTGGAGTGGAGACATTAGAAAGTATCTCAATTTCATGATCGTATGGATGATTTGACCTCATATATAGCATAACATGAAGTGTACATAGATTGCATGAGGTTCGATCATTAGATATCACCATCCTTATTAGGGACCACTAAGAAATGTGGTTAATAATTGTATTTAATAATTTAAACTCTTCATATATAGTTGGTGAATAAATATATGGAGTAGGTTGTACATCAAATTTCAATTTACACCTCCTTCCATACTCTGGAAGGCTTGGTGAGCTCATCGAAACAAATTGTATTACGATCTATCTATAAAAATGAATTTTTTTAATTCATGGATGAGACTCCAGAATATAAATATTCCTCCCTAATTTACACTCTATTAATGAAAAAATATTTTCGAATATTGCACATCACTATTATTTTTTCTTTCAGTCATGATATGCATGTAATTTGATTGTTTTTTTCATAAGAATTTTCAATGACAAATGTCCTTTTTATAGTACCAAGAAAACCCAAATTCTTAGACTTTAATGTTTAAGTGATGACATAAATTATATGATAACTTCCCGTAAAGGATTAATGGATTGAGAATCCTTGTTAATATATCTACTCTAGTTATTCTTAGATCACCTAGCTCAAAAGGATATTTTGGATGAAGGATATTCTAGAAAGAGAACTCTAATTTTTTCTGATGTGAGTAGACCTAGAGAGAATAGATTTATTTTCTTCTATTGATCATGAATCATCACTAAAATCTTTGTATCTCTTACCTTTTTCTCTAAATTCTTTCTAATACATTAAAGGAGAGGCTTAGTGGGCTCAGACAATGTTTTTCTCAGTCTTCCCTTTGCGATTTTTTAGTCTCAAATGTTTTATGCCTTTTTTCCATTCCATGAGTCCTAAATTTTTCTAGGATCACCTAAAGATCATTTACCATTGTAACATGATCTATTTTTTCCTAGGGTGCCCTTTTTGGTTTCGTAATCTAGATATAACTGTGTCTCATTCAATTATTTCTTATGGTCTTTCAATCCATACCATTACTACAGTTTAGGTTCCCCTATCATAGAACATAGGTTGTTTAGTTTTGGTTCTTCTAGAAAAAACCTTCCATTTTTGTATTTTAGTGTATTTTATATTAGACCTTATATTACTGTATTATATTTTATTTTTACTTGGGCCATCTATTGTTTTAGTGTTGGGACTTTTATACCAGAACTTCTATTATTTTAGTTTAATTTCTTCTAGCTTATACCATCTATTATTGTAGTTTAAGGTGTTTTTTCTCATACCACATATTACTATAATTTAGGTTCTTTTATTATTGACCTTATATTATTATAGTTTAAGGTCTTGTACCTTATACTGTATATTAATTCAGTTCAATTTCTTCTATCTCAGGCCTTATATTGTTTTAGTTTAAGGTCTTCTAGCTCAGAATCCCTATTGATGGTAGTTAAGGATGTGTATTCATTAGGGGCTTGATAACCCTATATCCTTATTAGGATTATGAAGAATGGGTGTCAAAAAAGGCATCTAAAAGCCTATATTCATAATATATATTTTTAAAAATGAATGCTCAGGAAGGGTCCAGACACACTATGTTATTATAGGATACAAGATGTATGAATATCCATGTTGGCTCATGACACCCTGTATAGATTCAAATATATTTTTTATGTATGGTTAAATATTAGGGATTATAAATCCACTTGTATAGTTGGAATATGGTTTGGATAAATAATTTTCCTAGGAGATTGGAGTGGTGAAAATGGAATGTGGAAAACTTTCTAGCGATGGCCGAAAAACACTCTAAGCTGTTGAGTTACACTATAATTCTTATAGGGATCATGTAGTTAAGAGGTATATTCCTTAAAATAGGACATTACTCTATTTAATTGGTCAAATTCCCTTATGCATAAGCCCATAGTGAATACCTGCATGCTCAAGTGGAAGTTTCTCCACTATTTTCTAAGGCTCGTGAAAGGTTTTTAGAGGACCAAGCCTACCGATGTTAAAGTTCTAAGTTGGGAGAATGCTATCCAAGGGGGGTTATTACACCCTAGTGGTAATTAAGAATATCTTTAAAAGGTTTGAGTCCCACACTATGTGATTTCAAGTCACATGGTGTCGGATATCAAAATGTTCAAGTATATAATATCATATCCATCATCGAGAATCGATATAATACCCAATTACATAATATTGATTATATTAAATCCATTTTAGTACTATAGTTATGGGGATTGTAAATCATGGGAAAATAATATTTGAGTTAGTTGAAAAATAGGGACTAGTTGTTAGAATATATCTATTAGTAACGGGGAGTCCAGTATGACACATATCCAAGATAATACTTGATGGGTTTAAGGGGGAACTTCCCTCCAAGATTAAAATACCCCATAATCACAAGTTATAGGGCATTATTCTACTCACTATTGGTTCTTAGTGGGATCCATTCACAATAGTAATTTACTATTAACAATACACTATAGAGGAGGACCAAGAGAAAGGGATCCCAAGGTACATGTGGTTGAAATATAAGTATATCAACTCAATAGATTGATGGTGTCAACTCATACATCAAAGACATTAAGGTGGTTTATGGAAAACATAATAATCACTAAGGGTTTGAGCACACTAGATGTTTTGTTTCTATATACTAAATAATTTACCATGGAAAGGGGATGTGATATATCAATGCTAAAAATATTTCCTAGATGAGGGGGTTCGATGAGGATAAATATAATTTTACTAGGGTTAAAAGTTGGGCCTCATGATCATTATTCCATGTTTACTCTTTCTCTAAATTTAAAAAATCTATTAAGATGAATATTTTAGTGACATTAGAATTCACTTTTTCTTAGACCACTCTTTTGAAATTTTTAACCTGAAAAGATTTATGTATCTTTCATTTGTATTTTATGTTCTTTTGATTTGGACCATAAAACATTAAAGTTCATGGTCGTACAACTTTGACCAAATTTCATGTAGTTTAAGGTCATGATTCTCGTGAACCTAGTATTAGGGGAGTGTTACACAATAGCCTAATTGGTATTCCCATGGACATAAGCACCCAGATGCCTTCCAAGAGGGAGAATGATTTTTTTGTAAATCATGTAACATTGAAATTATGAGTAATGGTATGGGTAAATCAAAAAGAGAATGATTGTGAATAACTCTATAGAAACAAGTTCCACTTTGATGATGTCAGGGCTCAAAAGGATCAAAATCCATTTTTAAAGGAAAATACACATTTGGTTTATAGCCGAAAGATCAAATGCAAGAATTAGGGTAAGGAATGAATATTAAAACAATGGGTACCCTATTTTTGTGTGTCCTATACCAAGTTCCCAATAATTCTTATGGTAATTTAAGATACTCAAGACATTTTGTGTGGTTTATATAATGTGCTTCTTGGAAATATGAGGAAGCACCCCGAACATTGGTTGACCAGGGTTAAGATCTTATGGTCATTTGAAAAGGATTAATGATGGATGATGGTCTACACATTTTAACCTATTTTTGTGGGGATACATATGTCATGTAGTTTAATGACATGAAATGAGGGCAACCCCCTTGATGTTTTATGATCATATGGTAAGGATGTAGGAACCGATATAAAATTGTGAACGATATTTTTAATGATAATTTATGCTGGTTAGGGGGTGTCTAAGTGCGAGAGGCATCTTTAATCATTAAAACATAATACCAGTGGATTTTCATATGATGAAACCTTTCCTATAAATACCTTTCTCACACGTATTTAATTCAAACGTAGCACTGATTCACATGTAACAAAAATGAGTCTATATGACTTAGCCATCCTTAATCTATGACTTGTGAAATTTTTTATGATAGGGATTCCAGGGGTTTCCATATAGATATTGTAATGATATTAATCATGAAATAGTATGTTATTTTATATATCTCCGTTGGTATATATCTGAATCAAATGTAGGTTAGAGGGGGATTCTTTTATTCCCTTAGTGATTCTCGGTAACTTGGATAGCAAAGGGGTCCTCTACATAGAAGGGATCATGTATTGGGGAAGGGAATTTAAATATATTATTCTATTTTGGAGGAGAAAGATTAACCCCTATCACAAATTCATAGATATTATATACCAATCTAAGATTTTTTTGTCTTGCAGGATGAACCATACTTCATGTAGTTTAGAGTCATATGACTAGTATGTTTTCGTATAGTTTAACTTCAATGGACTAGAATGTTTTTCAGATTTTTAACAAAGTGTGACTAAAATAACATCATGTAGTTTAACATCATGAAACTAGGATTTATCGTGGATATAAGTAACTCACATATGGTAATTGGGTGTTTATAAGAGATGTATACAAAAAAATAGAAGTGTACAATAATATTATGTCCTAATCTCTCTTTGAAAATATCTATGATGCATAAATGTGTAACATCGATAGTATATAAATATTCTTGAATAGTTATATTATGGGTACGTAAAATCGTGGAAAAATAATATTTGAGTTAATGGGAGGTGGAAACCTGTTGGTAAATGTCAACCATTGACAATAGAGGAAACCAAAATTTTATGTAGTCCGGACAATAACTCATGGGTTTAAGGGGGACTCTCTTCTTAGACTAAAACACCCACTAAGTACATGCTCTTAGTAATTTTAGTGATCCAAAGTCAAACCCTATTGGTTTCCCTTTAGATTATTCAGTCCCTAGTACTAGTTTTCTATAGGGGAGAACAAGGAGTAAGGGAGACTAAGGTCTATGGGGTCCTAAGAGAGTGATATCAACTCAAGGAATTTGTGGGTGTCAACTCAGATATATAACATATAAAGGTTGTTTATGGGGAAACTATGATTCAAGAAGGGTTCATTAATTTTAATGGCGAATACAACATGTAAATAACACGTTTTGGGGGTGAAGGGATAGGATATGAAATTCTTTAATACAAATTCATCAAGGGGAAATCTATTTGGAATGAAGACCTGTTGTTGCACATTTTAACATTATCTGATTATGACATTATCATGCAGTTTAACACCATGTAACTAGGATGTGGTCATGTAGTTTACCTTCATGAAACTAAGACATGGTTTCCTATCCATGCATGTATTGGTCACACTAGATAGAGTGTCTCTCTAGGCTTCCTAAGATCACATGATCCAAGATCAATGTTAGAAATAAGGGATAATTGGGTATTCGATTAAGCCACATGAGAGTATTTGAGGAGGAATATATGGGGTTGATTAAAATTTATTATGGAATATAGCCTCTAAAAATATCTAACTATAGTGTAGGAACATGATTGGGGTATTGTAAACTCATGTTTGGGTATAAAATTTAGGATCCAAAGGTCACTTCATATCCATTGATAGAAGGAATCAAGCCACATTTAGTTCTTAGCCAGCTGTCTTCATTTGTTTAGAACATATGTTTAGATGGGGGAATTTTAACATTCTATAAGTTACAGATAGATCTAATATTGGTGATCAAATAATCACTACATATCCTATATATTTTTGAATTAATCCAAACATAGTTCTTGAAAGGGATAATTTCATGTGTAGTCTTGACCCATACATAGAAGGGGGGGGGGGGGTTATTTTTTACTTTTTATATTATGTTTGGATCTAGAAATTGACATCTAGGCATAAATACATATCCTATAGTAATAAGAATCAAGACACACATAGTTTTTAATGTAAAATATCCATTAATGTCTTACCCATATGCATAGGGGGTACTGTTTTTATTTATATTGTGGTTGGAACAAATATTTTTTATTTGGGTGTCCCAACATGTCCAGTGACAGTAGTAACAAAGCCACACATAGTTTTTAAATGTAACCCACTCCATAAATGTCTTAACCATATGCTGAGGGGAATTGTTTCCATTTATATTACAGTTGGACCTAGTATTTGAGATCTCGGTGTCACTGTGCATCTTATGATTATAGGAATCAAGATACATGTAGTTAGTTAATGGAAAACTCTACACAGTGGTATGACCCATATGAAAAGTGGTGAAATGTTTCTATTTATATTGCAGTTGGACCTAGGATTTGAGGTCCATGTCTCACTATATTTACTGTGATATAATCAATCAAGAGACATAGTTATTGAAAATAAAAATCTACATATAGAACTAACCTATACATAAAGGAGGGGACTTTTTCTGATTATATTATAAATGGAACCAGGATTTATGATATGGGAATCAATACATATATGGTGATAACAAGAATCTATACATACATAGTTCTTTAATGGGAACTTCTCCACACAAGTATGACCAGTATGTAGAGTGGGGAATTGTTTATATTTAAATAGTGGTTGGACCTATGATTTTATATATGTGTATCAATATGTATCCAATGATAGAAGTAATCATGCCACACATAGTTATTTAATGGAAACCTCTCCAAGAAGGTCTAGCCCATATTGAGAGGGGTAACTTTTCCAATTATATTTTGCAGGGACCTAGGATTTTAGATTTTGGAATACCTATATATCATGTTATACTATGCATTAATGCAAATGTAGTTCTTGAATATAAAATTCTCTATCCAGATCTGACCCATATCCAAAGGGGGAATTGTTTTTATTTATATTTTGGTTGGACCAAATATTTGAGATATAAGTATAACTACTTATCCAACAATTATAAGAATCATGCCACATATAGTTCTTTAAAGGAATGATTCACTATTTGAATTTTACTCACACAGTAGTATAAGAGTGCTTCACTTTTATTTTTGTAAATATTTATCTCATCTTCAATGAAATATATGTGTAGTACTTTTCATTGTGTAGTTTAAAAATATGCAGTAATGAAATCTTCCATGTAGATTAATCTCATAAGGTGAGGTTGTATTAATTGAATTTTAACTCCCTAGGGTAAGGATATAGAATTCCATTCAGTTTACAATCTTCTTTCTAGGATTTAAAAATCCCTCACGGTATCTATGCAAATTAATTTCTGAGAAACCTTTCCTTGGTATAATGCCTGATGTTTTATCCATTCATTATGTCCATTTATTAAACTCTATTGGAATAGAACATATGTATGATATAAGGCCCTTCTCACTTGGGCTCAAAATTTAGATATTTATTTCCCAGTATCATTGGGGTTCTGAGAACCAATACATATTCTTATTGATAGAATGATGAAGCAAACCACTTTTTTAAGGATTCTTCTATCTGATTCTAATGAACTTAGTGGTTTTGTAGTGTACACTAATATTTATCATAGATTCATTCCATGACATATATATTCTTTTTTTATTTCCCTACATTTGGGAGTTTTTCATATATTGATATTCAGAGTGAATGAATGTGGGCATCAATGGAAAACACTCCTCTAGTTCTTTACACCAAAAAATATAGAGTGGCTATTGTGGTAGTGCACATGGTGGTATGTTAGAGCCATTGAGTATAACGAATCTTGGTTAGCTATCACTTCTTTTCCTTGTCCACTTTTTTTGAGAGTATACATGATAGAGTCTTATTAAAGGCATGTAATAAAACATTTTCCATTGAGTCATAGTTGGATGAATGGTTGGGTGCAAGGTTATAATACTTTTATAATTTATTCAATTCAAAGGAATTCAAGTTTGTTTCATTGTCCATAAATATAGTGCGTGGTAAACATAATTTTGTGAAGATGTTGTACTTAATTAAATTAATGATATTATTCATCCTAAAATTGATGAGGGATATTGCCTTGTATTATTTGAAAAATAATTTGATGGTAGTAAGGATAAAATTAAATTGTTTATCTGTGGTTGTGGGATACAACCCCACAATGTTCATTCCTCATAAAAAAGGCCATGAATATTAACTTATATATAGTAACTCTAGGGGTTGATGGTTTATGTTTTTATGAATTTCTAATGCATGAAATTTCTTGATGAATTCCACATAGTATTGTATAATTGTTTTCCAATAGTAAAAAGGCCTCCTAGTTTGTTGGGAGTTTATGGTCCTGAATAGATGAGTGTTATAGGAGCCTATACGGACTTCTTCTTAAATAGTAGTAATATCTCCTTCTATTATTAATCTAAGGAGGATTCTATCGAAGCATCATTTGTGGTGGAATTTTTTCTCATTTCCCCATACCAAAGGGTTAATTTCTCCAATTAATATTGAGTATATTCCCTTTTGGATTTATCTAATGGGAGGGTCCCATTTTAGAGGTAATAAACTATGGGATCCAACCAACCATGAGTGGATATCGGTTCATTGATTTCTAGGGTAGTTTTGGAATGGTTGATTTCCTCCATGTTACAAATGATGATTTTTGAGACCATCCATCAGTGTTTTATGTGAAAGACCACTGCATCTTGATCAGGGTCAACTAGGTCTAGTTTTATATTATCTAATGCATTACCATGTGATTTTATGGTCGAGGTACGTGATACAATATTGGTTCAATATAAAATTATACCATCAATCCTATATTGTAACTAATTAGAGGGAAAAATTATTACTTTTTGATGGAATAAATCTCATTGATTTTTGTGATCAATTTATTTTAATCCTATTTAATGTTTAGTTTGGGTATCTATACCTATAAGGCTAGTTCTAAGATGGAAATTTAGTCCCAGTATTCTACCTCATTATTACTGTACCCTTTAAATAGTTAGTAATAGTAGGGATAATGTTATTTTCTCAGAAAAAATACAATACCTATACCCAACTGGTTGAGATTCTATTTTTACATCATCTTTCAAATGGGAAACTTGGAGGAACTATCAAAATATATCTCCCTCTATTGGGGAGTGTCATGGGTAGATAAAACTTCTTCTTCTAGAAGTTCAGTGTCCACTGGTTTTCTTTCCAGGGAAGGATGTGTCATAAGAAATTCATCCAGGTCCTTCCATTTAACCTAATTATTTAAAATGAAATATATTTCATATTTCAACACCCCAATATTTTGATTTTATTTATATTGTTTTTTCATTCAATTTCATTGAAAACATAAATTGCACGCAACAACAAGCTTAAACAAAAAACTAAATTTTATCAATTAAAAGTTACAGTTAAAATGTAGATGTTAAATTAGTAGGTATGAATATTATTAATTAAATTATGAATATAGATGATGAATTAATTGGTTACCAATTAATTTAAAATGAAAACATAAACTAATATAATATATTGAAAATATTATTATTCTTATGCTTTAAAGGAATTTTTACTAATAAATAAAATTAATTACTATTAGTAAATGATATTAATGAAATATAAATTTTATATATTAAATAAAATATAAATTTTATATATTAAATAAAATATTTATATATTCATCCAGTATATTTAATAGTTAGAAAATAGGATCAAAACAAATTTTATGGATAAAAACATATATTTCCCTAAAGGCAGTTTTACCACCAATTAATCGTGAACGTATTTTAAATCCATTTTTGACACTTTTATATATTATATTTGATAAACTAAACTTCATATTTCAAATAGTATTATAAAAAATTAATTTGGTTAAATGTTTGGTATTTTTTGGATAAACATCATGTTTTGATGAATAGTGAAAAATACTAAATTTAATTGAAAGCAACTATTTTCATCGAACTAATTTATAATATAAAATTATTATTTGGATTTGGTTTAAAGTATAATTAGAATTTTATTTTATCATTTAATACAATTTATTTCACTGGAATCAATTTCAAATTGAATTTTTATATAAATAATTTCAATCTCTTGAACACATTCACTTTTAAAAACATGTTTTCTCACCCTGTCAACGAGAATAATTTTAAATTAATCGTTTCAACTTATGTTTTCAGAATTAAAAAAAAATGGTTTTTTTAATTAGTTGATCCAAATTATGTAATTAGTTTTATTTTATTCTTTAGAATATGAATAGGTACTTTAGTAATATTTTTATTACCACAATTAAGGGTAAATCAAGAAATTAAAAGTAAAAATTACATTACAAATATTATAAAATTACCCTTACACGTATCCTAATTCAATTGGATGAGTTTGTTTGCCGAAATAAACCATATGTATAAATTATAACCTCTCTAAGCAACTAGAGTAAGAATATGACATTTATTATATTTTATTTAATGATAAGTTAAAAATATCAAACTCATTTTTTTAAAAACTAAATAATTTTTAATATTGGGTTATAAAGAAGATAAATCTGACTATAAATGGGAATTTAAAATCTAATAAATTTATATTCATCGTGATAATTAATTTTTAGATTTTATAGAAAACATAATTTAGTTAATGACTTTCATCATAATGGTGCAGTAATTATTTAATTAATGGATATATCAAATAAATGATATTAATAATAAAAAAGAATATAATTTGAAATAATTAATGAAATTCATGATTTTTTTAGAAAACATATAAATATTATTGATATATTATATTTTTTTTTGAATTTATCAGGTTTTTAAGATATTTTTAAAAATAAAAATAATGAATAGTTTTTAAATGGACATTAATGATACATTAAAATAAATAATATTTTATTAAATCATATAAAATTTATACAAAACATAATTTTTGTAGAAATCACTCTAATAAGGTTAAATATGTAATCAATTATCCATTTGGGGTTCGTTTTTCCTTTTATAGTAACAATATTGACCCTAAAGTGTAAAAAAGACAACTTGTTGCGGTAAGAGTTAAAGGGTTTAACTATGGGTGAAAGCCAAAATAGAAGTTTAATATAATGACCTAAATATGTTAGAAATAATTTTTTGAGATTATTTAGACCCATACTCAAATTATATTATAAATAAAAAACATTGGATCTATTTTAAATCTAAAACCAATTTATATTAATTAAATATTGTGATTGTTTTAGAAAGTGCCCTCCATACCCTTATAAAAGGGGACCCCATCCCTCACTTCATCAAAAAACATTGAGGATTATATATTGAAAAACTCTACCTATTTATCTTCAAAACATTCATATATAATTTATGGATTTCTTGGAATTCTAAAAAAACTACCCCTAGTGCCCCTAAGAGGAGATCTGAGGAAAGTGCATTGAAGAAGCGATACTTTTTTTACCAACTCATTCAAGTTATTTTCTTCATCTACATTATATTACTACATTTTTAACTTAATAAAATAATAATTATAGTACAAAATATATTATAACATGTTCTTATGATTATGGTACAACAATATTCCTCATTTTATTCATCCTACAAAAAACAATATCCATATGTGTGCGTACATACGACTTACCGTCCCCACACTGCGGTGTAATTTATTTTTCATGAAAAATTTATTTGGAAGGGTATAATGTTGAATATAGTGGATAAAATAATAATTATGACATGATATTTATTCTTTATAATCAATATTAAATCAAATTCCTTACCAATTTACCATTAATAAAATGATATTGTCGCTCATGCGTACGTACGACCTACCGTCACCACTACACAATGAGATTCATTATCCAAGTTAACCATTCCAGAATGATTATAAAATATATATATGATGAGATAATATAATATTTAAAAACTAAATATCATTCTAGATATTAATAAATTATATCATATTCCTAAAAAATTACTTACATTACAAAAAAATATAAGAAAATGAAGCATTTAGCACCCAAAAAAGGTTAATAAAGAAATTCTATTAACAAAATTATATAAGAGGATCATATATGATATCATAAATATGTATATAGTTATAGTATAATTTAATAACAATATTTAACCACTATATATAAGGTTAACACACCGTCTACAGAAAGAAAGTACAAGGTAAGTGTTATTTCACAATCACATTATTATTTGAGATTGTTTATACGTATGTATTTACATATGAATATTTATAATCCATGTTCATGTTTCCTAAAAAAAATTTCCCAAATATTTTTACTATTAAAATAAAAATATCCAATTTCTCTTACCTAATTTTTTAATTTTAGTTAAATGGGTTTAAAAGAATATTTCTTTCATTTTCTATATGAGGTACTTTAAGAATGTTTTGACAATAATACTGAAAGAATGATTATTTTTAACTTATACGGTATGAGATTATTTTATCAATTTTATGATTCCTTAATGATTTAAAGATTCCTTTAGAATTTTAAAAGGTTATTTTCAATGAAAATTATTTCATTCAAAATTACATGACCTTTTAAATAAACAATTTCAATGTAAAAGAGTGGTATTTCTCCCAATATTTTTCAATATTTTGAGAATATTTTCTAATATGTCAACATATTTTGTTGAATTTTATTTTTTATTAAATTTGATCTATTATGATATCATCTACTAGATTTTATTAAATTTTTTATGATCAGTATAAATGGGGTGTTTTAATTTTATACTATTCATGGTTTGTGATTTAATACTTCAAAGTTCATGTACTAGTTTTTATATATGAATATTTATGTTGATTATGTTTCACCCTTTTAATTTGAGGAAGGAATTGGACTTATTATGAGACATGATAAGATCTCTATATCCCCTAGATGTATCAGTAGATCTCATGAGATAAACTACTTTGGGTACGGGATTTTGTCTTATCTGTTTATGTATGACTTCTTGGATGAAGCCTCGACATTATGTTTATGATGTCTAGAATTATGAATTCCATCATTATGATAATAGATATTGATATTCCATATGATTATTCAACTATTATAATATCCATGACTATGTTTTCTAGATGATATACTTATTTATATGGTATTATAAATTCTAGATATATTATGCTCAATTTATATTTAAATGGATTTTTAGTTATACACCTTTCCATAATGTTTATACTTATTTATTCATAATATATTCCTCTTTATGCTTAACCTTATTGATCAGCTATTCCCACCCATTTCTTATGTTTTATTTTTCCTAGGATATAAAGATACATATTATGATTGTTATGAAGGTTAAAGCTAGGATAATAATGGTTCTCTCAAAGGATTGACTATATTGTATTTTATAGTTTCAATTATAATGTAATTTCCATGTATGTAATCTGGCTTTAAAAAACTACTAAACAAATCAATACTTAGGTATTTGATTGATTTTAATCATACTAATGTAATAGAACATTGCACCGACTCTGGGATTTTGGGGTCAGGGCATTATAGTTGGTATCAAAGGAATTTTAGAAGAAACCTTGGAAACTAGATTTAGAAAACATAGAATATGGAACATTACCATAAGATAGACTTTGAGGATAAACATAGAATAATATCCTATAATTTTGTTAAGAAATTAATTATGTGGTTATTCTTATAAATACATCCATTTAAAGATACTACAAGTAGACGTAGTTATGGAACAGAGGTACCTAGGGGTAGCAACTATAATATGGTTAGTTGGGCTTGACTTGACATTACATGGTACCCAACAATGATCCTTAATGTACACCTAGTTTGAAACTCTAAGAGGAGACACTTCAGATAATACATACTTTCATTACAAACCATTTTTATGGATTTAAAAGTAAATATTTCCATAAATAAACTATGTTTATGATTATGAGATTATATATACATATATTTTGGAATTATGTTAAGTGTTTTACTAGTTTGAAATTTTACAATATGATTTATAACCTAATATAGTTCATTCCATTATTTAGAAATAACACCTAGTCGAAGGAATGAAAACCTAACCGGTGCACGTGATCTGGCGAATAAGGATGATAGTATATTTTCTAATAATTAGTGAATATTTCAAAGATAAGTAGTCTCTTAAACATTTTAATCATATGAGAAAGAAATATCATATGATAACAAGGACGATAATTAATTTTCTATGTATTATGAAATTTGAAGGAAGCTTAAGAAGAATATGATGATTAGAAAAAACAAAGACCAAGGGAAGAATGGAATGAAGGATTTTCCAACAAGTGATAATTATGGAAGAGGACACAATGGTATATACTTTATAGAAAATTATGTTTTCTTGGAGTGTGAAGGAAAAATCCACCATTCTCATGTTTGTAAGGGAAGGAAATAATTTTCCAATCTTCAACACTTCCACTATAAGGATATGTTGCAATTTGCAAGAAGATTCCCCAAACATCAAATAAATATTCAATAAAAGAAGAAAATAGATCATGGTCGATATTATGATATTACCATAGACATAGAACAATGATGTCTAGATTGAAGAATTATGTCAATTGAATATTTTATCAATGATATACGAGTTATATAAATTATGGAAGTAAATAAGGAATGTATTGTAGTGATTTTCTATTTAATTATTTTGAATCATGAAAATTTTTATTAAGGTTTTTAGGTGATAAAATATTTTTTATTGACAACAAGATCTACGTTACATTTTTTGGATAATTTGATAGTATGTTTGATTTTAAAAATTTAGAGAATTTTTTGGAATGTTAATTTGAAAGGAATTAATTTAGATAAGCCTTTGGGTTGGAATATATTAAGTTGAAAATTGGATATTATTTCTTGAGGTTAAAAATTTATTTAATGTTTAATATGTTAAGCTTATTTATAGAATATAGTTTAAAAAAAATGATAACCAGTAGTTTGGGCAATAACTCATCATGTCTGGAAAGGACGCGAGACTTGAACCCACAACCAAAGGGAGGAAAGGGCGAATCACATACCACTGGACTATATGATATCCTAGTTAGTATTAGATAGTTTTATTTTATTTATAAATAAAGTATAAGTTAATTTTTGATATCCTATATGAATAAGATAAATAGAATATTTTTGAATTTTATTATCTTTTGAATGGAAATATGAGTTGAGGTAAAAAATTGATTAAAGGATGAAAATATACTTTTCAGGTAAGTATGTTTCTTTATGTATTTGGTTTATCAAGTAAATTAATTCTTAAACTCTGTGAAAAATATCATGAAATGATAAAATTTAACCTAGTAATTTCATTTCCAATGAATCCAATGGTCCCTTAGATCATCAAAAATTAATAGCTTTGTGATTTTTAAATTTATCTTGAACAAGTTATATATTACTTCCCCTAAAAAATTATAGTTTAATTTATATTCCCTGTTCATGTTTTCTATGATGAAACCCTAGTGAGTTTTATCTCCATCGAAATGCATAATTCCTTTTCTTTGTTTTAAAGTGGAAGTCTTATAATCCCTTGTTATAATGTGTGATTTCAATAAACGTTTTTTGAATAGTCAAACCTTTATTACAGAACCAAAATTCAAAAAATGTGAGGCCTTAATTTATTACAGAAGGAAAAATTTAACACCCTAATATTTTTATTGTTTGTATTTTGTTTTTTAAATTTAATTTCATTGATAGCTTACGTTTCACACAACAACGAGCATAAACAAACAACTAAATATTTTTATTTAAATGTTACAATTAAGAAAATACATTAAATTAAAATTTAATAAAATTATTAAGAAATATTATTAAAATATATGGGGATTTAATTTCATACCAATTAATTGTAAATGAAAAATAAACCAATTGAATAAAAAGGAATTATTTTAATTTTTATGCTCCCCAATGAAGTTTGGTCTCAATAAATAAAATTAATTATAATTTGAAAATGATATTAATAAAATATTTGTGTGATATTTTAAATAAAATAATTTGTATACACATATAAAAGATTTAATATGCATAAGATACTAATAAACCTAAATTTATGCATAAAAACCTATATTTCGCTAAAGGCGGTTTTACCTCTTTTAATGGAGAACCTATTTAAAACAAAATTTTAACACTTTAATATATAATATTTAATAAAATAAATATCATATTTTAAATATTAATATAAAAATAAAATTTAGTTAAATTTGTGGAATTTTTTTGATAATCACAATGTTTTAATTAATAGCTGAAAAACTAAATTTAATTGAAAAAAACTTTTTCTTCATCAAAATGGTTTATAGTTTTAAATTATCATTTTGATTGGTTTTCAAGTGTAATAAGATTAAATTTTTTATAATTTCATATAATTTATGTGATTGGAATAAAATTTAAATTGAATTTTTTTATAATAATATTTTCATCATTTGATCTTTTTCACTTTTACAAACCTGTTTTCTCACCCCATCAAGGAGATTAATTTTAAATTAATTACTAAAACTTATGGGGTTTTATTTTGGAAAAATGGATACCATTTTTTTAATAAATGCGTATAAATTATGTAAATTGTTTTATTTTGTGTTTGTTCATATGAATAGTAACTTTAGTAATATTTTTATGGCCACAGTTAAGGGTAAATCAGGAAAATAAAGGTAAAAATTATATTATTAATATTATAAAATTACCATAACACTTGTCATAATTTCATTGGATGAGTGGTTTTAGACCCAAATAAAAATTATCCTAAAATGATAACCTTTTTATGCCACTTGGGGAAGAATATGATGTCTATAATATTTTCATTAATGATAAGTTAAAAATTTCATACTCAAATCTTTAATAACATCATCATTTTTAATACAGGGTCATACATGAGATAAATTTGACCTTAAATAGTAATTTTAAATCTAATAAATTTATATTCATCATGATAATTTATTTTTAATTTTTATAGATGAAATGATTTAATAAAATACTTTCATAGTAATGTTGAACTAGTTGTTTAATTAATGTAAATATCAAATAAATTATATTACAAATATTAAAATAAATATAATTTTACATAATTAATATAATCCAAGAATTTTACAAATAACATAAAAATCTTAGTTATATAATGGAAGTGTGGGTTCGAAGGTATCATGTTTTTAAGATTATTTTAAAAATAAAAATAATGAATAGTATCAAAATTGACATAAATTATTCTTTAAAATAAATAATACTTTATTAAATTATATAAAGTTCATAAAAATAAACATTTTATCAAAATAATAACAATAAGGTTAAATATGTCATAAATGATCCATTTAGGGTTCTTTTTTCATTTTATAATAACTATATTATCCCTAGAGAGTAAAAAAGGAAAGTAGTCTTAGTAAGAGTTAAAGGGTTTAACTGAGGGTTAAATCCAAATGTTACGGTTAATATTGTGACCTAAAGATGTCTAAAAATAATATTTTTATATGAGTTAGGCTTACACTCATCTTATCTTATAAATAACACACTTTGGAGCTATTTAAAATCAAAAATCAATTTATATTAATTTAATATTTTGATAGTTCCCTAAAGTTCCCCTACCCTCTCTTATAAAAGGGAACCTCCTCCCTCACTTCCTCACACACCTTTGAGACTTCTATATCAAAAAACACCTACCAGTTTCTCCTATAAATATTCATATCAATGTTACGGAATTCCTGGTCTTGTAAAAGGACCAACCCTAGTGTCCCTAAGAGGAGATCCAAATAACATCCATGGAAGAAGTTGTAATTGTTTTACCTACTCATTAAAGTTATTTTCCTCTTATACTTAATATTCTTATGTTTTTTCCATACTAAAATAATAAATCTAGTATAATCTAAAGTATTATATTTTATTATGATTATGGAACAACCATATTTCATTTTTTATCCTTCCGATGAAAAACAATATCACCATGTATGCGTACGTACGATTTACCCTCTCCATGATTTGCTGTAATTTTTTTAGATCACCACATTATTTGGATGAGTAATTATTAATATAGTGTATGAAATAAAAAATATTACATGATATTTATTTTTTATAATTAATACTCCATCAAATGTATTACGACATAACCATTATAATAATGATATTGTCACTCGTGCGTACATACAGCCTACCGTCTCCATGATGCGATGAGATTCATTCTCCATGTTAATCATTCCATAATGATTATAAAAATTATAAATGATTATTTAATATAATATTTAAAAACATAATATCATTATGGATATGAATAAAATATATTTTATTCATAATAAAAAGTACTTTCATGATAAAACAAACAAAAGAAAATAAAGCAGTTAGTACCAGAAATAAGAGTTATAATGATATATTATTAACAAAACGATACGAGAGGATCATATATGATATCATAAATATAAATATAGTTATTGAATAATTTAATCACATTATTTAACCATTATATAGGAGTTTAACTGACCCACAATTTAAGAAAAGTACAAGGTAAGGGTTATTTCATAATCTCATTATTATCCGAAATTGTTTATACATATATATTTACCAGTAGATATTTATCATCAATTTCCATGGTTATAAATAATATTAAAAACTATTTTTCCTATTATCATAATTAATTTTAATGTTCTTTACCCATGCTTTAATTTTAATTAAATAGTTTAAAAGGTATTTTTATTTTATTTTCCAAACGAGGTAATTTATGATTTTTTCCATCCTGATTTTAATATTCTTTTACAGGATCAAAATTTTCTTTTAAATGTAAATTTTTTCTTTTAAAATTTCGCTTCCTTTTATTTTAATGTTTTCAATGTAAAAAATGGGTATTTATCTCAATAGTTTTAAATATTTCTAGAGTATTTTTATCTATATCAACATCCTTTGTTGAATATTATTCTTTATGGAGATCTATCTATTATAAGATCATATAATATATTTTATTAAATGTTTTAGGATCATTTTGACTATGAATGTTCTATTTTGATACCATTTATGGTTTTTGGTTTAATTATTCACATTTTGTATGCTAGTTTTTGAATAGGAATGTTTATGTTGATTACATTTCACCCTTTTCATATGATGAATGAATTGTAAAAAGTAAGTGATATTTGAGGCCCTCTATATCCCCTAGATACTTATATTAGTTCTAATGAGATAAACTAGTTTTAGTATTGGCTTATGGATTACCCATTTTGTATGGTGTCTTGGCTGAAGCTTTAATGGCAATTTTATAATGTCTCTCATTATTCACTCCATTTTTTGAGATTAGTTATTGACATTCCATGTGATTATTTGACTAATATAATCCATGGTTTTGCTTTTTAACTCATGTGATTATTTATATGGAATTATTAGTTATATCCATATTATGGTCAAGTTATGTTTAAATGGATTTTATTTTAGTTATACACCTTGACATAATGTTTATGCCTATTCATTCATAATAGCATCCATTGGATGATTACCCTTACTGAGTATATGAGCTCACCCCATTATTATGTTTTATTTTTACCAGGATTCCAAGATTTGTATTATGACTAATATATAGGGTTAAGAAAGGAGAATAATGGTACTCTCATATTATTAACTATATTATATCTTACAGTTTCAATTGTAATGTATGGATCATGTGTGTAATCTGGATTTCCAAAAATCTAAACTAATTAGGCCTTTGGGATTTTATTCCTTGTAATAATTACAATGTAATAAAATAATACACTAAGCTTAGGCTTCTGGGTCGGGGCATTATATATGGTATCAAATTATGTTTAGCACCAACCTTAGAAAATAGATTTATAAAACATATATTAGGGAAGATAACCATAAGATAGACTTTGAGGATAACCATATAAGAACATAATATAATTTTTTATTGTAGAGATTATTTGTATATTCCTAGAAATAAATCCCTATCAAGTTACTACTTGTGGATGTGGTACTGGCATAAATGTCTCTTGGGGTAACAACTCTGACAATGTGGTTCATGCCTAACTCGGTGTAACCTATTACATGACAATGAGCCTTATTGCACACCTGGTTTAACACTCTAGGGAGATATTCTTAGGCTAATTCACATATTATTTACTAAAAATATTATAGGATATAAAAGTAAATATACCCATAGAGAAACAATGTTTAAGATTATGAGATTAGGTATGCATAAATATTTTAATTTTTATTAAGTGTTTTACTAGTTTGAAATTATATATTTTTATTTATAATCTAATATAGTGTTTGTAATTACTTATAAATGGTGTCTAGTGGAATGAAAAAAAACCTCACAAATGCACATGATCCGATTAATAATGATGATAAAATCTTTTATGAGCATAATCTAATATTTCAAAAATAACTATTCTCCCAAGAATTATCATTCTATGGGGAAATGATATCATATGATAAAAAATAAGTGAATTGATTTTATAAATATTATTACTTTTAAAGGAAGCATGACAAGAATAGGATGGAAGGGAAAAGGTGGATAAAGGGATGAAGGGAAAAATGATTTTTTCATATGTGATAATGGAGGAAGGAGGCACCATGATATTTTCATAAGAGGAAAAGGAGTTTTCTTAAAGTGTGTAGAAAAAGGAAACCATGCTCATGTTTTCTAGGGACAGAAAGCATTTTCTAATATTATATTATTCAACTATAAGGATATGGGGAAATACACAATAGAATTACCCAAATTTCTATTTGAATATTCCTAAAAAATAATCTAATGGATTAGGGTCAAGATTTTAATCTTATGACAAATGAAGAGAAATGTTTCATGGATTAAATAATTTTTTTATTTGACTATTTTATCAATGATGAAATTTTTATATGAATTATGGAAATAAATAAGAATTGTATTATAGTAATTTTTCATTAATGATTTGGAATAATAAATATTTTTATTAAGGTTTTTAAGGTGATAAAATATTTTTTAGGTGAAAATAAAAGCTACATTACATTTTTGGAGAAGTTGATGTTAAGATTGATTTTAGAAATTTAGAGGCCTTTTTGGACTGCTAATTTGGAAAGAAGTATTTTGGATGAGTCTCAAGGTTGGAATAGATTAAGTTGAACACTAGATATTGTGTTTCAAGGTTAAAAAATCTCTTTAATGTTGAATATATTAATTTTATTTCTAGAATATTTTTTTATAAAAAGGACAAGCCACAGGTCGGGCAACAACCCGTTGCATCCAAAAAGGCTGTGACACTTGAACCTGCAACTAAAGGGAAAAAAGGGTGTATCAAAAACCACTAGCCTACATGGTGTACTAGTAGGTATATCGTAGTTTCCCTTTATCTAAATGGTATGAAATATGAATTATAAGTTCATTTTAATAGCCCTATATGATTAAGATAAACATAATATTTTTTAATTTTAATATCTTTTGGAGAGAAAGGTGAGTTGAGGTGGAAAATGATTAAAGGATGATAATATAATTTTCAAGTAAGTATGTTTCCCGATTTTCTTAGTCTATAAATTAAATGAATTCTTTACCTCTAGGGAAATTTTTTTGAAAAAAAAAATGTTATCATAGTACTTTCATATTTGGTTAATCAAATGGTCTCTTATATCATCACATATTTATAGCCTTGTGATTGATAGCTTTATCATAAAAAGTTCTCTATCACTCTCCATAAAAACTTGATTGTTATATTTCTATTCATAAACATGTTTTCCTATACATAACAATAGTTAGTTTGATCTCTGGTGACCATCATACTTCCATTTATTTATTTTAAAGTTGACATTTTATCAACCCTTGTTATATTGTGGGATTTTAATAAAAGTATTTTCAATATTAAAACCCTCATTACAAAACCTGAATTGAAAATTTATGATGTTGAAATTTATTGTAGAGGGTATAATTCAACACGCCAATATTTTTATGTTACTTCCTTTGTTTTTGTTAAATTCAATTTCTTTAATAGCTTATGTTGCAATAAACTGCAAGCTTAAAAAAACAGCTAAACATTATTATTTAAATGTTAATGTTAAATCATAATCATTAAATTAAAAGTTATGAATAATATTAAATAATTTATTTAAATATTTGTTAAATTCCATGGTGAACAATTAATTATAAATTAAAATATGAACCAATTGAATATAAATGAAATATGTTTATTTTTATGCTCCTAAAGATTTTTTTTCTAAATAAATTTAATTAATTAAAATTAGTAAATTATGATAATGAAATAGACCTATTATATACTAAAAAATATATTTTTCATATTCATCCAATAAATTTTATAGGAATAATATATAAACAAATCCAATGTTTTGGCATAAAAACCTATATTTCTCTAATGACAGTTTTACAGCCTTTTAATGGTGAACCTATTTTAAATATTATTTTTAACACATTTATATATTATACTGGTTAAAATTAACTTACTCTTTTCAATCTGAATATAAAAAATTTAATTTGGTTATTTGTTTTTATTTCTATTATAAGTTTCATCTTTTGATGAATAATGAAAAATAATAAATTTAATTGAAAACATATTTATCGAAAAAATTTATCGTATTAAATTTTCATTTTGATTCGTTTTAAAGTATAATTAGATTATTATTTTTTCATTTAATCCAATTTATGTCATTTGAATAAATTTCATATTGAATTTTGATATAAAAATATTTTAATCTTTTGAACGTTCTCACTTTTAAAAAAGCGTTTTCGCACCCCATCAATGGGATTAATTTTAAATTAATTACTACAACTTATGTATTTTGAAATTTCAAAAATAGATTCCAGATTTTTAATCAGTGGGTATAAATTATGTAAATAATTTACTTTATTTTTTGGAATATGAATAGTAACTTTAGTAATATTTTTATTATCACGATTAAAGATAAATCAGGCAATTAAATGTACAAATTATATTATAAATATTATAAAGTTATTCTAAAATTTTTCCTAATTTTATTATATGATTATTTTTTGACCAAAATCAAACTTAGTATAATATTAAAATCTTTTTATTTCACTTGGTAAAGAATATGAAATTTATTATATTTTATTTAAAGATAAGCTAAAAAGGGAATACTTATATTTTTACTAAATAAATAATATTTAATATAGGGTTATACATAAGATAAATTCAACTATAAATATTCATTTTAAATATACTAAATTTATTTTTATAATGAAAAATTATTTTCAATTTTTAAATTATAAATAATTAAAATTAATACTTTAATAATAATAATGTAGTAATTGTTTAATTAATGAAAATATCAAATAACTGATATTAAAAATATTCCAAAAAAATATAATTTTACATAATTAATGAAATAAAAAAAATTATATATAACTTAGAAATGATAGTGATATAAAAAATTGTTTTTTGGAATTTATCATGTTTTTATGATATTTTTAAAAAATAAATAATGAATAATACCAAAATTGTAATAAATGATACTTTAAAATAAATATTTTTTATTAAATGATATAAAATTAAATAAAATATAAATTTAGTCCACATAAATAAAATAAGTTTAATTATTTCATCAATGATCCATTTGGTGTTTGTTTGGAATTTTATAGTAACTATATTAACCCTAAAGAGTAAAAAGACAAGTTGTCACAGTAAGAGTTAAAGGGTTTAACTAAGGGCTAAACCCAAAAATATGGTTAATATTATAACCCAAAAATGTCTAAAAAATTTTCATTGAGATTATTTTGACTCAAAATCATCTTATCTTTGAAATAAATCACTTTATATCTAATTAAAATCTTAAATACATTAATACTAATTTAATATTTTTAGAGTTCCCTAAAGTACCTCATCCCCTCTCATATATATAGGATCCTCCTACCTCACTTCCACACACAACATTGAGACTTATATCTCAACCAAACACTACCCATTTCTCCTACTAACATTAATATATATTTTCTAGAGGTCTTGGCCTTCTAGAAATACCATTCCTAGTGTCCCTAAGATGAGATCCATAGGAATTCCATCAAAGAACATGTATTTGTTTTACCAACTCATTAATGTTCTTTTCTTATTCTACTTACCCTTTATATTTCTTATCCCATACTAAATTAATAACTAAATTATAATCTATATGATGAGATTTTATTATGGTTATGGTAAACCCATATTCTTCTTTTTATCCATGCTATAAAAAAACAATATCACTATTCGTGCATACGTATGACTTGCCATCTCTACATTGTGGTGTAATCTGTTTTCCATTGCCACTTTAATTTTATGGGTATAATGATGAATATAGTGGATAAAATAATAAATATGAAATTATATTGATTATTATTATTTAATATTTCATCAAATTCGTTAAAAATTTACCATTAATGGAATGAAAGTGTCACTCATACGTGCTTAAGACCTACCGTATCCACTATGTGATTAGATTCATTATCCATAATAACCATTCTAGAATGATTATAAAAAATATATATGATGAGTGAATATTGTATTTAAAAAATTAATATCATTATTAATATGAATAAAATATATCATATTCATAAGTAATAGGTCATACACGACAAAATAAACAATATGAATTGAAGTAATTGACACCTAAAACAAGGGTAATAAAGAAATATTATTAACAAAATGATATAATTAGATTGTATATGATGTAATAAATATATATATAGTTCTGGTATAATTTAATTAAATTATATAGCCATTATAAAGGAGGACAAATCACCCTTGTATAATGTAATGTACAAGGTAATTGTTATTTCAAAATATCATTAATATCAAAGATTATTTATACGTATTTATTTAATAGGTAATATTTAAAATCCGCATCCATGTTTCATATATATGTTTTCATAAATATTTTCAATATTATCCTAAAATGTTTAAATTCCTCTACCCATGTTTTAATTTTTACAAAATGGTTCGAAGTAAATCTTTCTATCATTTTTCAAATGAGGTACTTTATGACTTTTTTAAAAAAAAGTAAAAAGAATGATTATTTTTAACTTATATTTCAGGATATAATTTTACCATCATCATGATGAATTTATAATTTTAAGCTTAATGTACATGGTTGAAAGGTTATTTTAAATGAAAATTAATTCTTATAAAATTATGTATCCTTTTGGATAAACGATTTCAATGTAAAAAAGAGGTATTTATCTCGAGAGTTTTCAATATATTTAGAGTATTTTCATCTATGTAAACATAATTTTTTGAGTTTTTGGCCTCATCAAGGTTGATATATTACAATAACATTTAAAATATATTAATAAATGGTTTGTGACTAGTTTGACTGTGGATGTCATATTTTGATACCATTCATTGTTTACGGTTTAATTATTCATATTCCGTATACTAGTTTTCTAATACGAATATTTATGTTGATTATGTTTTACTATTCTCATATGGGAAATTCATTGGACTTAGTAAGTGATTGGTGGGGCCCTTTATATCCTCTCAATTAATTGGTCAGTCTCATTGGACAAACTAGTTTTGGTATTGGTTTTGGTCTTAGCCATTTATGTATAATGTCTTGGAAGAAGACCAAACAGAATGTTTATGATGTTTGACATTATGTATTCCCTCATTATGAGCATAGTTATTGATATTACATGTGATTATTAAACTAGTATAATATCCATGTTAATGTTTTCTAGATCATTAGATTGTTTATATGGTATTATTAATTATGTCCATATTATTCTCAAGTTATGTTTAAATGTCTTATATTTTATTTATTCACCTTTCCATAATGTTTATGATTATTTATTCATAGTATATTTCGACGTACACTTACCCTTACTAAGAATCATAGTTCACCCCTTTGTTATGTTTTATATTTCCTAGAATTCAAAGATGTGTATTATGACTAATATGTAGGGTTAAGCTAGGAGAATAATGGTGCTCTCAAAGGATTTGATATGTTGTATTTTATAGTTTCAATTGTAATGTAAGTTTCATGTATGTGATATAGATTTGCAAAACTGCTAAAATAATTGGTCCTTTTGGATTTTATTCCTTCTAATAATTCTAATTTATTAAAATAATGCACAAGATCGAGCTCTTGGGGTCAGTGTGTTACACATATTATTACATAATAACAACACATTATGCCAAATTCCAAGTTAATATTGAATGAACAAGGATGTACTTGAGTGGGTCAATAAGAGAGACCAAGTATCCTTCATGATGCAACATCTAATGACTTACCTTTTTCACTGGAATGATGGGTGTAAGGTATTTATTCTCAACATCAGAATACCATATCTCAGTACTGATAATCATTTGACTAAAATAGTATAAGACTTTGTATTACCTAAATCATTTTTGTGTGTGAGGAGTGCGCAAAGAGATCATCTCATATTGGAGAAATAAAATATAAGTGGATTTACTTATACCGATAATAATAAGACCGATGGATGTAGTAAGTAATTCATGAGATTATAAAAGGATTCTTGACATTCCTCATCCCATCGGCAGGTGAATCCTTTCTTCTTTTACTCTAGGAATATAATATATTTTTCTAGGAAGGTTGAATAACAAATGAAAAATTTAATTGATATTAACTTAGATCCCCCTTATTTATTTAATATTTTTAGGGGTTAAAATTTCTCTGATTTCACTAGTATTTTATGGATCAACCATGATTTCAAGGTTTCATACCCCAAAACCAAGGAATTTCCTTGATGTTCCTTTGAAATCACATTTCAATGGATTTATCTTCAAACCGTGTTGCTAAAACTTACTGAATATTATTTGAAGATCCATGAGGTGATCACATAACTATTGATATTTGACTAGTAGGTCATCAACATAATATTCCATGATCTTTACCAATAAGTGTTTAAGGATATGATACGCGACACATTTATAAGTATATTTAATGTTCTTTAAACCAATGTTCCAAAACTGATAGTAAACAATCCCTGAATATGATCTAAAGGGAGGGGATTTCCTATCATCAGGGACCATATTTATCTAATTGTACCCTAAATACCTATCCATTAAGAAAATATATAGGAATATAGCATTTACATCTAAAAAAATTGTTTGATTGGAAATGGGAAACCATCTTTTAGGATGTTTCAACTAAAGTATCTGAAATCAATATATTCCCTTATCTACCCATTATTTTTTAAACATGGATGATCTTGGTTAGCGATTTTGGGTACTTTACTTCATAAATGATGTTTTCATTGATCAATTTTTTGAACTCCAATTATACATTATAATCATGAGAGGGGTTCATCCTCCTGGTAGCCTGCATAAAACCTTGATGGTCATCAGGTAAACCTAGGTGATGTGTAGCCACATTAAGGACTATCCAGGGAATTTCTATGTAATTCCAAGTGAACACATATTGACATTGCTTTTGGAATTATATATACATCTCTCCAAATACTCAACATATATATAGAGGAATTAATCAAATTAAGTCATGGTTGTTACTCTATTCATAGATTCAACTTCCTAAGCTAATAAATAGTGGTGGAGATGACTTCCTCAAAAACAGAGGGGGGTTCATGTGGTCATTATATTATTCCTCTATATTTGTGTCTCTAGATTCATTTTAATATATGGTGGGTAACCTAGGGGAATCTTTTTCACCTTTAATATAAGAGGATTAATGAGAAGATACATTATCATCTAAAACAGTGAGAGTTTTAGAATAAATATTTTTGGGTTGATTGTTTTCTTTTTCACTTCTACTTGGGGGAGGAGAGATTTTGACATCCTGAGTTACATTTAATATCCTGGGGGCATCTTAGATTAATTATAATGTCAAATGATAATTTCTAGGTTCAGATAAAGAATTTTCGTGAATTCCCATTTATGAATCCACTTCATAAAATGTGATGAATATCATATAGACATGGGAAAATATAGTTTGTGGTTAATTATAGTTTTTTTGGGATTAAAAGTTCTAACTAGATTAGGTTTATAGGAAACACATAGTCATTATTGAGCATTCTCCAGGGTTTTATAGGGGTGGTCAGAAATCCATTATAAGATTCAATATATATATCATCATCCACCATTTTGTGTTTCAATTAATTCTTTCTGAAACCCTCATCATAAAATTTGGATTTTCAATAACTTATGGGAGAACTATCACCATTTAGTATGCTGGAATTTCTATTGATGAGGTATTTAAAGCATTGATATAATATTTAAGTTACCGCTATGTGGCTCTGAAGATAAGGGATTCCATGAAATTCATTATATGGTGTGTTTTTCTAGTTTACTATGAACTTAGAGTTATATGTCTGACCATGAAACAGATCCTTGAGCTCGACTGTCCATAAAGGCCTTTTTTCACTCTTATCATACCCTTGAAAGGTTATCTTTTTCAGATATAATTCCCCCTAACTATATCCTAAACGCCATAGGGTCCAAATCGGGAGGAGGTTGATCATAAAACTATTCTTAATCAAATACATCTGGATTTTGACATTATAATGTTTTCCTAAAAAATATTGGGGTATGATTTATTCCTATAAAACTTTTTCCTAATCCCATTATATGAATGATATGGTGGTATGAAATTCTTATATCCTGGGCTCCACTCAGTAAACATTGGCTATAGTGAATTTTATATCAAACTCTTGGGGACTCTAGAGGGACTAGATGAGTTCCATATGAGTTCTTTTGGAAGATAGACAAAATATCGAAAGATTTTTGAAATAGAAAACCCAATTATTTCATAATTTTTAATTTTTCACCAGAGTTGTTTTCCTCCCATGGAAGGGTTTATCCCTATTATGTGGCTCAAGAGATGATGTGTTTGATTAAGATATGACTAGTTCTTATGTAGAGGTCTAAGGAGCATCTTCTTCATGTGTTGTAGGTCATTCCAACCTTTCCCTTTATCTAATATGATCAAAAAATAACACCCCCTCCTATCGGTCATGTAAAATTACTAGGATTCTATGACTTTTGGAGGGATCTTAGTTATCTCCATTATTTTTTTTTGGGATTTATGATGTGCTATCCCATAGGTCTCAGCTTTATATATGGATTCTGGGAGTATGTGACATAAATATTAAGTTCTACAATTTGTATTTTATCACCTGTATCCTTGCCTTTGACATCTTCATCTTGTAGGTCCCCAGTCAAGAATAGAGAAATCGTACTCGGATGAGTAATCAACATCATATAAGGGACCTATTAAGTGAAATAAATTAATAAAACCAACAATGAGATCTTTATCCAATGAGGGTTATATTTCATAGGTGGGTTCCTATCATTTGTATTTTAAAGGAAATAATCTTTTATGAATCATATCTTATATGGGACCCAGATAAAAATATTAGTCTTTTTTATTTTCCTATGTCATATGATTACATTTTCCTTTGGGAGGTATATTGAATAACACCTACCAAGGCACCGAGATGGTGGTTGAATTTGGAAGTTTCTCTCTTAGGGTGGCGTGATCTCATTCAATTTTCCTTTGATTAATCCATTAATAAAACTTATATCCACATATAGTTAGAACTTATTTTCATTCACCCTTTCTTTTGGTAGAGTGACAGTTACATAGGTCACCTATGTTGGGGCCTTCTCTTCTATCACTTATCAAAATAAACCATGATCTGAAGGAAATCATTGATGTCAAAAAATCTATAATGGTGTGACTAATCCTCCCATAGAATGAGAAGTATTTTATATGATTAGTATGGGTTAAAAAGTTGGGTTTTGGGGGCTCTGATAGCTTGAGAAGGTTATTTTCCATGGATGTAAGGAAATAACTGAGGACCTATAAATTTTGGAAGAAATATACTTTATTCATCCATTCCTCAAATTTTGGACATATTTTATCTGATTTTTATTCTGTTCATGGGTGATTTTGTTGTTTCTACAACTCAATGAGAAGAACCATATGATTCATGTCTTATTTGGGTGCTTGAATGGGAATTGTTACTAGATTGATTGTAATAATATTAATCTCTACCTTTCTAATCCCTTTTACTTATTTCATGGGAATAGAATTTGATTTTCCATAGTTCCACTAAATTGTATCTTATATAAATTATTATATCTCTAAGAACTCATAGAGTCTATGAGGATAATTTATCAGTATCTAAGGTGTTTGAAGATCATCCTAATGATTCTTGGAACAAAGATCCAAAAATTTATTATATAAGGGAGGGATACTGAGTGAATAGGTTAAACCATTGCATCTGTGGATGAATCCAGAAACCATCTCATTTTTTGATTTTTTTGAAATTTATGTGGTCAAGAATTGTTATTTTCCTTAACATGTAGTTGATCTGATAAAGGAATTAACGACAAAAGTCTTTCCATCCCACAATGGTTCCTGGTGGAAGTATTTTGTACCAACTGAAGGTTTTCCCCACCATATTCTTCACAAAAAAGATCATTTTGGTAAACTTATGTTAATTTGGAGGGCCCTTCATCAGGCCACATTGGGACATGAACATGATAATTTGGATTTCTCATGTCTTCAATTGTTGATAATATAGGATTGATGAAATTGGAAGAGGGAAAAGTGTAATCCACCAATTTGGGATATGGATTGTTTTTAGGATACAAAGGTGCACACCACTGATCCATGGATTTCATTCATGTATCCATGCATTTAATAGTGTTGAGGAGTTATAGAGGTACTACTTTCTAGTTCACCACTCATTTATAAGGAGTGATTGGGGCTTGATGAGGTGGCCCCATTTTCATATCCCTTTAATTCTAGATCTAGGATAGAACTGAATGCTCACCCTAATAGGGGAGATATTTTCTTTATAATGGAGGAAAGTAATGATCATCCTTACCTTCCTCGTTAATTTTTACTGGTTTCTTGGATCTAGATCTAGCCAAATGCCCAAATTCTTATCTCACTAGAAGATTTAGTTTCTCCTTATATGTGTTAAGAGGGATATTTTTCTCTATCTAAAGATGATAAGAAGTGAGAATGTTTCTCTTGAGTATTTCATCAATGAGATATATAAAATTTTTCATCTCATTATCATATTATTCCATTCATTTCTCTATGGATAGAATTTTGGTTCCTATAGGAGGTGAGTGGGATGTCACCACATCTTTCCCTTTCTCCTTGGAATTTCTCTACTAAGAAGGTGAAATTGATCATTTAGAGTTTATAGGTTTTGGATCATACTCTAATTGCACATACATTCAACCTATGTTTTTGTATCCAGATCTCCAACCTCACAAGATACCATTTCTTTATTACATACCTCTGCGTTTACATCTAGGATTACATATTTTTTTTGGATTGATGGTTATGTCATTTACTATGTATTATTAGTAAATCAGTTCTATCACATTACTCTCCACACAATATAGTGATTCAGTACAACTTGTTCCACCTTATATGGTTTTATTATGGTCACGTCTCTTATCCATGTCCTTATTGGACCATTTTTTCTTTTTAAATGTATGGTGTTTCATTTTAGTTTTTGTATGTTTCTATTATATAGGACTATTTATAGTGACTATAAGGGATTTTAAATTATTTTTTATATATGGTACCCAAGTGGAAAATGTATTTGTCAATATATGAGGAACCAATGGGATTTCATTTGTCAAAATATACCTCCAAAACTAGATAATACTGATTCATTCTTGAGTGATGATGTTGATAAAAAGTCCAAAAACCATGTGGGATGTCGATGATTTTCGGTATTCAATTGGAATTATATGATCATATTTTAAGAATGTAATGATTATAGTTGAGGGTATGATTCCTACAAAGATATAAATTAAGATATAAATTCCCCCATCCCTATGGGTTGGTGTTGGTCTGGAAGTGATACTGATTTATACAAGACCCTCTTGGTGTGTGATGAACCTGGTGGTGGTGATTGAGAATACAATTACCCATACATAAGAACTAGGGATTGTTTTTAAATACCGATGATGTTTCATGATTATTCTATGGGTTTTATAACCATATTAATGGAGGTAGTGGTAAACATGAACTCATATTTAAAGGTTGGGTTCACTCAAGGATGACTGTTATGGCAGCTAATATTGTGATCCATTTGATTTAGTGAAATTGTACTCATTTACGATCTATGTGTAATGGTTTCATATGATGAAAAAAATATTCTATGAGAAGTTGTTAGGTATTCCACAAAATTATATTCAATGTTTGTAATGAATTCCCATTTTTTATGGGTCCATCTTTGGAGTATGTAAGTGTTCCTATCCCACAGTTCTTAGTATATTTTAATTTTTAAGGTGGGGGAGTCTCACTATATTGACTAATTGGAATGTGAGTCAACAAATATGATAATATATAATGTGTCTATGACATTACAGGATTCCATATTTGGAGAATTTTTCTATTCATAGAATGTAGTGAAGTGTAAATATCCACACATTCCCCATACTTATATTTGGATATCTGATGAGACTTTAATGATCAATTAACAATGATTTTTGGTGGAATATATAAAATCATTCTATATATTTTTTCTAAATAATTTTGGCCTTGGGTCTCGGGAGATAAAGATAGAAACTTAGTCCATTTGGCAATACTGTATGTGTACGGTATGAGGGTGACCCTCATATCCTGGATAGGAGAGTGTCTATCCTTTAGCAATTGATGATTCATCCACATTTTCTAGATTAGGTACTGAATATAATACATATATCGGTCATCTATAAACTCATAGGTTGAGATGGATAGGGTGAAGAACATGGTTGGGAATTGTTATCCCACTAAATATCTCTATATATCCATGACGACTTCTTCTAAATTAGAATTATATTCCTCCACCTTTCCAGACCACATAGGTTTCTTCTCTAGTTCACTTACTAACTGTGTTGATGTGTTGTTGATATTTGGTGGGGAACTATATAGGTTTATCCTTGGTGTTTCAAGAACCACTCTATATGAAGGTTTATGGATTTTCCCACCTATCTATAAGAATTTATATTGTAAAGGGTCGGATTTCCTTTTATGATATAGTTATTACCATTGGGAGGTGATCCACAATAGACATCAGGAGTAGAGTCAATGTGATCAATATCTAAACTACTGTGAGGAGAATTATCAAGTTAATGATCACCTTCTACTATAGTTATTATGTTGAAATTACCTTGAAGTTTTGATAATATAAATCATACATCCTCAAGTTAATTGGAATTGAGATGTATAGGGTTATGAGACACATTCAAAATCATTGAAAAAATATGATGAAATTATTTATGGTTTTGAACTGAGATATGATCCTACTACATTGTGGTTTACATAGTATGTTTATAAAAATATAGTTCCATAGAGATATGATCTTGCCACTACAAAGCTAAGGGAGTATTCAAGTGATCTTCTTTATTATCCATTAGAAGATGAGTCCATATTTGGGTGGTTTCTAGAACATGTGATCAAATCCTAGATGAAGAGGGAGTATGATACCAGTTAAAATAAAAATTTCCCATTAGAATATGTGGAAGGAACTCTGGAATGGAATATGGGTTATGAGCCTCTTCCTGTATATACTTTTAAGGATATAGGTGTAGTCATTCATTGACTGAACTAGGGATATGATATTTCTTTCCATAAGATTTTGGAACATTAGTTGCTTCATTGGATATAATATGCGAATGATATAAGGTTATTTCTATATTTTACAAATGAACCTTAGATGGGTGGAGATATTTGAAAATTCATGCGATCATGGATTATGTTGATGGTCTATTTTGATAGGAATATGCACCTATCCCAATGAATGATCCAATCTAATATGGTGAGACCCTGTCAAAATAGGGATATGAGCCATGTCCTGGGACTATTACTTTATCGAAATATATCGACAATCCTATAATATACGAACAATAATGCATTCTTGATCTAGAGTAGCCACTTGTTTTTAATAATCATAGTGATATGCTTCTCCAGTTTTTTGGGATAAGGATATGTGTCTTACCCTGTATCTGTACTAGTGTCAGAATATGATAAAAGATATCTTCCGTTAATTCTATATTTTTGTGATACTTTAGAAAATAGTTTACAGGAATGTAGGTTTTGTAATTCTTATTCTTCAAGATATTCTTTTTAATTTCTTCAATAAAGAGGGGATGCAAGCCTAATATTTTTGTCCTTGTGTTATTAGAATATGATAATGGGATACATGCATGGGGGAAGGGATATAAGACTCTCACATGATTTCTATTGGAATATGCTTGTGGACTTGATCTGAGTGAGTGGGGATATGTTCTTGATCACTGGATATCTCAGGAAAATGTTGATGGGATTCATTAGGGGAATATGGATATGATTCCACTCCCATTTATCCATTGCTTCATACTCTCAGTGATACCTCTTTGGAACATGTTCCTGAGTGTCCTGGGTGGAAATATATTAGGTGGTGCTTTCAGCAGGTGATTGAGGGGTAGTGGAGGGATGACACTAGTGATAGTGATCAATAGGAACCCTCATAGGTAGATACTGATCTAAGATGGATCTATAATCGGTTCCTCAATCCACCCTCCTAAGGTAAGGAAGGTGTTTATTGGCGTGTTTTTGGGATAATATTCTGAAGGGATTTGTAGTGTTGACAAGTTCCAACAGTTTCATTGAATGTTTCCATTGATCATATTGACTTGTTTGATTCAACCTCTAGATACCTCTTCACACTGCATCTAGGGTCTAGATAATACCATGTTGGTGTTATTCCCCAATCATCATGTTCTCCACCCAAAGATGATTGTTTTAGGTGGGTGAAATTGTTGTGTAACCCATAGAGGCTACTATTGTAGCCGAGGTTCTAGAAAATTAACTTGAATAATACATGATCTCAGTTCAAGATGATTGTTATATACATTTTTTCTATCACAAAGACATCAAGGAATCGAGGAAGAAATCAGTGTGTTATTGCAAGTGTAAAACATGCTCAATATGCTTTGTGTGGGTAACATAATCTTCCTTTCTTGTTATTGGTTCATCTATTTTTATCATGTGGAAGTTTCATAGTGTAAATGGATTATTTCTTGGTAAAATTTTTCATTATTTATTATAAATGGATTTCATGTCATTTGTACCATTTTTTTCATAGATTGCGGAAAACAAACTTGATAGATAAATGGTCAACTGATCGTTTTTTTATTTGAGGGTTTCATGTTGGGGTAAACATTTTCTTTCATTTTTATATTCTAGTATATAAGTATTTTTATGGTTCTCAATATAGTTTCACCCTCAATTATGTTGGTAGGATATATCAATATAATCAAAAAATTGTTCCCACATCTATAAAAAATTTGGTCTTACAAACCAAATGAAGACAACCATTAGAGGTTCAAGACCAATGTTGGTTAGGAACTCACATTAGTTGAGAGGATGGAATTTCAGGCTCTATATACCCTTTTTAGGGTATTTCATACCTATTATAAGACTCTCTTATAGATTTACGATATTTTTATTAATACTTTATAGATCCCAATATGGGACTGGTTAACAAAATAAAATAATTGGTTTTTAAATAATTCTATGTGTAGAGGGAGTTATATTAATGATACCAATTGTATGTATCCTAGGTTCTTTATCCATTTCATTTTATTTCTTAACAATGAGTACATTCTTGTATTTTGAAGTCGTATAAAAAAGCACTCTTGAGATTACTTCCATCCAGGGAGGTGATTATTGTCTTGAGGATTCAATTGAACCTTTATGATGATTTTATTTATATCGTATTTGTAAAAGGAATCAAAACCAATGTTTGTTGTTTCAGTTTAATCCATGTAGTTTAGAATCATGCAAAAAGGAAATATATGAGGGAACTTAGGTACTTAGAATGGAGATTGAGAAATAGGAAGGAATCCCACATATCATAATTATAATTGGAATTAGAGTCATTATAGTTTAATCTTCCCTCAACTTGAAAATGGTTGTTAATAGATCATTAACTCTCATGGGAACTATTTTCGTAGAGTTTACCAATATTGGGATGGATTCAAAACTTAAATCAAAGTGTATACCCTTGTATGGGGGATGTTGAATAATTTCATTGAATTAGATTACATATAATGGTTCCCTATATAGGAGGAATTTTATGATGTTAGTGATACGATCAATGCAAATTCCTAAGACCATGTATGTCATACTCGATGTGAGAAATATGGTATAGAAAGTGATCAGACTCACAACTTATGGATATAGAACTTATGCACTTTGGAAACCCTTTGGGGTGTTTAATATGGAGGATGATATTTGGAACGCCTCTTATATATCCTTCTTATAGTAGGAATCAGAGTCCCTATAATTCAATTTACCACTAACTCGATGAGGGGTTAATGGAACTTTGGGGAATGCTTGATGATTAACTAAAGAGGGTGATCATATATAAACCCACCTAATATGTAAATAACTGAGGAATTATGATAGAATTATAGGATAATTTGGGTTTTATGAGCCATGTTAATTGGAATATAGAAGGACCTACACCTATAAATATTCCTATGTAAAATATTCAATCTTTTATCCTATTATATAAAAATATAAATAATGACCATGAAAGGTCGATTTGATATGATTTCATGGAACAAAGACACTTTTTAGAGAATGTTGAAGATAGTTTTTCATGAGTGACTAATCCAAACCCATTATGCATACTCTCCTTGTAAATTGGGTACTTTGTAGAAGGTTTATGGATGGTATTTTACATAGTGTATATCCATGTTTGTCTTTCAGACAAGGTTGACATGTCTCGAGGTGTCCTCCTAACATGTTGTACATGTCATAAGGACTATTCATAACATTTTTGATATGTTAGGGATGTATTTAAAACATGTCATGGATTCTATCATGACAGGTCTCACTACTACAATAACATCCATTAACAATGATTAAATAGTCCTTTATCAGTACTAAAAGGTCACTGATAATTTGAGCGCAGTTAAATACCCCAAGATTTTATCAGTGCTAAAAAAGTGCTATTAAATGGGAACTTTAATAGAGCTAAACAATTCATTGATAAATGCCCCACTGATAAAGGGTATAAATTTTTTTCCCAAGCCCCACCCACCCCCATTCATCTACACTTCCCACCCCCACCCCTTTATAAGCACTTCTAGTACCCCTTTATCAGTGATTTAGATAATACCAAACTCCCGCATGAATCCCTTCCTCTAGAGCGCTTCAAACCCTAGACCTCAAGCATATACATCAATGTCATTTCAACTCCCCTATACTATTTTGTTTCACATTTTATCATATATATATTTATATATATTTTGTTGCATTTTTATCCATATATTTATATATGTGTTTATATAGTAATAAATATGTTTTATATGTAAATATTTATAATTAATAATTTATTAAATTAATTTTTTATGTTGGAATATATAAAAAATATGTATATATTGTTATATATCTGATTATAAATAACATTACATTGTGAAAAATGATAAAATTTAAAAACCATTATATTAATTTGAATTTAATACCTTGGAATAAACTCAGTCCCCAATAAAAAATGGCAATAAGACCCCCATAAATGAGCCTAAAATTTGTCAATTGTTAAAAAATCTGGGTATGACAACAAAAAAATTAGTTTTGGAGGCCTTATAGGACTTTTGTAGCCTAGATAAATGTGACATATATGTACTTGTTTCATAGAGGGCGTATTTCTCATCTCAGGATTATATTTGATATGTGATAGAGCTCAAATAGATACTAAGATCAAAATTTATGACTGTTTGAAGCTTGAGTTATGTTTTTAACTTATCTTAGATTTTTTTTTTAATTTTTTGATTTTTGGTATATTCAAATTTTTATTAAATGATTGTTACTTGTTAATAATTGGAAGATTATTAATTATTTTTTAATTACATTATAAGTTATTCCCACTAAATATATTTTATATTTAGTGTAAATACCAATTTAGATTTTCTAAAAAATATTTTAAAAAATATATATTATATTTATTTCAATATAAATATATTATTTTTAATCAAATATTTTCTCGAAGTATACATTTATCACCACTTTTTAAAAAGTTCTGATAAAGGGGGTCTTTTATAAGTTCTTTTTAAAAAGAGTTTATAAAACACCCCTTTTATCAGCACTTTTTTACAAGCACTGATAAAATCCCTCTTTAACATCCCAAAAAATTGATGAAAAATGCGGTCTTTAACAGTGTTTTTAGATAGCACAGTTAATGCCCTAACACTATATCAACCCAATTATTTTATTAGCGTCTAAGTTTTCATGGACATGTCCTGGTCATCTTTTTGACTAGTATGACAATGTTTGTACATATCTGCAGATTGTCACATGATCTATCTGACTGGTCAAGGGAATATTCATGTGATCAATATAGACACATCCAAGGGTTTTGCATGATCAAGGATAACATGTTGGAGTGCTACAAAAAGATCAATCTGGAATGTCTATATTTTTTCTTGTGAATTTTATGATAAATCTACAGGACATTGTGTTACTTTTATAACATGTCTAGAGGGATTCATGTGTCTCTGATGACATGTGTGGGTACCGAATCATGATCTGAATGATATTTTTATCTGTTATCTAATGACTAATAAATAGACCCTATGAATATCATGGCCCTTTTGCATGAAAATTACTGTACATATCTTCACATAAGGAATCAGTCATTTATAAATTTTATTTCATAATTTCCACAAATCTCATTAAGCATTGGCATGTTGATAACTCACCCTACCTAGTTGACACATTCAAACTCCTTTACATAATCTGGTTGGCACACCAAAATTCCTACCGAAGATCAATATATTGATCAGGTGAAACATATTGACATGTCATGTATTCCCGTAAGTTGTTCCACGGGTTTTACCTAATAGAATTCTCTTGAAATTTCCTAGATCTCCACTCAAAAAAGTTATCTCTCTCTTATATGATTCCATGTGTCTATTGTTTTCTATATGATAGAATTTATATTATTTGAAACATTGGATATACACCACATCATATGACATGTAAATCAAATATATGATCATGAGTCGGTGGGGGATCATTCTATCACACACTTCTCATCAACCCATCAGGGATCATCCATGGAATAAACTTTTTGTCATGTGATAAACATAAACTAATAGATCACATTATCAATTACATATTTATTATACCAGATTCCAGTAAAATTATTTCACATATTAATTTTTACATGTTAATGGAACTTCTCAATATGAGGATGGTATTTGTTGGAGTCTTTGCAAGACCAAAAATCCTATCAAATAAGATATTTACATGATAGAGGAATACATTTATGAGTCCCTTCATGATATTAAACTAGCCTCTTAGATGAACTTCATGAGATCAATAAAGAATTTTAAAGGGCCTTCACATGATCAATAGTCTAATCACATGATTCCCATAACCCCCTTCATATGAAAAACAACATAACATTTTCTCTCACAAGGGTGCCTCCTTTATTATCTTTTATTCATTATTTTATAGTAATTTTGATATTTTATCATTGGTTTTATATTGTGGAGTATCATAAGCATTTAGAAATTCATGGGGGGACATCCCATGATGAAGGTGACATGCAAAATGGTTTTTCATGGCATGGATGACATGCTTCTAGGGATATTGTGTTATTTTTGAACTGATCATGTGATCTGTCTAATACGTTCACCCAAAAATCAATGTAACTTCTATCCCAAAAATAATCCACCTATTCAGCTTTTATTTTTCAATGGGTTTTAATCTATTTTCAAGCACTTGTCTACTTTCATGTTTCATTATTGTAGAAACTCATCTGATAGGGGTTCACATAACTAGGAATACTTTTCAGAATGGATTCTCATGATGAAGTGTATTGTTTGATAGTGCTTTGTATGATTAGAATTATTCCTTAAAGGGGAATCACATGATCATTATCAAATCACAGGGAATGAAAAATCATATCGTGTGATATTCATATAGTCATGAAATCACTTTTCTTCCTGGGGTTATACGATCCAGATAATCTTAACGCCTAATCTCTATATGTACATGATACTCCATAAATTATTTTTTAGATAAAATAAAACATATAATTTTGGTACTTATTTGATCATAAAATTTATGATTCTCACTTGGATGGAGTCAAAAAATGCCATCTACATTCTTTATCATGATGGATTATGATGATGATAATTCATGGATGATTCTATGAAAATCATTTCGTTTCCACTAGTTAACTATGTTATGATCAAATCTACCTGAATCTCATTTCCTACACATGAGTTATGATATGATGAAATTATGGATTAGAACTTTTTTAATTTCTATGTGTTATGATATGATGAATTGATAAAGGTTTTTTGGGGTACATTTATTATTTATGGTAATGTGATTGGAGAGCCTGGAATTGTATATAATTCTATTAAATTGTATAAATATGAATACCCAATGAATAAATTTGTTATGCATGAACCTGAAGTAATGTTCACAACAATCATTCATAGACCTACTTTCATTTCCCTAAGTTACTTCATGGACATGGCTTCATGTTAATAATTTAATGTATGGATTTGGTTTCATGTGAATAAGTTTATGCGGGGACCTATTTTTATGTCCATAAAATTATGTGAGGACCAAATTTCATATCCTTAACATAAATAGTCAAACTGATATTATTTATACATTTTCATAATATTATAATATTATTTTTTCTTCACATTCTAATGTTTATGATATTCTCTCATGGGTCATGTTTGATTATTGATAATTCCACACTATTGTGACTTTTTATTCAATTATTACAAATTGTTATGCCATGACTCATGTTTTTTTATATTTAATTGATTCATTATGAATTTATTATATTATTATCCTATTATCATACCCATATTCTGACTTTATTAATTGATTTATATATATTATATTTACCCTTACCAGTCATCTAAGGTCACCCTTAATTAGGTTTCCATTTTCCTTAGGTTATTAAGACTAATTTTATGAATCTTACACCTAATAATGGTTCTATATGTGGATAAATTAGTGGGAAATAGGGTATATTTTTATGAACTAGTAGCTTAAGTATACAAGTTTCAAAATAGACTAAACGTATATTGTTTTGGAGAGGGTAATAATGTTATGTAATGAATATTAATCTAATAAGATGTAATATATATTTATGTAATGTTTAGGCCACCTCAGTTGTTATGAAGTCTTGGATTAATTTTTTTTGGAAATATAGACAAGGAGGATTTAGTGATAAAACTTAGGATAATCCTAATTATAGGAAAATATTATAAGTTAGGGCAAATAATAGATAGATTGTTTCCTAGAAAATGAATCTATGTATGGATACTAGAAGGTGGATGTAGTTATGGCATAAATACACCTCTAGGTAACAAATTTTAAGGAGGAAGATTATATATTAACATGATCATTACTAGGGAATGATGAGTGAGCCTCAGACTGAAGACCCATCTAGACACTACAAGAGGATATTAGTGGGTCAATTCACATTTTAGTTATAATCCATTATGAAGGATTTGAATAGGAGATGGTCGTATATGAGATAACTTAAACCTAAGGTGTAATAGATTGAAAATACGGGGTCCTGATTTATACATCACATGAACGGGTTTTTAGGATTAAATTATTACTTACTACTATTTATCACACCATGCTTCTGGTTTTAGTTAATTGATAGAACCAAGAGGAATCATGTTAAGGTTGAATATAATGGTTGAAGAAATATCTATCCTCATGAGTAGCCCAATAATATAGGAGATGGAATGTAAATGATTCTGATTATGCCCAACCATATCTCTTGATATAAGATTAATAATTAAATTATTGGTTATTTTCTGAATAAATCAAATAATATAAAAAGGTAGTTTCATTAATACAATGGATGAAATAAGATCCAGTTTTCTACATATAAATAATTTGGGAAGAAACACTCAATGGAGTTTATCAAAGGAATGAGAAGATGTTTTGTGTGTGGAAAATAAGGTCATAAAAAATAATTATCAATTAAAAATTAATATTTCAATAAACGATAAAAATAATTCTAAGGTACCATTTATAGTTCAATTTCATTTGTGTAAGGAACTTGGTAATCATCCAAGACAATTCCTTAATCGAATGGTTAACTTATAAGGAACTGAAATTAAACGATCCATAAAATTGATTCACTAGAAAAAAATTCAATTTCATTCATTCCTAGAGTTAATTTGGTTAATAGTTTTATAGAATTAGGTTATCACCCTTATATAGATAAATATTACATCATAATGTGTACACTTCCCCTTAGTACTCATTTTTCCGGCAACCATAAAAATATTTTATGATATAATGTTTTTTCTTTCAATGATAATTCGTCACTATTTTCATGTTGACCACATCTATGTCCCTAAAAGTCCTTAAAACCATTTGATTTTTTAAAAATGTGTGATGAGAACAAAAACGTGGGTAAGGTAAATATAAAAAGAAAACAAAAAAACTATTTATTCCTTGAAAACTAAAAAAGGCATCCTTTCTCAAAATAAACATTCATCATAAAATAAACATTTTATTAAATATGAAATCAACTTGGAAATCCAAATATTTTCAAAAAAAATCATAATATATATTAAAGGAAAAATAAAAATCACAAAGTTTTATTTTCTATCATGAAAAACTCAACAATGCACTTTTAAAAAGATATATATTTCACCCTTAAAAAGTACTATAAAATTACCTTCAAGTATAAACTAAATATCTTACCTTGTGAAATATTAAAATTTATTTAAAACTCCATATAAGCCATATACAAATCATGTGGGTAAATTGAATCCTTATTTTAATTCCACTCCTAAAGCCAATCTTGAAAATGGAATAACATACTCAGTAAATTCAGAAAATATATTAGGAGAAACCTAACCTATTAAATCATACATTTTACCTAATAAATTTGAGTCCTATATCATGCTCACCCATAATCATGAGAAATATTGGGCACACCCATCATAATGATATATATTGAGATCACTTGTCATTATAAAAAATTCTAAATACCCATAACATAATGATAAAACTTAAAATCTTACATTTATTTCATTACACTCATAAAAATATTCTCTCCACTCATATTAAAACAATTTATAGATATTGAAATATCCATTCAATTTAAATATTTTAAAAAAATTATCAAAAAAATGAGGAGGTTTTTTTGAATAAAACAAAAAATCACATAATGGAATCCAAACATCAACTAATATTTTTAGTATCAGTAAAAACCACTAACACCATATATGTTTGATGTAAGAATTATTTTTCCTTTTATCAAAATGTTATGTATTAAATATATAATAAGATTCCATTTTAAAACCATTTAAATAAAGTAAAAAAGTTGCATAAAATTAAATTTATATTTAATTAATTTCAAATTAAATAAAACCATATTATAATTTAAAGAATATGGGCAAGGAATAAAAATATTTTGAAAATAAATCTTTAAAATATAAAAAAACAGTTTTATTGTAAAATGCCCATTACCTCGTGTTCGACTCATCATGTAAATTATTTATCTTCCTAAATAATAAAATTATAATTATTATTTAATATTTAGATAATTTTTTTCATTTACATTATTCTATATATAGTTCTTATTATCATGTTATAAAGAATTAATTAATTAATTAAGTTCACAAAATATATTTTGACAATATTCATCTCATATGTCTAAAATGAAATTAGTAAGTCGAATATGGTCAAACAGGTAATTATTTCAATATCTAAATAATAATAATCATGTAATAATTATAATTTTACATCAATTATATTTTAAAAACTAACTATTGATTATGGTTATGAAAGATGAACTATATTACAATCATGGAGAATGTAGATTGTATGTATCCATGAGAAACATTTTTGTTATTCAATTTATATTATGAAAATCATTTAAGTATAATTTTAACGTAAAAATTATTATTATATCATAAATATTTATATTATTTCTTTAAATATACTTATATATATCAACCATGTGACGTGGTTATGAAAATTTAATCACACCACTTCATGAATGTGGCAATCCATTCATAGGAACAAATATGTTATAATTCTCCAATCTATAGAAATGTTGGAAAAATTATTATATATATTTTAAATAATTATAAATATATCATGAGTGTCATATATGTACATTTATTCCATAATTATAACAATATATGAGAGTAGGTGAAGTGGAAAAAGTTACATCTGTTTTCGAGGAAATAGACCATTGTAGGAAAAAATGTTGGATTTATTTCCAATTTAATGGAATAAGGAGATGAATATAGGTTATTAAATTAACATAAAAACATCTCAGTATATAGAATATAATTATTTTTATTATTTCATCAGGTTTATTGAATATTTTAAGGGCGTAGGAGAAGATATAAAACAAAAATGCTCAATTAACAATAATAAAACTTCTTCGAACAACTAATTTTGGATTATACCAAAATATTTACTAGGTTAGTTTTATAAAAAAAAATATGCCTTTATAAAATGGTTGGGGATATATATAATGTATTTGGATAGAAATTGATAGAACCAAAAGGATATTAATGTATGAAGAGGGTAGTATAGGGATTTTCCTTTTATTAATGGGGGAGAGGACATACTTAGAATTTTAAAAATGATGAAAATATATTAACATCTTACTAAATAAATATGTCCTAATAATTAACCATTTCCAAATATTAGAAAATAAAGGGTATAAATATGGCCATACAATATTATTTAGATATGTTTATTAGTTATTTAAACACTTAAAACATTATTTTAGCCCCCAATAAACAAATTTTAGCCTTAAAAAATTAAGTTATTCTTAATACATAATATTATTTATTCTAATTAAAAATATGTAATATATTTTTTCAAATTCAATTCATGGATTTCGCAACATTTAAATTAAAAATAAAACCACAAAAAATATGTGAAATTTCCTTTTTCAGAAAAATGCCATTAAAAGTATAAAAATGTATTTATACAAAATTAAAATGGTATATTTATTAAAATATCATGTATTAGATTAAGTTTAATAAAAGAGAACTAATTATATAGAAAATAATATAAAAATAGACTGTGACATTGTAAAAACATTAAAATAAAAGATAGTTTTTAATAAAAATCAATTTTCTTCTCTATTCTTTAAAAAATCTAAATTTTTAGAAAATTTTGAAATAGAATTCAAAAGATAATTTTGATGTGAGTAATTAATTATTTAAGTTATTCCATCCTTTATAAAATTCTATTATTTCTAAATATATCTATTAAAAACCATATAATGCATGAAAACCCAATTTGGTTAGAAATAATATTTTTTTTGACTAAAAAATTACATAATAATATTATAATGAATATAAAATTATAAAATATAATTAATGAAAATTAATAATACATGAAAATAATTTATCTTAACATTACATAGGTTTTTACATTCTTCCTATTTTTTAAAATTTCATGTTTACAATTTTATGCATTACTTAAACAAGTGGAAATATTTTCCTTTGTTATATTCTCATGCTATTTTTTAATCCATATGGTTTTTACATAAAACCATAGCCTCATAAATCACTTAATTCCATATAAATTTATCTCTATTGTCAATAATCTATATTGGTTCTTCCTTTTATGAACATCTTTATTCCAACCGAACTACTTTATGGATAAAAACATGAGATGCATCTGACACATATTTTCATAACAATGGAACATGAAACACATCATGTACATGGGATAAACATAGATTCATGTCCAATAAATATGAAACTAATCTAATATTTTACATAATTTCATAGGGTCTAATGCAATATGGTCTTAAATTTATCTTTTTACAAAAACATACAACACTTTTTATAGATTAACTTTGTGAAAAATATGATCACCTACCTTGAAAGAAAAATACTTAGATTATCTGCATAGCTTTTCTACCTTCTATAACCTATCCTCATGTGCTATGGAATCACATTCACATTTTTAGACATTTATTTTTGCAATTATAATCCCAAAAACTTTATTTTCCCTACTTCATCAGAAAAATATGGAGCATGAAAAAACTTTAAATAAATTAATTTAAAAGGTTACATATGTATATCATAATGAAAATTTTTATTATAAGAAATATAAGAAAGATTTAGATGTTTATCCAAACTTCCCTGATAATCCTTTGAACAAGATCTAATTAGATCATCCAATTTTCGAATCTATCACTCTAACTATCATTCAGATTGAGGATGAAATATTGTAAAAAAAGTTAATTTAGTACCCAATGTCTTCTGATTTACTTTCATGAACATAGAGGTGAATCTGGGATCTTGATCAAATACAAAGGGAAGATGGACTCCAATTAATAGAATTTTTATTTTATCATAAAATTGTGAAATTTAATCTCAACACATATTATTTTAAATTGAAATTAAAGGAGCATATTTAGTAAATCAATCAATAATTACCCAAATCGAATTATTACCTCAAGATGTATTTGAAAATACCACGATGAAATCCATGGATATATTATCTCATTTTGATTATGGACCTAGAAAAGAAATAAGAATCCATTTTAGTAGTTATTTTAGGGCTATAACTAGTTGAAAATTTAAACATTTCATTTTAAAATAATAAATATATTCTTTTATTATTTCTAAAATAATTTATTTTCAAATGTCTCTATATATTTTGTGGTACTATGCTGAATGAAAAATTGAGAGATATGAGCCGCAATCAACACTTCCTTCTTCAACTAGGGATCAATTGAAACACATATCATATTTACAAATCAAAAAACACCTACATTTACAATATAAAATTCATGAAATATTTTTTTCTTAACCAATTAAGGCATTTTTATAACTCACAATCCTGATTCTAATCATGCTTAATCATGTCTTACTATGTGAAGTGTACAGACACCTAAAAACCAACATATGGAGTTTCTATATGAAAAATTTAAAATTCAAATTCCCCAAATCATTAACCAAAGGATAATTTTGAAACCCTATCATAGTTAATGATTCATTTAATTTTCAACTTAAATAATCAACTACTTCGTTTTCCTTTCTTGGATGGTAAATAAATGGGCAGTCGTAATATTTTTGTCAATTCCATCCAAATCCTTTGTATCATGTTCCACTCTTTCTTAGTGATTATATACTTAAATATTTTATAATCTGTATATATATATATATATATCACACGTTACTACATAAAAATTATGTTATTAATTTTTAATGAAAAAGCCACATCCTCCAGCTCAAGGCCTAGTGTATTAAAATTTCACTAATGGGGTTATAATTGAAATAAAGAATAAGAAGTTTCTCAATCATTATACCTTAAAACACAATCCCTTACCTTTAATGAAGTATCACTGTATATAATAAATTCAAAATTATTTTATCATCGGTCTAAAACTAAAACACTCATTAATGTTATATTCAATTTCTTGAAACATTAATTGTATTACATTATCCAAATAAACGTATTTATTTTTCTTGTTAAAATAGTCAGTGGGTTAGATATCTATGAATGTTTTTCAAAACCTGCTAGTAAAATCCAACTAACTAATGAGAACTATAAATCTAAGAAGCATTTGTAGGTCTTGTCCATTAATCAACCACTTTATTTTTTATAGGAGCATTAGTCATATAATATTTATTTATGAAATGTCTAAAGAATGAAATATATTGAAACAGAAAAATTACTAAATACTCCATATGAATTATTTTCTTTAAATTTTTCCAGAATACCCCTTAGATATTTTTCTTGATCTACATAACTTTTCATGTAAATAAAATAATCTTTAATAAACAAAACTAATCCAAATAATCCTGGAATTCACTGTACATAATAAAAAATAATATAGTAATATAATTATTCAACCAAAAAGGCATAACCACACACTCATACTTCCCATACCTAATATAAAAAACTATCTTATAGATTTCATCTTCCTTCACCTACAGTAGATAGACCTAAACCTAAGATAAAACTTTAAAAAATACTTATGTTTATTATTATGATCAAACTAGTAATCGATATGAGGAAAAACATACTTATTGATTCCTATCATGCGTTATTTTCACTAGAAAAACACAAATAGAATAACCCATCTCATTAAATTTAAAGCACCTTACTACATTTTTATCAAAAAATTTATTTCAACTATAAAGATCATTACCAATGCAATAAAGGAGCCATATTACCAAACCTAATACATTGTAAGAACATCTAAGATTTTATAAGAAATTAACTAGGGTTCTTTTAACCTTCGCTATTAAAAACATAAAACTTAATTTTCTGAACCTCAAATTTCTTCAATGACCTCATTACTAATATCTTCCACCAAGACCCATTTCTATTATTATTTTCATAAAAAAACTGATCATCAAAAATCTCCATGTCCAACATCTCAATATATCAAACAATTTTCTAATAATTTTTAAATTCATGAGAGGCTGAATAAATTCTGTTTCATGGATTTGATATTGATTAAAACTTATTAATATTATTATAAATATCCCATATACAATTTGTTGGGAACCTTTTCAATATGGTGAAGCTTTCTTCATACACGACCATTGAATTATCCTCATAAAACCTAAAATCCTAGAGTTAATTTTCTATTATAAGTTAAACAACCCAAGGAAAATATATATCAAGTAAGATTTAATTAAATTTATCTAACTGAAAATTATATTTTTATTTTTCAAACACTTTTAAGGAAAAAGTGAGAATCCTTGAGTTCAAACACAAAAGGAAATAGAAAATTAATTAAAGAAGAATTTAAGGCTACCATAATTAGATTCCCTAAATAATTCCCAAGAGATGTTACGAACCCCAGTTACATATTAATCTAAAAGAAGATATTTCAACAAAAATTTCATCTTTTTCCCAGACAGAATATACTCTTCTAGGATGATAATCCTATTATTGAATCCCATAACTAAGACCTGGTCCTTTTTGTCTATCCAGGAATATTTCTCCGTATTACGTGTCAGTCTCAATGATCTCTACATCATATTAGTGGCATCATATTTAGTAGAATTGAGAGACAAAACCTTTTGAACAGTTTCTTTTTCCAATTTCATGAGAAATTCCAAGGATTTATCAAGTGAAACACCTAACTTAAACTATTTTTCCATATACTTGGTTTTCAAATTCTTCATATACTGTGTCTCTATAGGAAGAGGTAAGGAGGTGTAATCCTTCCCCTCCATATGAATTCCCTTCCGCCCTTCCGTAGGGGGCCTGACCAAAGAACCTTCGGACTCGTGAACCATATGCTCAATCTCTTTATTGGAATTAGTATGTTGAACATCTGAGTTGAAGCCACCATACTGTGGTTCATAATCTCTCCCCATAAGAGTGTCCTCACCATCAACATGATCATTGTGAACCTTATTCACCTCAACTACCTATATGCCCGTAGGGTTGTCTAGAAAATCTTTTTGTGTGACAGAAACATCCTTAGGAGTAGATTCCGAAGACAGCCTTCTCTAAATCTTGTATCTGGACAACCTCAAGACTCTAAAGACGATTGAAAATTCTAGCATTTGTCTAGATCTTTCTGGTCTCATCCCACTTGTCTCTTTCACACATCGTGTACTATCTTCACTGTGTGCATATTCCCTTTCATTTTTGTCATCTCCATCTTAATTATTCTGAGTATCTTCTTCTTTATTTACCACTTCCATTGAAACCTCATTAGGAGCCACTAAAGTGACACATCATGGTTTCACATATTTATTAATTGGTAGGCCAATAACTATATTAGGAGTCAACCAAAGGCCTTCCAATCCACTGCCCTCTAATGAACCTCCTTGAGTAGGTTTCTTCAGACATGCATTTAGACTAGGCACTTATCCACTATTATATCCCTTACCCTTTCCTCCAAATTCCACATCCAACTTCTGAAAAGGACTCCACCCAGTATATGTTTCACCATCAATTACCTCATCGATCTGCACACACACTTGTCCATGGCAAAGGGACCCATCCAAAAAACTGGTCCCAGACCTATGATGTCTCTACCAATATCTACCAGTTATCGATGAATGAACTAATCAACTGAAGACAGAAAAAAATTCCACCCAAGATTCATACACCATCTGTCTCTTACACTGATATTCCTATCCAATTTTAATCCAAATAAAATCAGAAGGATTTTGTGAAAGATAGAATTCTATACAAACTGTTGGATTAACAAGATGAAAAACTAACATGTTATGAATATTAGATCATAAGAACCCACCTAATATATTCCCATGTATACTAATAATCTATGGGTTTAGAAATGGTATTGGAAGATTAGGGAAACTCACCCTAATTGCCACATAAGGGGATTCTCGCTTCATGTGATATCCATATGTAAATCTATAGATGTAAAATCCGGACATGTTGCAGGTGTGAGGCATACAAGACCAAGACCTCATCAGGTCTTCCACTGACATGAAGTGGATCTTAAAGATCATGTTTTCGAGTGAACCAATAGTAGACCTAATGTGTAGACCCCACAAACCGAAGATGAATCTATCAATGGTGTACACTGATGGGATTATCTATGAGAATTGAGCGATCATAGTAAGATTCTGAAATTTCATAGAATCATAAAAATATACGAGCAACAATTGAATATTAGGTAATCCTTCATACAAATCGAGGACCTTAGAGTGCATGGATAATTATAGGAATAGAGGAAGAAACTCAGGTTTGGAAAAGGGGGAGATGATAAACTCCACTCTTTTGAAGGATGAAGATGGTCCATCCCCCACCAGTGGGGGGGGGGATACGGTTTCCACCACCATCATAATGTAGGAGAATATATCTCTAATAACTTCCTAGAGAAAACCCACACTCACAAAATTTTTACTGTCTTTGGAGGAGTAAAATTTAACTCATTACATGGAGTTAATCTCTTACCTTTACATATTATTCTTAATAATTGACCACCATTTATCTGTTTCACCTTAAAAATGGTAAATAAAAAGAGTTACCATGTGATTATTTGAATAACTCATCACTTAAAATATCATTTATATATATTTAATTGATGCCTCAATTACCATTGAGTCATACGACCTACTAATTTCTAAAGGGTGATTTCTCATAAAATGATACCTTTTTGAGATGTTCCTCTTTGGTGTATTCGGTTTATATCTATCAAAATACTACCACCACTTATAACTTATATAAATTGATACATCATATTAGAAAATATCTCAATTATAATTCCATCCATTCTAGGATGTTGATTTTGAAGGATGTTGTCCTCTTAGTGCCTTATTACTTCAATTCCATGTATCCTCTGTGGAAAACAATTCCGAATAGACATATTTTAGATGAAGCGACATGGTGATATTAAAATATAGTATCTTGTTAACAATAAATTAGAATAACTTTAAGGATATTCAGTTACATTATTCGATCATCTATGATTATCAAATCTATCACTCTCATACCAACTATATGGTCATAGCCTTAAAAAATATGAAAAATTAATTCATTTAATAACAATTCATTTTCATTCATTAGATGAGATATTTTAGGTTTATAGTGTTCTAGAATTAGGTCATCACCATTATATAAATAAATATTACATCACAAAGTGGAAAATCGGGTTAGTATCCATTTTTCCATAATATAAAACCATTAAGATATAAAAATTTCTATTTTCATGAAATATCTTCACAATTATTATCTAGACCTTATCACTGTCCCTAATAATCATTAAAATTATATGGAAAACATTTCAAAACATGTAAATTTTATAAATAAATAGTAAGGGATATATAAAAAGAAATAAAAGAACTCACTTTTCCATGAATACTCATAAAAATTTTCTATTCAAAAAATAAACTTTGAACTCAAAATAAAAAACTTCTTACCATATAAATCAACATCCCTACCCAAATATTTGGATAAATAGTTTCATAAAAAATATTAATGGAAAAAAATAAAGGTCATAAAGGTTTATTTGAAATCCAAAAGAACTCATGTTTTTTTAGAATGTTATAAATTTAACTTTTATGATGTATCATAAACATCCTTTTAAATTTAAGTTTATTATTATACCTTGTGAAATCATAATATTTCTATAAAACTCAATAAAAAGTCTAAATAAATTATATAGGTATCTTAGAAAAAAATTTCATTTCACTATTATAATAACTCTTATAAAATGAAAAATATACCCGTTAAATTAAAATAATATATTTGGGGAGATATAACCTATTAACTTCTTCCACTTACACAAAGAACTATACTGGTCTGAACCTTCATCAAGAGATATATAAGTATTAGCCATCATCATGAGATATATTTGCTTCACCCATACTCATAATAAATTCCCAAGAACCAAAATACAATAAAAAACCATGAAATATTAAATTTTAATCATTATTCTTATAAAAAAATAATTTTCCCAATAAGAAAAACAATAATGTATTTCAAATTATAAATTATATTTAAAACCCTTTTTGAAAATACCCATAATAATAGAAAGGATGGTTTTTATTTGTAGGAAAAAAATAAATTGAAAAAATTATATAAATGGTTATGGTGGTGTAAAAAATGGATGAAGTCATATTGGTTGAACCAAAAGGCTATTTATGAGCTGAGAGTAGAGGATAGAGGGTTTCCTTTTTTAATTGGGGGAGAGGAATCACTTTGAATGATAAAAAAGATTTAAATATATTAATTCATTAAATAATATAAATGGATTTTAGAATATACCTTTTTAAATATTATACGATAAGGTTTCTAAATATTTCCATCCAATAGGATTTATAAAAGTTATTGAGTATTTTTATCCCATATCGCACTGGGTTAACCCTCGGTAATCTTGTTTTAACCTTAACCGTGGCAATAAATTTTTATTTTTTTTAACAATTTATTATGATAATAATTAAGCTTATATTATTACATAATTTTGTTAATGAGGAATAAAAATTTTTATTACATTTAAACAAATTCAATTCATTGGTGTGGAAAATGTTATTTAAAATTAATGAACCCAAATGCGAAAAAATAGATTTTTAGGAAAAATAATTTTTAAGTATAAATTTATTTAAACCAAATACATGTATAATATTGATTAAAATAACATTTTTTGGATTTTAATTGATCTAGTAGTACTAACAAAATTTAAAAATTTTTCCAATATAGAATTTGACTTTTCAAATACTTGAAAAGAAAAGAAAATTATTAATAAAATTAGTATTTTTCACTATTTGTGGAAAAATAAAATGTTCTAGAAAATTATAAAACATTATTCATAATATAATTTACAAATTATGAATTCAAATATTAATTTAATCTTGTAAAAATGAAATTATATAATTTTTAAATTTGGCTTTTAAATAAAATTATTTAAAGATAGAAAACCCAATTTTGTTAGCAATAAATATTTTTCCCTTTCGACTAAAAAATTACATAACATAATTAAAATGAATATAACACTATAGAATATAAATAATTAATATTAATTAGACATAAAATGATTTATTTTAACATTAATTGGGATGTTACATAAGTTTTAAACCAAATATGGGACTATGTTATACTAATCATTAAAGTGGAATGATTAAAGTGTTTATATATTAAAATTCAAGAGTTATGTTGTGGAAGTATTTTATCAATGATATTTTGGTTATTAGAATCATGAAAAGTCTAAGGATTTATCTAAAATATTCATTCTTTTGGACTTTCATGCATATGTATAATGGTACTGATAAACTAAAAATGTGATTTATTGGTAAGTGGTTAGTTTTGTAAAACACATGATTAATGGATATATAACCATTAATATGTTCCACATGTTGAGATAATATTGTTTAATTTAGATAAATAGATAACTAATATTGATAAAGTAAATTGAAAAATTTTATAGAGTTATTTTTTATAAGCATACATGATTTTATAATGGTGTTTTGGTTATTCTAGATATTTATATAAATAATTACTATATGATTAAGGTTTATAATTTTTTTGTTATATGGTATTATGAGTGATTGATATTATTTTGAGTTAATTTTTAATTTGATTATAGAACAATACTTGATAAAATAATTATATTCTTTATGTTTTAATTTTTGTTTGGCATATTTTAAAGAGTTTTCTGGTTATTTTATCACTGGGTATTATTATGAAAATTTTGGATATCGGTGTATAATTATTTATTTATATTACATAACTTGTGTGAACCATTTGGGTTATGTTAGATATATAGAGATTGGAAGAATGACTTGAAATATTTTTTTTGAATTTCATGATTTTTAAAAAAGATAATTTTAGTGCTCCATACATAGAAAACAAATATCATGGTTATTTATCATAGAGAGTCTGAGATGAAGTAATAATGTAAAAATAGTTTAAGCACAATAAAAGGAAGAATCTATTCTTATGGTAAATGAATAAATCATGTAATCATGTACTATCATGTTCTCTACATCAAAGGTAAATTAATTCCTTAACTCACATAATTGGAAGATAAATATATCAATCCTTATGTGTAATGTATCTCTTATATATCTCAGTATGTTTTTACAAACTCATTATTTTTATAATGATACATAATTGGTTTAATAAATTATATATTTTTAAAACTAAGTTTAATTTTTTGTGATATAAAAATTAGTTATTATGATAGAATATAAATCATGTTTCATTCAAATGTTATGAAACACTAATTCTTGTAAGTTTTAATTTAAACCATGATGTTAAAATTTATTTAAGGGGTATAAAATGTTACAACATGATATTTTATAATATATTAAACTTTAAATAAATTATAAATGTTGGTTTCTTTCTTACCTCACAATATGGAGCATAAAATGTACAATGATATATTATAACATAGCCGTTAAATTGATAGGTTTGAATATGAATTACAAAATTAATAAATATATATATATAAAAGGTTTACTAAAATAAAATGTATTGATGAATTAATAATAAAAAATCCCTGAATATGTTTTAAATTAATATTATGCTTTACAAAAATTATGTTTTCATCCAAAATGGTTTTTATTACATTTTGTGCATGCACATTATAGTTAATTTATAACATATTTATAAAGATAATTTTTGTAATTGAATATAATTTTTTTAAATCATCCTATCAATATTATATTTTCTTGAATTTTTGGGGTTTTTTTGAAAATATTTGGTTTTAACTGAATAGAGAAAAATGCAGATTTTTGTGAAATTGTCATTACTTTCTATTAAAAAAAGTAATTTAAAATCTACATTATGTATTTAATTTAATATTAAATTAAGATAAGTCTCATTTAAATAAAAATAACATAATTAATTTCATAGGTATCATCATTACACATGAATTTTTAATATGTTCATTTTTTTTGCATTAAAACACAATTTTATAGAAACATTTTTTATTTTGTTTATATAATTTTATTAAAACTTGTTCTTGAAACATCTGGAAAATTATTTTTGAAAAATGGATTCAATATTTGAAATAAGTAGGTTATATTTTTTTTCAAATATGTCCCATTTAATTTTTTATCATAATGAATAGTAATTGTGGTAAATATTTGTCACCAAAATAAGGATAAAATGGATAAAACATGATTACAACTATGATATAAGGTACCAAAATTGACCAAAAAACTTGATTTTATTTTTTTATATGTGATTAAGTATTCCAAATACATTCTAATTTTTAATATATGGAAATTTTAGATCCATTTTCCATTGATAAAGACCTAAATATTATTTTAAGTAATAGAAATTTACAAAATGTTAGTGTTTTTCATTTAATTACACCTGTATGTTCACATAGAGAAAATAATATTTTATGAATGAATATAAAATTTTATTTTTGACACAATTATTTTATTTTTAAGATAGTAATTTATTTTAAATTTTTATTGATGTTAAAATTCGCTTAAATTCAAACACAACACTGACATAGTTCATGTGCATGTAGTAAAAAACTCAAAGTAAATGATTTTAAAAACATAAAAAGTAATATTTTTTGGATTATTAATTGTGTAAAATGAAATTTATAGTTAATATTAATTTATAATTTCTGGATAAAGAGTTAATATTTTAATTATATACTTGTTTTTTTTTTCATTAATGTCAAAATATGTGAATAATTCAAAAAATGGATTTAATGTAATTGTTTGTCAAATAATATATTTTTAAATAATTTTGAAATAATAAAAATATTTAAAGTGGAAAATTAGAATGAAATATAGTTTTAAATTACATCCTTTGAATTTTTTTTAACCAATTCATTCCTTAAAAGTAAATTCATAACACATTAATTTTGAAAAACTTGTTACTATAGTTATAGTTAAAATTTGTTTGATGAAGGGGTAAAACAAAAAGATAAAGTTTAAAAAGCCACATAAAACATCAATTATTTTTGGTTAAATAGATTTCAAAATTAATATAAATAATATTAAAAAATACACTTTTTTGTTAATTTAATATGAACAACAATTTATTATATTTAAATATTTTATTCAATTTCGAGTGTTCGATTTCATTCACTTCAAAAGGACACTACATATCCTATATTCTTCACATAACATTGAGCAACTTAATGAGACCCAAACCTTCAAAAACACCTTCCTAACTTCATTATCCCATTTTTGGAGGTTCTACTCTCCTATAAAGACCATCACATTGATACATTAAGATGAAATCTGGAGGAGGTATCTCAAAGAGGAGGTAATCATTTTAACTAATATTTTTTTTATTTTACTTTCCCTTTTACCTAATTTAATCATGTTCTATCCAATCCAATATTATATATTCTAATATTTAATTATTTTTAGGTTTGAATCTTTATAAATATATTTTTTTATCCATTGGAAAATAATAATGTCATTAAGACCTACACGTGGACTACCACGTCCACGAAGTAATGTGATTTGTTTTTCATTTCTGCTTTACATGGATGGTAATAAGGATAGATTTAATTAATATATATGATATTTATGGTAAGGTAATAATTCCTGAACGGTGAATTATGGTTTAAATTTCTAATCTTCCATCTATCCAAAACTAGAAACATCGCTCATTCATACATATGGACTATCATCTCCATAAAGTGATGTGGTTGATTTTTCATCACCACATTATATGTGTGACTTCTCGGACCATCGTATCGGTTAATGTTGATCATTCCACATCATGGTTTTGGTAGGAGTTGTATAATTCTCTAGGATTATAGGTACTTCTGTAACACCCCTATAATTTGTTTTTTTGTTAAGTAGATATAATATATTCTATATCTTATAATGTATGAAACATTGATTTGCCTTTTTTTACATGCATGAGAGACTTTCATAGGTATCATTCATTATATGTTAGAGAGAGTCTTACCAAATAAGAGTATATTATGAAAATAATATTATTTAATATAATAAAACCTATTAATTAAGTTCTTAGTTATGAATATTATTGACTAACTTAAAAAATATATGGTTGAATTCATTGGTTTCAAATTAATTTCAAATGTATATAAGAACCAACTAAATATATGGGAAATGTTTTTATAAAGAACTGTTTTTTTTCTCACAATGAAATTTTATCCTAATAAATTAAATTAAATTAATTACTATTGGGTATTTATATTAATTAAATATATATGTTATATTTTCAATAAAATATTTTTTATATCAATATAATAGATATAATCGATATATGATAAGAACAAACTGAATATTATACATAAAAACTATATTTTCATAAAAGCAGTTATACAGCCTTTTAAGGATGAAACTATTTTAAATTTAATTTTTGACACATTTATATATTTTATTTGGAAAATTTGGACTTTTTATTTTCAATATTGAAATAAAAATTTACTTTTCCTAATATTTTGGTATTTTTATAATTAGTTTCATGTTTTAATAAATAGTGAAAACTAAAAAATTTTAATTGAATTTTTTTTCATAAAAATAATTTATAGTGTTAAATTATAAGTTTTATTTGTTTTAAATTATAATTAATTTTTTTATAATTTCACCTAATTTAGGTCATTATCTTTAATTTTACAAATTTTTTGATATAAAAATGTTTCAATCTTTTGCTTGCTTAAATTTTAACCACCTATTTTCTCACACCATTAATGGGATTAATTTTATAATAATTACTGATTTTTTTTGAATTTTTAAAAATGGATTTGATATTTGGATTCATTTGTTCCAAATTATACAAATATGTTTCATTTATTTTTTTCACATGAATTATAAAGTTTAGTAATATTTTAATTATCATATTTTTGGGTAAATCATAAAATTATAGGTAAAAATAATAATATTATTTACCACAACACTTGTCATAATTTATTTATATTAGTTTTTTTACCAAAATAAACCTTAGGCATAAATTATAACATTTATAAGACACTTGGGAAATAATGTGTCATTTCCTAGTCTTTATTTAAAGATAAGTTAAAATTTTCACACTAGTATTTTAATAACTAAATAATTTTCAATATAGTCTTGTAGTAAAGGTAAATTATAATGTAAATAATCATTTTCAAGATAATAAATTTATATTAATCCTTATAATTTATTTTAATTTTTTATATAATAAATAATTTAATTAAAGACTTTATTTATAATGATGTCGAAATTGTTTAATTAATATAAATACCAAATCAATGATACGAAAAATATTAGTATAAATATAATTTTTCCTAGTAAATAAATTAAATGAATTTTATAGATAATATATAAATTTTAATGATATATTAGAAGTTTTTGTTCGATGTTATAAGGTTTATATGATTTTTTTAAAAATACAAACATTGAATAGTATCAAAATTGACAAAAATGATTCCTTAATATAAATAATATTTTATTAAATGATATGAAATTCTTAAAAATCTAACATTAATCCAAATAACTATAATAAGGTTAATTATGTAATTAATTATCCATTTGAGTTTGTTTAGTAATTTTATAGTAAATATATTAACCTTAATGTGTAAAAAGAAAGGTTGTTATCGTAAGAGTTATAAGGTTTAAATAAGGGTTAAATTCAAAATATATGGTTAATATTATGCACTACACATATATAAAAAACTTTATTTCAGGTGATTTTGACCTAAAATCATGTTATCTTCAAAATAAATCACTTTTGAGCAATTTTAAATCAAAAATCAATTTATATTAATTCATTATTTTTAGAGTTCCCTAAAGTGACCTTCCCCTATATTATAAAATGGAAATTACACCATAACTTCTTCATACCACATTTAGAACTCTATCACGATTAACCCTTCCCATTTTTCCTCAAAACATTCAAATATATGTTATGGAGGTCTTCGTCTTCTAAAAATACCATCCCCAGTGCCTCTAAGAGGATATCCCAGAGAAGTTCATCGAAAAAGTGGTAATTGTTTTACCAACTCATTCAAGTTATTTTCATCTTATACTTCCTCTTTATATATTTTTTCTACAATAAAGTAATAAATATAGTATCATCTATATTGTGATATTTTATTATGATTATGGGAAAACCATATTCCTCCTTTAATCAATCATATGAAAAATAATATCCCCCTGCGTGCGTGCGTATGACTTATCGTCTCCAAGATGTGGTGTAATTTTTCTTTCATTTCCACTTTATTAGGATGTGTATAATGGTTAATATAGTCGATAAAATAATAAATATTACATTTTATTGATTGTTTATCATTAATATGCAATAAAATTCCTTTCCACGTTACCATTAAGGGAATGATATCGTCATTCATGTGTACATACAATCTACCATCTCCAAAACGTGATGAGTTTCATTATCCATGATAAATATTACCTAATGGTCATAAAAAATATATATGATCAGTTAATATAATATTTAATAACATAATATAATTATGTATATGAAGAAAATATATCATATTAATAATAAAAAGGGCTTACATGACAAAAAAGTCTAATAAAATAAAGTAGTTAACACAGAAAACAATGGTAACAAAGAAATATTATTAACAAAAAAATAAAATAGGATCATATATGATATAATAAATATGAATGTAGTTAGAGTAAAATTTAATTTCATATTTTAACAATTATATAGGATGTTAACACACACTCAACTAAATAAAAGTACAAGGATAGGGTTAATTTAAAACTATCATTATTATTTGGGATTGTTTATACGTAAGTACCTACCGGGGAATATTTATAATACATTCCTATGTTTATTAATATTATATTACAAAATGTTTTCACTATTATCCCAAAGATTTTAAAATTCTTTTAACCCTGTTCTAATTTTAATAAAATGGTTTGAAAGGATTATTTTTTTTCATTTTCCAAATGAGGTACCTTATAATGTTTTCGACAAAAAATACATAAAGACGGTTTATTTTTAAATTATACGACATGAGTGGATTTGACCAAAATATTGAAACATTTATGTTTTTAATATTTCCTTAAAATTTATTAAAGTTATTTTTTTACGTAAAATATTTTATGTTATAAATACACATCTTTTAAATAAATGATTTTAAATTAAAATGGTATTTTTATAAAGATTTTTTTAACAAATTTATTACAATATTTTCATCTATGTAATCATCCATTGTTGAATCATATTAGTGAATGAGTTTGATATCTTATAATACAGTCTATCTTATTTTATAAAAGGGTTTATGATCAATTTTAATTTTGGTGTTCCATTTTGGTACCATTTGTGGTTTTTGTTAAAGTATTCACATTTCGTATGTTAGTATTCAAATTATAATGTTTATGTTGTTTATTTTTTTTCATATAAGGAATGAATTGGACTTGGTAAATTATGGGAGGGACCCTCTATAGCGCCTAGATGTATCATTATGTATAATGAGACAAACTAGTTTGTATTTTTACCTATTATATATGGTGTCTTGGTCAAATCATTGATGGTATGTTTATGATGTTTGACATTATGCATCCCCTCTTAATGGGATTAGTTATTGATATTAAATTTTATTATTTGACATGTCAAATATCCATGTGAATGATTATATGACATTATTTGATTTATTATTTTCATATTATGCTCAAATTTATGTTCAAAAATAATTTTTTTAGTTATACACCTCACCTTAAAAGATTATTTTTATTTATGATATATAATGTTGTATTATTTACCCTTATTGAGAAACTGATCTCACTCATTTATTATGTTTTATTATCCCATTATGAAAACATATGTATTATTATTAATATGTATCATTAAGATATGATAATATTGGTGTTCTCATAGGATTTTATATGTTGTATTCAATTTTTTTAATTGTAATGAATGTTCATTTATGTAATCTATTTTATGATACTTCTAAACTGATTATTCCTCTTGGATTCGACACTTGTATCTATACCAACGTAATAAATTAAGGAACCATCTCTGGGATACTAAGGTCAAGGTCATTACAGTTTGTATCAAAGAGTGTTGTTGAAGATCCTTGGAAATTATATTTAGAAAAAATATATTAGCGAACCTAACTCTAAGATATAATTTCAGGATAAGTATATAAGAAATCCCTAGAATATTGGTTAGGTAGAGATTATGAGAGCCTTCCCAGTAATACATCCCTATATAGATGCTACAAGTAGATGTGGTTATGGAAAAAATGTAACTTGGGGTAATAACACTAACAAGGAATGTCGGGCCTAACTAGGCATAACCTGATACATGAAAATGTGCTTTACTGCACACTTGTCCTGACACTCCGAGGGTATATGCTTAGGATAATTTTTGTTTTCTTTAAAACCCATTATAAATTATTTAAAAGTAAATATATCCCCAAGGAACCCATGTTTAGGAATAAGTGATATATACACATAAAATTTTCAATTTATGTTTATAATTTGCTTATGTTTTTTGATTATACATTATGATATGATCTAACCTAGTATATATCTCCATTACGAATTGGTTCCTAGTAGAAGGAATTTGAACCTCGCCAATTCATGTGATCCAAAGAGTAAGAAAGATCGTATCATTTATCAATTAATCCAATATTTTTAATGTAAAAAGAATCCCAAGCATTTTCACCATATGAAGACATGGTGTCATGTGATAATGGGGAAAAAAAGAGTACTCTAACTTTTATGGATTTGGAGAGATGCATAATAAAAATAGGATAGAAAGAAAAATATATAGATGAAAGGAATAAGAGAAATAAGTATTTTCACACATGTAATAATTATTGAAATAATAACCTTGGTACATGATTAAAAATAATAAGATTTTGGTATGAGTGTTGGGATAAAAGGTTACCGTTCTTTGGATTCCCAGGATAAGAAAAATGTTTCAACTGTATAAAGAATAAACATCAAGGAGATGAAACTCTATGAAAATCAATTTCTCTTGCATAAAATGAGTATATCCCTAAAGAGGCTAATGAATCATGGTCAATATTATTCTATTTCCATGAACAAAGAGTAATGATTAATGTTAATATGTTGAGATTCAATAATTATGTCATTTAATTATTTTATCAATTATGTAATGGTAATAAGAATTATGGAATATTTAAGGATTATACCTCATTAATTTTTCATTATGGAGTTTAGATTTTATATTACCAAGAAAGGTGACTCAGTAACAAGTTAAAATTTTGGGAAAATATTTGGTTAAAGGAAATATAACACTTAATATGTTCCTAATACAATGCTATCAATGTCGGAATCAAGAGATTATTTATTTTAATAAATTAAATTGGATGGTATTAACTACCTTTGGACTAATTAATTGTTTGATTATAAAGTGGAATATTCCATAATTGATAGAGTTTACAAAATTATTGGATTTGAGAAGTATATACAAAAATATATGTTCTATTTTATGAATTGGGAAGCATTCATGTTTTAAAAAAAGTTTTATGGTAATTCAAGTTTTTACCATGAATCAAGATAATACAAGGAGAATATATTCACATGTTTGGAATGTGACAACTAATATCTTTTTCACAATGCCAAATTTTTAATGAAAAGTTCTTTTAGGAAAATATAACAATTTATGAAATGGTTTAAGTTGATTTTTTGAAACAGTTTTAGAGATTAATGTATTACTTCACCTAATGATAGAACTTTTTTTATGAAATAAAAATAGTTCAAGGAACAACCAAATTATAATATTGTGTTTATAGAAACATATCAATTAATTATATTTCCTTACATTCTTATTGAGTGTCAAAATTACTCAACTCTTATAAATATAAGGCCCCGACCTTAAAACTTACTTAATATTGAATTAAATAAATAATTCACATTGAGGATCTTTTCAGGTTTAGAGTTTTAGAGAATTAGATCATAAATAATGGATTACATTCCACATTTAAACAAAGTGGTTACATAAAAGATAGTATTCATTTTTTTCCCATCAACGGAAACATATTTAAAATAAAACATGGATTCTTTCTTGACACTTCCTTGACACTATCAACATATCATGCACCTTTCCCTTGACCTATGAAAAACATTTCAAAAACTTGGGATGAGAATAAAAAGCTCAGTAAGGGATATAAAAGTATGAAAAGAAAACATTAGTCCATGTATGAAATTATACTTTACTCATAAAACATAAGAATTTTAACATACCTCATCAAATAATGAATAAATCATAGAAATCATAATGCATAAATGTAACTTAAGGTATTCATAACATTCTTATGTAGGGAGTAACCCTCTTGGTTACGTTTGGAATAACCATCACAATATATTCCCTAAATCTCTTCGGAGAAACCTTAACGTTTAATTCCTTCGTGTTACCCAATTCATTGGAGAGCTATATCGGGCTCACTCGCCCTTAGTTTATCATGGAACCACCCGTCTTCATAATAATGCCCAAGAACCATAACATAATCATAGCACATAACATAATAATAAAGGAAAGATAAAATTCCCACATTGCAATAACAATATAACATTTTAAGATATTGAAATAATGAATCCATTCTAAAAACCATTTTCAAAACCATTTAAAACATTTAATAAAGAGATTTTTAAATCAAAGTGTCCCATACAACATTGATGATTTTAACATTTTAAACTATTAATATCCATATAAATAAATCCTTAAAACCATTTTGAAAACATGGATATTAATGAGAAATATTTATAAGATTAAATCATTAAAACATTTAAAACGATATTTTAGTTAAAGGGGTTTTAACAAAATGAGAGACACTTGAATACAATAATTGAGGAATAACATTTAATAAAAAATTTATAATATCATTAGAATAAAGGGATTCATGATATAATATTCCAAAGGACAGTATATACACCATATAAGAGTGAATTGGTGCATAACAACAATGAAGTATCAATGGAAATGTAAATTGAGATGAAATCCATTATAAAGATCGTATCCTTAAATTAAGGATAAATCAATCTCATAATTATGTGAGAAAAATATAAATACACCAAATATAAGTGGATATTAAGTGTAAAATAATCAAAGTTCATTCACACATATTCAATGGTTGACATATTCAATAACTACATGTTGAACCCAAAGAAATCGAAATTGGGTTAAGAAGTTCCCTTGACAGCCTAACAACGTCACATCAAATTTTAGAAAAAGAGTCGATGAGAGAGATAAAGTGTATCTCATCTCTTGAACATAAAATTTACGGTAATAAGGATATATAAGAATATATCCCCACATAATAAGATGAAAATTAAAAGACATAACAAAAGAAGTCTTTTAAAAAGAGGAGGGTGAAAGGTTCCCTTACCGATTTGGGTAACTTTCAAAACGTACACCCCATGAATGAAGGACTATAAAAAATTGATGTAAATAATCATAAAAAAAAGTATTTTACACAAAGAGTAGAATAATGGACAATTCATACACCACTAAAAAGGAAATATTGGCAAATGTAGCATGAATCTTACGAAAACACAAGGTGAGATAAAAAGCCCCTTACGAAATTTCGGCAGCCTAACGACGCCAATTAAAACTTCCAAAATGGATTGATGAGGTAAAATAGGGTATCTCATCAAATGAACATAAAAATTACAGTATGTGTAATATAAAATAACACCCCAATCATAAGAAATATGATCTTAAAAGGAATTACATAAAAGAGTGTACTTAAAAAGAAAGAGAGAGGTAGGATCCATTACCTCGTGTCTGGCATGAATCGATCATTATTTAATCTCCTAAATAATAAAATTTGGTCAATTTATAATTTTTTAAGGACCTAATTTTAATATTATTATTCCGTTAATAACACATATTATAATGTTATAATAATTGGTTAATAAAGTGAGTACATATTAGATGTTTTTGTCGATGTTCGGTACATGAGTAAAAATCGAACTTGTTGGAAATGAATTTTCCATGTAGTTATAGGTAAATCATATACAGAATAGTATTGATGTTTTAAATATCATATATATCTAGTATATATTCATTTTATACTATTCCATAGCATTTGGATATAAAAAATTAAAAGCACTGTTCATGGAGACGGTAGGTCGTACGTACGCATGAACGCTAATTTAATTTTTTTTGTCATATTAATGGAATTAAAACAAAATGAGGGATATATATATTATAATTCCAAAATGATATCCTTCATTTAGATGTAATATATTACATATATATCCATCATATATATGTACTTATAATAGTATATAACATTTGGAGATAAGAAATGAAATGTACCGTTCATGGAGACGGTAAGTCGTACGTACGCATGAACGCTACTTTCATTTCTTTTTTTTTGTAATAAATGGAATTAAATAATAATTATTTAAAGTTATATTATAATTCTAGTAGGATATAATTTTTAATACCATAAATTAAATCCTTTATACGTCCCACATATGGAATTAATGAATCAAATCACTTTGAGGGGGCGGTAGTCCGCACTTCCTAAAATGAAGATATCGCGTTTACCCATAATGGAAACCATAAAGGTATTCCATAAATGAAAAATACAGAAGCTTAAGGAAAACATAAACATATTATATATCATATATAAATATAGTTACATCTTAATTTCCACCTTTTAAGGTGTTAAAATAATATTGAATAATCATCGTTTTGTGAGGCAGTAATTCGCCATCCACAGAAACAGTATGTTCTTTAACCATTAGATGGAGGTGTGTGAAAGTGTATCTCAAATCCTTCTTATAACAACATAATATTACATTTAAGATACTTTTTTTGTTACAAAAAAAGTAATAAAATGAGTTTAGGGGTTTGGAGAAGAAAAATAAAACAAAAGAACACAAGGGAAGACATTACCTTTAAATCGGGTAACTCTCTTTGATTTGAGCTCAAAGGCTTCCTTGGAAAGGATTCTTCCCAAAGAGAGGCTTAAATGATGAAGAGAGGGATGTGGAGAGATGAAATTGTCAAGGGATGTCCGATACAAAGGCTTGATTGGTGTGTGTATGGTGGTAGAGGTGGGGGCCTTTATAAGAGGAGAGGAGGGGCACTCTTGGAAAGTTATAAAATATAACTTTATTATAAAATGATTTTAGGATTTAAAAGGTCCCAAAAGGATATATTTCGAGTATAAGGTGATATGGTTTCGAAATCCACCCATACAATAGGTTTGTGACAAGTGTAAGACTTATATTTCACCCTATATTCTCATTTTATTTAAATCGTTCATTTATGAGGTAATCACTGCATCATCACGGTGTCATAAATAAATTAATTTATTTAATATTTAAAAATTATAAAAAAAAATCATGATGTAGGAAATAATTTTATATTTCTAATAAATATTTATTGTAAAAAATATTACTTGTATAACCCCATCTAAAAATTGTTTTAGTAAAACAACACATGTTTGTGAAATTTTAATTTTAACTTTAAATAAGAAGGAATTAATGTCATTTTCCAAGAAAAGTGTCTCCATGAGGTCCCCAAGTTGACCCATTAATTTTTGTGGTCATCCATGACTCATCCAATGAGGGTAGGACATGTGCCTAGGTCATTTCATATTCTTAAAACAATATGTTTACCTTACACTACACTAATTACCTCTAATCGCGATTAAAACCTAAAAGTTACTATTCACCAAAAAATTATTTTAATCCCATTGAACCACATTTTAATTCTTATTGACAACCATGTATGTCGGAATTTTGAAATTCAAAACACAGAGGTGGTAAAATTTCATTTAAATGAAAAATCATTTTTTTAAGTACCACTTAGTGGTTTCACTATTCATCAAAAACTGAAGTTTTCCAGAAAAATACCAAACATTCACCCTGAGATATATGTGATATTCCAAATTCAAAAATGATGTATATTTTAAAAATTTCAAAACATGTAAGTTACATTAATTAATTTAATAAATAATTCCTGCTGTCAGAGAAAATAACGTGTTTTTATGAAACAATTTGTATCAAAAGATTGACACTAGTTTAAGTTCAATTTCAAGATGAAATTAATTCCAACGACCAATATTGGATTAAATGGTAAAAATATATTCTAATTTAACTTTAAAACCAATTCAAAAGATTATATAATCATATAAATAAATTAGATTCAAAAGAGGTTTTGAATTAAAATACAACATTTTTCACTATTCATTAAAAAATGAACTTTATCGGAAAAATACCAAAAATTTACACAAATTAAATTTTGATGTCCTGATTCTAAAGAATAATTTTATTTTGTCAAATATAACACATAAAATTGCCAAAAAGTGGATTTAAAAGAGGTTCATCATCAAAAGGTGGTTAATCGACCTTTTAAAGAATATTAGAATGTTTACGCTTAAAATTGGATTAATTTGAATTTTTAATCCTCTAACATTTATTGTAAAAAGTAAAAATATTTGACAAACATATATAATCATTTTTTAGTTAGTTCTGTTCATTCCCGCCATTACAATGGCTAGGCGTTAACTACAATTTTAAATAATATTATTTTATTATTAGAGGTCAACGTAAGATTCCCAAGAAACTCTTTGTTGCGTATTGGGTACGCCATCGAGCATAGCGTCCCCTTTAAATTTATATTAATATTTTATTCACAAATATGGATAAATGTGAAAATTTCATATTCTTTATTTACCTTGGGTGTTACAATAAAAGTATCTAAATAATAATAATTCTTTTTAAATTTTTGATTAACTAATGGTATTTTAAATCATTATAGATTTTTTTATTTCAGTCCCTCCATTGATCATTCACTTGTTTGTGATTGATGACCTCAATCTCAACCAACAAAAATTTACACTTTTCCTCCATGTACATACTTATACATTCCACTAATGGTATCCTATTAAAAAGACTAGTTTTTTTTGACCTTTACATTTCCCGTTCATACTTATAATTAATATGATATATTGTCTCTATTTATGATCTCGTTCTTCAATATTAGTATTTTGAAATATCAGATAATGTTTAAATTTTACGGACGCTATTTAATTAAGGTGGGGAGAATGTAACGCTTGAAAAATTTAAAATATTTTCACTTAAGTAAATTTAATATATTATATTACTTGTAATGTATGAAACACTGAGGTATTTTTTGTTACATGGAAGAGATACCTTCTTCAATATCTTTCATTGGATGAAGCACCGAGTTTTACTAAACATTAGTATATTATTATAAATATTTTTATTTAATATAATATAACCTAGCCTTTTAGTTGGTATTCATGATTAATATTAAATAACTTATGAAAATATATGGTTTAGCTAATTGGTTACACATTAATTATAAATTATTATAGAAACCAACTAAATATATAGGAAATGTTTTTATAAAGAGATATTTTTATACTCATAAATTAATTCTATCCTATTAAACGAAATTAATTACTTTTAGAAAATTATATAAATTAAATATATATGTTATATATTCTATCAAATATTTTTTATATTCATTTATTAGATTTTATAGGCATAATATTAGAACAAACCCAATATTACATATAAAAAAGTATATTTTTATATATGTAGTGTTACTACATTTCAACATATAACCGATTTTAAATCCAATTTTTGACACTTTTATATATAGTGTTTTAAAAAATAAACATCTTATTTTAAATCAAAATATATAAATTTACGTTGGTTACATTTTTGATACATTTTTTATAATATTCATGTTTTTAGGAATAGTAAAAAAACAAAATTATAATTGAAAAAAATGTCCTAAATTTTCTTATAGAGTTAAATTATAATTTTGATTGGTTTTAAAGTATAATTGTACTATTTTTTATCATTTAGTCCAATTTAGTTTATTTTTATCAATTTTAAATTGAATTTAGATATAAAAAAGATTCAATATTATGGATCTTTAAACTTTAATAACATTTTTTCTCACCCCTTCAATAAGAATAATTTTAAATTAATTTTTACAACTTATGTGTTTTAAATTTTTAAAAATTGATTACAATTTTTTAATCAGCCAAAATAAATTATGTTAATAGGTTTCTTTTAGTTTCGGGCATATGAATATTAAAGCTTAGTAATATTTAAGTTTCCAGATATAAGGGTAAATCGTGTAATTAAAGTTACGACTAATATTATAATTTACCCTAACACTAGTCCAAATTTAATTAGATGAGTGGGTTTCAACCAAAATATAACTTAGACCTAAATTATAACCATTTTAATCCACTTGGGAAAGAATATTACATTTATTATATTTTATTTAAAGACATGTTAAAAATGTCACACTCATATTTTTAATAATTAAATCATTTTTAATATTGGGTTATAAAAAAGATAAATTCTATTATAAATAGTAATTTTAAAGATAATAAATTTATATTCATCGTGATAAATTATTTTTAATTTTTAGTGATGAAATAATTTAATTAAATACTTTTATAATAATGATGTAGTAACTGTTTATTTATTGGAAATATTAAATAAATGATATTAAAAATATTTTAATAAATATAATTTTACATAAATAATAAATACAAAAATTTTATAGAAAACATTGAAATTTTATTGATATATTAGAAATTTTGGTTATAAGTTATCATGTTATCATGATATTTTTTAAAAATACAAATAATGAATAGTATTGAAATTGATTTAAATGATGATTTAAAATATATAATATTTTATTAAATGATATAAAATTCAAAAAAATATAAATTTTTACCAAATTACTATAATAATGTTCAATATTCAATCGATGATCAATTTTGTGTTTTTTTTGTATTTTATAGTAATAATATTAACCCTAAAGATAAAGGAGACAAGTTGTCACTATAAGAGTTAAAGGGTTTATCTAAGGGTTAAAACCAAAGAATAAGGTTAATATTGTGTCCTAAAAATGACAAAAAATAATATGTTGAGAGGGTTTAGAATCAAACTTATCTTATATTATAAATTAACAACATTGGATATATTTTAAATTGAAAAAAAACTTATGTTAATTTAATATTTTGAGTCTTCTATAAAGTTCACCTCCCCTTTCTTATAAAAGGTAACATCCTCTTTCACTTCCTCACAAAACTTTGAGGATTATATATTTCTCAAACCCTACAATATCACCTCTAAAAATTAATAGATTTGTTTTGGAGGTCCTGGTCTTATAAAAAATCAATCCCTAGTTATCTTAAGAGGAGATCCAAAGGAAGGCCATTGAAGAAGAGGTAATTATATTTTCCAAGTCATTCATGTTATTTTCCTCATATAATTGATAATCACATGTTTTTTTCTGAAAAATATTAATAAATGAATTATCATAAATATTATGATCTGTTATTATTATTACTGGACAACCATATTCCTCAATTTATCAATCCTATGAAAAACAAAATTGCCACGTGTGCGTGCGTACGACACACCAACACTATGTTGTGGTGTAATTTTTTTTCATAAAAATTTTATTTGGAATGTAATAATGATGAATATAATGGATAAAATAATTAATAATACACTATAATAATTTGGTTTAATTAATATTCAATCAAATCCCTTACCACTTTTCCATTAAGGGAATGATATCATCGCTTGTGGGTATGTACGAGGTACCATATCCACAATGCGATGAGATTCATTATCCATGATAAAAATTACCAAATGATTATTAAAAATATATATAATGAATTAATATAATATTTAATAATATAAAATAATAATGTATATGAAGAAAATATATCATATTTATAAGAAACAAATTACTTACACGACAAAATAAACATAATAAATGAAGCTGTTAACACCCGAAACAAGGGTAATAATGAAATATTTTTTACAAAATGATATAAGAGGATTATATATGATATCATAAATATGAATATAGTTTTGGTATAATTTAATAACATTCTTTAACCATTATGGAAGAGGTTAACTCACCCTCAACTAAAGTAATGTACAAGGTAAGGGTAAATTTTTCAATATCTTTATTATTTGGGATTGTTTATATATAAGTATGTGATAGGGAATATTTATAATCAATGTCATTATTTCTTAAAAATATTTTAATTATTTTTCCCATGTTCTAAATTTTATAAAATTATATGAAAGTAATCTTTTTGTAATTTTCCAAATGAGGTATTTTATAACTTTTTTGAAGATAAATATATGGAAATAATGTTTATTTTTAACTTATATGACATGAACACCTTTTACAACCTTTATAATGCCTTGATGTTTGTAATATTCACTTAAAATATAAAAAATTTCTCTTCAAATGAAAAAATTTATTTTATAAATGTGTTTCTTTAAATAAACTATTTCAAAGTAAAATGCTATTTTCCCCAAGATATGTTTAATGATATTTAGAGTATTTTCATCTATGTCAGAATAATTTGTTGAATATTATGTTTGATTAAGTTTGATATCATAAGATACAGTCTACCTTATTTTATTGAAGGGTTTATAATCAGTTTTAATATGGATGTGCTACTTTGATATCATTCATGGATTATGGTTAAAGTATTTACATCTTATATACAAATTTTTCAATATAATTTTTTATGTTTTTATATGAGAAATTAATTTGACTTAGTAAGTTATTGTTGGGCCCTGGTATAACCCATCGATGCATCTGTAGGTCTAATGAGATAAACTAGTTTTTATTTTTACCCATTTATGTATATTTTATTGGTCAATGTCTTGACCATAAGTTTGGGATGTCCGTCATTATACATCCCCACTTTATGAGATTAGTTATATATATTAAATATGATTATTCCACAAGTATAATATCTATTTTAATGTTTATATTGAATAATTTTATTTATTCATTCCATATTGCATTCAAAATTATTTTTAAAAATATTGTGTTTTAGTTATACAATTTTCCTTAAATGTTTATTCTTATTTATGATAGCTTCCTCTGTACAATTTACTATTACTGAGCATCTATGCTCACCACTTTATCAGGTTTTATTTTACTAGGATGAAATTATTTGTATTATTATTAATATAAAGTATTAATCTTGGAGAATAATGTAATTATAAAAGGATTTCAAATGTTCTATTTTATGTTTTGAATTGTAATGTAATGTTCATATTGGTAATCTATTTTGAAATACTGGTAAATAGATTGGTCCTTTGGGATTTGAAAATTATATATATTCAAATGTAATAACGTAAGGCACCGACTCTGGGATAATAGGATCATGGTTGTTAAAAATTCAATTACATCATATCACCCTCAGACCAATTGTTACTTCGGGCATACTATAATGGTGTTGGAGAACATAATATGGGCAGGCGTCCATGATATTGGGGTTTCTTGGGATAAACACCTACCACTCAAAAAAATTTATTATAATAATTTATTTCATGAAACTATATATTTGGATAGTTAGGTGGCCATATAAATTATATTATTTCGTTTACCCATATGATGATTCAGTGCAAGAGAGGCAGTGCAACAATGACCTTGTCATATTCAAGATACATCTGAGTGGGTATAATTTATTAGAAAGTATATGGATATATTATAGTCTTATAATAACTATTATGTAAATCTTTATTGATAACCTTTTTATTTTTAGTTTGGGGATCTAGTTCTCTTATGTGTTTTACCTATGTTGGGGCTTTAATAGATTCAAAGACAAGGGATGCACGCAACTAGAATTTCCTCTCCATTTGTGATACTAGATAACATTGGGATGAAATATTATATGTTATATCTACCTCAGAGATAATTATACATTCATTAAAAATTCCAGGTATCTTAGCTTTTCCATTATCATTTTGACTTATCTCTCACTTTTGACCATACTAAAATTAAACTAGAAACAGATTCCTCTTTTGAGAAGTATCAAATACGTATTGTTAATCAAGTCATGCAATATCTATATGGAATGAAATTTCTTCTATAATTGTTTATATGGATGAAAATACATATATAATATGAGACCTCGAAGCGATAGGTCGACGTACATACATAGTGCCCAACATTATTCTTATAAAATTCTTTTATATGGTCAAAAGGGAAACTCAGTGATGAGTTGTTATAATGAGTGGAGGTTGTAAGATCCCATATTTTTAGAGAGGTACATATTTTTTAAATTAATATTTAAACCACTTTTGTTTACTATAATATTATTTTGTAAGAGTTAAGGAAGGGATCCTGAAAGTATGGATCTTGTTTAGGGCTCGTATATCTTGTTTTTTAGAAACATGCAGATGGAAATAGTTGTTGAATAGTTAATAGTAATTGTTCTGATGAACTACATGGCCCTATAAAAGGATGTAAAAGATTAAGTAACCATGTATGTTAGACCAAATTTCTATAAGAAATGTTTCAGGAATGTTATAGAGTGGAATCACAAATATAACACACAATATTTCTAACTTTGTGTCTAACATTATGATGGGTGGAGTACTTAGATAGTGAGAATGTATGGGCGTCATGTAGTTTATCAAACCATGAGCCTAGAATTGTGTGGGGGTGTTCTTTATAGAAAGTTGTGGAACATCATTGGAACATTTTTTTCCAACAGTGGGGAAAAACCATGCACCCTTTAGATGTGGTTTAAATGGAAATTTTTCCCTTTCATTATTTACTATTTCTTCCCCCATTTCAACTCCTCTCTAAAAACATATCTCTCCTCCTTATGTTTGAGAACCTCCTTATCCATCACCTTGGATTTGATCCACAATCTCTATACTATGTATGATTCTCTCATCGTTTTTCATGTTGGATGACTTCAGATAATCACTTCTATCAAGTTCCTTCTTTGCTACTGATATCTCTCCATATGAAATGTTAAATCTGTATGAGCTAATATTACCTATTTTACATGTATTCACCTATTTATTTAATTTATTTTAATGTATTAGAATTTAATGGATAATAATTTATGAGGAGTCTACTACCCATTTATGGATAGTGGTCTACAACTTTTCCCTTAAATTCATTATATTTATAGCTCACATCATAGTGCTGCATAACCGACCATCCATAAGTTTATTCTAAAAAGTGTAACACCTTAAATTAAAATTTTTAAAACATATATTGAATAAATTTATCCCATTGAACATTTTTTAGGTCTCCAAGCTCAACTAGAATCACCCCTTGAGGTGGGTTTGTTTTAATTCCTCTGACTATGTCACATTATTGTGTGATATGACATTTATTCCCATGAGTGGAAGTTGTTTATGAATTAAAAGAGAAATGTTAAAGGTTAAATGCCTCTTATTGAACCTTGTCATTTATAAATGATAGTTATTATTAAATGGATTAATTTGGAATTATGAAATTAGATGGATCATCTCTTGGATTATGTGTTTAATATAAATAGTTGGTCATGTCTCATAGAAATTAACGTGACCCCTCTTTTAATAACTTATGTGTGAATTGATAAATTAATAAATGTGATAAATAAAATTAATATGTGAATTGAAACTAACACAGATCCTTGATCCTTTATATAAAATTTTCAATGAAGGATAAATTGGTATGGCACTGACATCACATTATAGAATTGATTATTAACTTAATTTGGATGCCTCATAACATTACCTTAGATCCTGTTGGATTGGACCACCTAAGACTCACTCCTTGGGATTCTACCAAGTCATTATCGATTTTTCTATGGACGACCTCTATGAACATGAGGAGGACACCTCGACCATGGGCCTTGGGTTCCTGGACCATGTAGGTCTAAATTTAATTGAGTTTTCTATACATGATCTCTATATACATGAAAATGATGTATTGGTGAATGGCCTTTATTCCTGGACCTTATAGGTCTGATACATGATTTATATGGTGTAAGTTGTAGTTTATTCTTTACTCTATTGTGTAGTTTTTCATCATTTATAGACTTATTGTCCCAACATGTTCCTGTAGATTGGGTTGTGTCACTTTATCATCTACATCATTACTCTAGTTATATATTGACGCTACTACAACTTGTATGCAATAAATAGACTTGTTATAGACAAAATTGGTGGTAGAATACTGAGTATATAACACACCTAATCAGGGATATTGATTGGTACCCCAAAAAACTTCTTGGAAGCAAGTAGGAGTAATGGAAATAGTCGAGCTTTAGAAACCACTATTTCTATACTATGATGGATTACAGGATTATGGGACTGATCCTATGATCATGATGATATTGGAGAGTACTATTGGTTTTTTAGTTTTTTGTAGAATGTTTTATGTTACTATTTATCTATTTACCTTGATCCAAACATTCTTATAGCATGACATGATCATCAATTTGTTTATATGAAACTGAAGAATATTTATCTAGATGATTTTTCCTACTTCCATTGTTTGATCATTTCACCTTATATTTATCACACTATTTTATATATATTATCTACTACTATGATCCAATATCATCTTGAGAGTATAGTCTCCCCACTGTACCATCACAATCCCTCTGTACTAGTCAGAATTATCTAAAATTTGAGGAGGGTTCTTGAGGACATGTGGCTAACTGGGTTCCTTAACTTCTGAGTGATTCGGGTCTGAAACAACATAGTATGAATGGTTATAAAAGTGTATATAATGAAGCAAAATCATACTTTTTTTCATGATTATGATTTTAGAGATTAATAAACCACACAAATGGTGAATGTACTAGGACCATCAAACCAAAACATGGATGGAATACGGATTAATTTTCACCCAAATATCCAATTTAAGGAAGAATTGTTAATAAAAAGATAAATTGAAATTATAATGGAATGATATATAGTAATTAATTTATTAATATGGATCTATAATAGATGAATAATAAATCTATATTTATTATACAAGAGGTTTGAACACATAGAATGAAATACACGATTTGTGGTAATGGTTTCTAATCTCACATTAATTTAAAAGATACATAATCTATATTCAATGATTTTTATTTTGTGTGGTGTATGTACTACCCATGAATTCCATTTAGGAAAATTATCCTGAAAATTATGGATATTTAAAAATATGTATAAGGTTATCTCTTTCCTAAGGTTTTAATTTGGATATTACCAAAATAGAAAGGGGTTTATGTTACAATCTCATTTATTTTCAGGTTTCTAAATAATAAATTTCCATTTCGTTAAATTATTTGGATATTTTAATATCCAAATATTTCAAAATAACACTATGTTAGGTAGTATAAACAACACAAAACACCGACCTTAAAAAACAATGAAATATTATAATTCAAATATGACCTTGATAACCAAGACATTGAATTGATAGGTATAAATAGGATTAACCATATTATTAAATTTAAATATTGAACCTAATGAATACAATTGTACTGGATAATTATTAAGAAATAATCACTAAATTTTTAGAAAACACTTTTTGTTTTTGAAAATATTATTTATTTAAAAAATGGTTTCTATTACTTCTTATGAGATTATATTATAATTCATTTATATAAATTTTCTGAATAAATTATTTGAAAGGAATATTATAATTTTCAAAATTTGAAAACAAAATATATCTAAAGTAAAAATTTACACTTTTCCTAAAAAGTTTTTTTCATTGAAGAGTGAAAATATTGATTTTTTAAATACAATCATTTCATTTCATTAAATTAAAAAATTTCAAAGACCCATTATATTTTGGATTTTCTGTTAAATTAAAATATTATCTATTTTAATTATAAAAATAAAATTTTAATAAAAAAATTATCATTAATTTAATATTTGGAAAATTTTATGCTCAAAAAATATTTTTCAAGAAAATGTTTTTCACTGTGTTTTACATATTCATTTTAATTTGTGGCACTTCTATAAAATGGATCAAAAAAAATATGAATACCATTTTTAGAATCATGTAGCTAAAAGTTATTGAATATTTATTTTCATTTTTATGGATTGTGAATTGTAATGATGACAAATTTTGTCGAATTGTTAAAGTGTAAATCAGGTAGTTATGTTTAAAAATAATGCGATATGGAATTAAAAATAAAACCAACAGTTTATTATATTTAATTTAATGAGATTAATTCATCCACATACATAAAAATTCAAATATATGGAATTTTATTTCTATTTTACCTTGGTAATGACATTTATATTATTTTAAGCAATGAAAATACCAAAATGTTGCTATCTAACTTTTAAATTATTTTTTATATTACAATATGGATAAGAATATGTAATGAATGAATTTAAAATATTATTTTGAACATTATTTATTTATATTTATCATGGTAATTTATTTAATTATTACTGGATGAGTAATTATATTAAATGTTTACATGAAGCTAACATCGTATTTATTCAATTAATAGACAAATAAAAGATGATTTTTAAAATAATGAAAGTAATTCAATGTGGGTGAATTCCTATATCCCAGGAAGTTTATAGATAATTATAAAATATTAGATATGTTTTAATTCATTTTATTATAAATCCAAATTTTTTGATGTATTTAAAGTCAAATTAAATTAATAGTTTCAAGATGACATTAATGATATCCCTTTAAAAAATTATGTTATTAAATTGATTAAAAACCCTAGAAATGTATAAATAAGACAAGGTGATAGTATGTGAGAGAAAATATCATACCTTGTCTATATATGGATCTTTTCCCTTTTATGGTATTATTCTTGACCCTCAAAGTGTAGAAAAAGTTTATATTATAGTAATTATAAAAGGGTTAACGGGGTATAAAACTAAAGATAATGGTGAAAAGCTAAAAAACATGTAAACAATTTTGTGGATGAACTGTTTTTAACTATTATTAATCATATATTAATTTTATATAAATTTATAACCATTTTTAAATGAAAACAAATTTATATTATTTTAAAACTTCATAAAATTCCAAGAATGGCCCTTCCCTCACTTATAAAAGGACAACCCTTCTTTATTTTATTTATACCACTTTAAGAAACTGATAGAGAAAAATCCCAATTAATTTATCTTCTCAAAATCCTTATTTAAGTCATATAGGTGATTTTCTTCCTAAAATACCACCCCCAAGTCCCTCATTGGGAGATATAAAGGATGTATACCGAAGAATGATTAATTTTCTTGACTGAATATTTCAGGTTTATTTCGTATTCTAATTCCTATAAATATATTTTACCCATCATAAAATAATAAATATATAATAATAAATATACGTTTATTTTATTTTTATTATGAGACACCATATTACAATGCGTTTTTATCCTATAAAAAGAAAAAACATTGCTCATGTGTAGGTATGGATTAACATCTCCAAGAAGCGAGGTAATTCAGTTTCCAATAACACATTACTGGGTTATTTATAAAGATCTAACTAATTAATATATATGATATTTTCTAAATAATTATTCTTTTTTAATTATAATATAATATCTACATTCTTACCTTTTAATTCGTTGGAAAACCATAACACCACCCCTGAGTAATTGGGGAATACCACCTCCATGAAGTGATGTGATCCATTTTCATCTCCATTTTACACGGATGGTAACATGGATAGACTTAATTAACATATAAGATATATTTTTCATAAAAATGACACATTAGAGGCTAATTAATATTTAACTTTTTCATACTATCCATCGAAAAGTGAAAATAAAATTCATGTCTATGTATGGCCGACCTTCTCCATGAATTATGTAATATATTTTTTTATCTATGTATTTCATGTATTAATCTAAATATATATATAATTTATAAATATAATAATTATTTATTATTTAAAATTCTATAGATTATGGAACCATAAAAAATTTATAATTATTATAACTTCTGTGAAAGAAACATGCTTGAAAAAATAAAGCATTTAATACATGACACAATGATAAATATGAGATATTGAAAATGAACATGTTATAAGATATTATAATTGGGTAAAAATCTGGTATTATAAATATGAAAATTATTCTAGTAACAAGTTTAAATACATTATATAATATATTAATGCACATACAACTAAGGGGAAAAGTGAGGTAAGGGGATTTCTTAACCCAATTTCCATGCATTGGGTTATATAACTTCATTGGTTATGTTAATCCAAGACTATGTGATAATTAACCATTAATTAATCTATGTTTTTTCAAATATATTATTTGGATTTAAACTTTTCACAAATAATCACTTAAGTGATATTATCTTTTTACGGGGTTTCATCTCAATTTTATCTCCATTGAGACATATTGGTTATTGTGAAAAAAATTCTTTTTGTGTAGTGTATATTGTGGAGATTAGATTTATTTAACTTGAATATATATTTATTATGTATTATTAATGTCCTTATCCATGTTACTTTTTCAATGGGTTTCAATTTAAATGTTACCAAAGAGGATTGAATTTATTTTAAAATCTCATTATATTAGGATTTCCCTTATTTTTAATGAACTAATATTATAATATATCCTTCCTAAGGAATAATAATTTTCTTATACTATGTATATTTATATATTTACATTTCATTAAAAGATATTTTTCCCTTGATGGAGCTTTATTTAATCAAATTAATATTTATAATAAAATCATATCTTATTTCAATTTTTTGATCAGATATATTTTCTTTCTTTATCTATATTTTTTAAAAAAAATTAGAACATTACTTTTGAACTACAAAAAGGAAATTTTATTTTATCCTTGAATTTTAAAATTCTCTTAATGGAAACTTTTTAAGGTTTTCCAAATGGTACATTTTCAAATTTCTTTAAAAATGTCAAAAAGGAATATTTATTTAACATATAAGACATTAAGTAACGTTCATATCTTGATTATCATTTTATACTTATTAGCTTCTTCCAAACTATTTAAATGATGTTATAAATAAAAAACATTAATGAAAACATATTTTAATATTTTTATAACATTTTATTTTTTATTCTCCAAAATACATGATTTTATACATATCCTATATTTATAATGAATTTGTGGCCATATCTCATCTATTGAATAGTTTGGGGTTTCTTGACTTTATTTTTAAATATTCACTTTTTAAGATCCTTTTTCATTGGAAATTACATTTCTATTAAATATACATACTCTTTGTATCATGGAAATTTTTATTACCTAAATAATATATCATTTATATATATTTTTATTTACATTGAAAGTTAATTGATTGGCTGGAGAAATATTGATATTAAGTATTATTTACGCTATAAAGACATTTGTTAATAAGGAGTATTTTTTAGGCATTAAATTGGTCATTAAACATATGAGTAATGCATTGGAAATGAATTTATGGATGGGGTCTAGAATTATATATCACCTCGATGCACGGACAAGTCTCATGAGACAACCCAATTGGTTGGCCTTTTTAAACGGGTTATTGTTGTATACTTACCAATAGTTTAAACTATGTTGATGTAAGGACTTAGAGGTAAACATATCATAGTGTCTGATATCATGAAATCCAATATTCATAATTTCAATTGATGATAATTTAGTTATTATTATCAATGATATTATTTCATTTGATATTATCCACGGATCCCTCTCATGATCAGGTAATTGAATACATAGAACTTGATTTCTATTATTTATCTTTATATTTTGATTATACCTTATTTACTAATTGTATATAAATATAACTAAGAATATGATCATACCCTTTATTTTATTTAAATTCCATTGGATATAAAGAAGAAATATTTGAATCTCTTTAGAGGATTTCAAACATTTTCTTTTGTTATGGTTTGAATTTTATGTCCAATATAAAATGGGAATCTTGTATGTATATTATTCGTAAAGAAAACTAAACTGACTCTTACATCAATATATTATCCAATGTATCTTATACCAATGTTATATAGTACATACCGACTCTGGTTTACTATGGTCACAGTCATTACATTTGGAATCATAGTAATTTTAGTAAAAACCTTGAAAATCAGATTTAGGAAAACATGGATTATGAAACACAATATAATGAATTAATTTAAGGATAATTCTATATATATGATAAAATCTTTAATTTTTGATAAGGAATTGATTATATGCTTTAAAAAATAATTATTCTTTCCCATAATTTGTTTTTGTTTTTTTCAATAGATAGAACCTGGAGAAATCATGTTATGATTGAATGTGATGTAAAATAGAGTGATTATGAGTAACAAAATTAGATGACTCATGGAGTGAAATATATTTTGATTATACATAATTATTTATAACAATATAATATAAAAAGCTACAACTTTACCAACTCTCAGACTCACTAATGAATAGAATAATATTTATTTCTGAGTGATTGCATGGTGGAGACCAAGGAGGAAAGAATGCTTAATATCTTTCATGTTAGAAATGTTGAAAGAGATACCATATAGAATGTATCAAAGGTATGGTAAATTGTTTTATGTGTGGAAAATAATTCAACAGATCAATGAATTTTATAAGTAAAAAATTAATAGTTTGATAGAGGATTATTAATTTAACCCCAAATTACCATTTATAGTTCAATTTATATTGTGTGAAGAATTGGGTCACTATCCAAGACAATGCCCAAATACAAGGGCCGAATCTTATACCATGGAAGGACTTATATTATCCTATTCATAAAAATTTCTTGGATTGAAGTTCTTATATATTTTAAAGGGGTGATTGAAATTTATGATGTAATTGGGATAGTATTGGTGACAATGGTATTGGTAAGTTTTTTAATGAAAAAGTTATTTAGGTCATATTTGATTAAGTTCATTTCATTGTTAATTAATGGAAATAGTATGTTACTTTATTTTAATAATGAGGATTGTAGTAATTTTTTAAATAAAATATGTTCTCTTGTGGGGTTAACATAAGAGTTATAGATATCATAATGGTTAATATGTTTAAGGTTTCCGTATGTTCAAAGGAATATATAACACTTTTGAGGTTTGAAGTGATGATATTTCGACGTGATTTTAATCTATTACAGGGTTTTTTGAACAATTATATTTTAATTTATAAATACAAATTTGGGATAGTATAGGATTTTTTATGTTCTATTGATTAATGGGATGTAGATAATATTGATGGTTAAAAAGGGATTCACTAACAAGGTGATACTTTAGAGATATGTATGGTCATGTTAAAAATTACTTTTAAATTTAGTATTTAAATTCAATTCATGATATTCAAGTGAATTTCACCACATTATAAGATTATATAGTGACTTATCATGGTGATTAATTATATTTTTGGGATGCTTAAATGGATTAAAGTATGTGTATCCTTTAGGTTTAACATGTGGTTTAACTTGAAAGATTAGTTGGGAAGAATTAAAAATTCATATTGTACGTTAAAAGGTATGAGATCACCTATGATGTTAAAACATTATTAATGTTGTGGTTTTTGACGTAAATTGGAATGTAGGGTTATTTATTTTTTGAATATTCAATGTTGAACTTTTGGTATTATTGTGGAACATTTAAAGTAAAATGTGTTATTTCTTCATATAAAGGATTATACATTTTCAATATTATCTCAGTTTATGGTAAAAAAAATTTGTTAAAATTTAATGACATAAGAAATATATTTCAATCCTTTTATGGAATATGAGATCCATTATTTGTTGATTTCATTTCATTAGTCATAAAAAATTCTTCTTAAATAATATTCTATTAGAAAAAGGATTAGATTGTGGAGGAAATTGATTAAGGGATGGAATTATACGTTCTACCTAATTAATTTTTTTTATTTTCTTAGTCTATATGTCAAAGTAATTCTTAAACTATAGGAAAATGATCTTGGAACAAAAATTTTATCCTATTACAATCATTTTTCAGGAATCGATAGTCTTTTCACCCATCATAGATTTATATTTTTGTGGTCATTAACATTATCCTAACCATTTTACCTATAACTATATATTTGTACATTTCTATTATTTTTCTCATACATGTCTATATTTTAATTTCTCACTAGTTTTATCCTATTTGGTAACATATCATTTTGTTATTTCATATTACCTTCATTTTTTACTTTCCCACCTTATAATTTGATGTTTTATTAACCCTTCTAATGATGTGGGTCTTTGAAAAAATAATTTTTAAATATAAACCCCTTGACAACCAAGAACATCTTAAAATTGTAAGCATAAAATATAATCAAGTGGGTAGAATGTAAAACCCCGATAATTTAAAATAACACTATCTTTGATAACGTATTAATACAAAAAAACCCATATTAAATGAAACATGAAATAATATTATTTAAATATAAATTTTATAACCTAGTTGTTGATTTATAAGGTATTAATAGGATTAACTATATTATTAAATATATATTAACGATCAGATAAATACAAATTTATTTTTTAATTATTAGGAAAGGAAAACTAATTTTTTAGTTAAGTCATTTTATTCTTCAAAATATATTTTATTGAAAATTGGTTTTTATTAATTATAATTAGTGAATATTATAATTATTTTATAAAAACATTTAAAAAATATTTTTTAGAAAGTATAATTTTTAAAATATACATACCAAAATTAGTTTAGATTTAATTTTGAGATAACTTTAAATGATTGACTTTTTAGTGAGTAGCGAAACATACATATTTTTCAAATAATTCTACTTATTTTCTTAATTCAGGTAATTTAAAAGTAACATGAAATTTTTTAATTTTTATTGATGTAACGTCCTGGTTCCAGAGGCCAACCAAAGGCGCCCCATACCTGGTTAGTCACATGGGCTCAAGTGCATTTCCCCAAATGTCAGAGGCTACTGACTAGTAGTGAGGGCCTTGGGTGTGATAGTGGGGAAACTATGCCCTCATTGGGAGAGTACACAGTGGAAGTAAACAACACATACAATAGCAGAAGCAGTAAATATCCAATAACAGTACACAGCGAAAGGCTAAAATAATAAACTACTAGAGCACACAGATATATATATGAAATGATGCATGATACATATGTCAATGAAATTAGCCAAACATGTCATAATGAGAAAAACAGTACTAAACCAATGTACAAATGAAAAAAAATAAGAAATTCCTCAGCATTGCAAGCCTCGGCTTGGTCCCAAGCTCTCCTGCTCCAATGCAATCAAGTACTTGAAGTCGAAGGGCAATTCCCATGTCTATACCTACAACAATATAATATGTTTGGGCCCAAAAGAATGACCCAAATAGTGTGTGAGACTAAATCCCAATATGAGACCACCTGAAGATCTGTTCCTAACAGTCAGTGAGAATATGGAAGGTAATAGTACAGTAAGCAGTAAATAGTAACCAATAAATAGGATGAAACACAACAGTAAACAATCCACAAATCAACATGCAGCAGTGAAGCAACAGCTAAGCACAACGAGGAATCCCTCTGGGAAGTACTCACAGCCCTCCCATCTGGTCCAATCCAAGAAGTACCAACAACCCTTTGGGCAGTACACTCCACCTAACCCCTCTGGTATGAGACTCTCTGAGGAAGCACACTCAGTCAATTCCCCTTATAGTCTAAGGTACTCAGGGACTCTTTGAGGAAGATCACACGGTCAATTCCCCTTATATCCCCAAGGTCTAGAGACTCTCTGAGGATGCTCACTCGGTCAATTCCTCTTATAACCACAGGTCGATCATAGAATCTCTAAGGAATCTCACCTGGTCAATTCCTCCTACAGCTAAGAAGGGTTTAAGGAAATTCAAACAAAACCAAGACTCTCTAAGGAAGCTCACTTGGTCTACCCCCATATAGTCTATAAGGCTCAAGACTCTCTGAGGAAGCTCACTAGGTCTATCCTCCTATGATCTATAATATCCAAGACTCTCTGGGAAGCTCACTCGGTCTATACCTTATAATCTATAATGTTCAAGACTCTCTGAGGAAGCTCACTCGGTCTATCCCCTTATAGTCTATAGCACCAGGTTCTAACAACCCCATGAAAGTCAGTGCATAATAATGATATATGGACAAAGTAAACCAACAAAGCTACTTGGAGAACCAGTCTATAGCATAATAAGAATGTCAGGGAATAGTAATCCATCCTACGGTCACAAGGAATGTAAAACAGGTATAATGGCCAAAGGTAACACAAGACCAAATGGTCGTAAAAAGAACAATGCATTGGAAAAACATCCAAGCATATAAATTATCCTTATAAATATCCAAATTACCTCTACACAAGCATAAAAGCAAGGAAAGAAAAAAATAGGGGTAAAACAGTAAACCAGCAATACTCCGTTCAAGGGTATTGGTGGAAAATTGCACATAAACTCAAATACTTCGAACGTAACGGCACAAACCACCTACCTTGATGCTACGAGATCGATATACTTGAACCAAAAGGCTTGAATCCCTTTAGAACGTCGTAAATCTACAATAACACACAAAACGTTCAACCCATGATAACATGAAAAAGATGAGGAATTGGAAAAATGATTCTGTAGAATAAGGAAGAGCTTATTGATACAGTTCCAACACAATCGACGGTGGTCGATTCGAAGAACGGATGGAGGCATAGGGGGTCGGAGGAGATTCGCAGCCATACAGGACACCCTCCATCGAAAAAGCTATAGAGGAAGCGTGTTCTGGAGATTAGATGCAACCCCAGTCAATTTAATGAAAAAAATAAAGTATACGGCATGTACCTTTGGAGTAAATGGTGTGTACTAGGCTTTTTCGTACTCTTCTTTAAGTGGACTCCACATCAGCCCACACGACTGTGTGTGTGGCCCCGACATGGCCAGCACACGGTCTCGCGCGACATCAAAGTACAGGGTGTATACTTATAAAGTACTTGACGTGTACTACAAAAATTTCCAGAAAATCATCTTTTCTTAAAAACTCCAAAAAAGGAAAAACATAACTAAACGAAGGTTTGGGTTCTTACAAAATCCCCCCCCCCTCCTTAAAGAAATTCATCCCTGAATTTCCCTAGTGAGGCATGGAAGAAGAAACCCCGAACAACTCCGGCCATTGTGATCGTACATCAGCCTCCCTCTACCAAGTCTCATCCTGCACTCACTCGTACTGCCATAGCACCCGTACCAGAGGAACAAACTGGCCACGAAGAACCTTCTTACTAAAATTGACAATCCAGATAGGATTCTCCTCAAACGATGTATCCGATTTGAGCTCAACCTTCTCAGGTTGAAAGATGTGAGACATGTCTGAAAAGTAACGTCGAAGCTGAGAAAAGTGTAAGACGTCATGCATAGCCCGGTACCTATGAGGTAAATGAAACTGATAGGAAACCAGCCCAACTCTCTCCAACACCTCAAACGGCCCGACCTACCTAGGTGAAAGTATTCCCTATCTCTGAGTCCTCTTATGTCCCAAACTCGGTGCGACATGCAGGAAAAATTGATCCCCAACCACGAACACTAGAGGTCGTCTCCGCTGATCAGCACAATACTTATGTCGAGACTTTTTTGTAGCCATCCTCTTCTGAATCAACTCTATCTTCTCTGATGTCTCCTGAACAAGATGAGGTCCCAGCAAAGCCGCCTCTCCTGCCTCCAGCCAACACAAGGGTTATCGTCATGGCCTACCGTACAATGCCTCGTAAGGTGTCATCTTAATAGTGTCTTGAAAACTATTGTTGTAGGGTAACTCCACAAGAGGGATATTCTTCTTCCAATAACCTCTAATGTCTAGAATTCAAGCTGGGAGCATATCCTCAAGCACCAGGATCTTGTGCTCGGACTAGACATCTATCTGGGGATGGTATGCTGTACTCAAGAGTACCTGTGTACCCAAAGCCTTCTGAATCCCCTACCAGAACCGATAAGTAAAACATGCATTCATTTATGAAACAATGTAGTATGGAACTCTATGTAGATGTACAATCTAACGGATGCACAACTGTCCCAACTCATCAACATTTAAGGTCTCCTTGATCAGCAAGAAGTGAGAAACCTTTGTAATCTTGTCGATGAGAACCCAAACAACATCATTACCTTGAGGTGACCTCGGAAAACTGGTCACGATGTTCATCGCAAAATCATTCCACTTCCACTCTGGAATGTGTAACTACTGCAAAAGACCTATTGGTCATTGATTCCTTGTTTTCACCCGCTGACAGGTGGAACACCTCGGGATAAAACTAGTAACATCTTTCTTCATATCTGTCCACTAATACTGGCAGTGTAGATCACGAATCATCTTGGTGATGCCAGGATGAACTGCCCAAACAGAGGAATGAAAGTCCCTCATCATCTCCTCACGTATGTCTGATGTCACACATATGTGTCCTCATAAATTCAAGATCTCATCCTCTCCCACTGTCCATCCAGGAAGAGGGTCCTCTCCTGAAACACTCTCCCACAGTACTAGGCCTTCGGAGTCTGATAGCTGCCTCATCCGTACCTGATCAAGAAGTGTAGAGGTAACAACTATAGAAGATACAAAAGTATGTCCATGTCTGTCGTGCACCTCCAAATGAATCTCAAAGAACATAGAAATAGGATTCCACTCACTGCTGGCCTCCTGAACTGCATGTATCTGAGTTCTCATGCTCAACGCGTCAGCCACTGTGTTTCCCTTTCTAGGTATATAGGTATGCTCAATGTCGAAGGACTAAAGATACTTGATCCACCAGTGATATCTCCGATTCAGATCACACTGAGTAAAGATGTACTTGAGACTTTTGGGGTTGGTAAAGACCACAAAATGCTCCACCAAAAGACAATGTCTCCAACAACGTAAGGCATGAACAATGGCTGTCAAATCTAGATCGTGAGTTGGGTAGTTCCTCTCATGTGGCCTCAACTACCAAGACCCGTACACAGCGACTCAATCTCCATGCATAAGAATAGCTCCCAGCCCGATACCAGATGCATCACAATAAATGGTATACCTCTTTCCTGGATCTAGAAATACTAGTATCGGTGCTGATTTAAACCTCTATTTCATCTCCTAAAAGGCTGACCCACATGAGTCTGACCATAAGAACATTTCCCCTTTCGTGGTCAGACCTGTCAGTGGTGCTACTAGGCATGAAAAGTCTTGTATGAAACGCATGTATTATCCATCGAGCCCTAGAAAACTATGCACCTCAAATAAGTTCTTTAGTTGTTCCGATGAAACTACTTCACTCACTTTCTCTGGGCCTACTGATACTCCTATCTCTAAGATAACATGACCCAAGAAGTGAATCTGTCCATCCAAAAGTGGCATTTTGAGAGTTTTGAATAAATCTGATGCTCTCTCAGTTTACTCAGTACGATCTCAATATGGGTATCATGGTTGTATCAAGTGTGAGAGTACACCAAGATGTCGTCCACGAAAACCACCATGAAGGAATCCAAGTATGGATAGATCACACTCTTCATCAGTACCATTAAAACTACAGGCATGTTTGTGAGACCGAACAACATAACCATATACTCGTATAGACCATACCTATTTCGAAAAGCTGTAAGAGGTATATCATATGGTCCAACTTGAAACTGATGATAAACGGACCTCAAATCAATCTTCGAGAACACTTTGAATCCTCAAAGCTGATCGAGGAGATCATCGGTCCTCAGCAAGGGATATCGGTTCTTGACTGTCAACTGGTTTAGCTTCTGATAATCCACACACTGCCTGAGGGTACTGTCTGCCTTCTTCACAAACCAGACAGGCGAACCGTAAGGAGAAGTATTAGGTCAGATGAAACCCTTTTATTGCAACTCCTCCAACTGCTTCTTGAGATCCTGTAACTCAGGTGTAGCCATCTTATAAGGAGGAATGGACACAAGATCCACTCTAAGAATGAGCTCAATAGAAAATTCTACCTCACTCTTTGGAGGAAAACCTGAAAAGTCCTCTAGAAAGAAATCCCTGAAGTGTTCCACCACTGGAGAAAAGTATAATAGTGAAGTCCCTGGGTCATCTAGATAAAGACTAGAAATATGGGTTGTAACTCCTCCTAGCCCATGATGCTCGGGTCCTAATCGACTCTCTAGGACATCCCACTCACCTTGATGAAGAAAAGATCCACCCCCTGGTGATATAAAACTCACCTTATGGTGATAATAGTCAACAACTTCTTGAAAGGCAACTAACCAGTCCATTCCGAGAATGACATCATAGCTCGTCATCTCTAGGACATAGAGGTCCCATAAGAAGTGACACCCTGCAACCTCGAGAGGGAACTCTCTGCACTAACATACACTAACCGCCCTAGTCCCCAAGAGTTTATCTAGAGTCAAAGTGTCAGTAGAAGAAAATATACAGAGACCAAGACTCTCCACAATATTGACAGATATAAAGATATGGGAATCCCCTGTATTGAAAAGAGATGAAGATAAAATTGAGACTACTAAGATCATACCTAGAACTGTAGAGGGTTCGGGATCCTTCTCCTGATGGGTCTACTCCGTAGAGAAATTTTGGCATGTACCGCAGCCCTGCGACCTTGGATGAACACTCTGAGCTGATCCACTCTGCTATCGCTGGTAACCTGGTGACTGACCACTATGGTCGTGACCTCCACCTCAGCCCGCATGCCCGAAAGAACTCTAGTTCCCAGACTCGTAAGAAACTAGCGATGCATCTTCTGAACGCAGGGTCATAGAAGAACCCCTACCACCAGCTCTAGGTGAGAATATCTGACTAAAATGATAAAGATGACCCATATTGCTGCAAGATCGGCACTCCATTGGGAATCTATATCACTGAGGCCTAGTATGCCCACTCCTCTCACATTGGTAGTATACTACCTAGCTACCCGAAGATACTTTCCGCCTATTCTGATCTCCTCGAGAAGACTCCATGTGGCGCTTCCTACAATCCGAAGGAGGAACACTAGCTCTGGAGGTCGAACCGCCCTGGCTCACTGCTCTAGAAACCCTCAGATTGCACTCTGTGATTCGTGTCAGGTTGACGATAGATGACATAGAAGTCAAGCTCAAGATTTTCACCTGCGAGTGGAAGTTGTGCCTCAGACCATCCTCAAACTTCCACACAAGGAACAAATTATCGCCTCATAGAATATGTGTGAAATGGTGCACCTCAGTAAATTGAGATGAGTACTCCAAAATAGAAAGATTACCCTACCCCAGACTCATAAACTCCCAGGATCGATCGGCCCTCAAGGTCTCTGGGTAGAAGTAATCGTAGATGGTGCGCCGAAACTCATCACAAGTCATACTTTGATGGCACCCTAACTGTGAGATCACCTCCCACCACCTCTTGGTGGAGTCTCGAAGAATATAGGTAGATTGATTCACCCAATTCTCTGGAGGTATCTCCAGATGCTCGAAAATTTTCAGCGTGGCCTCTTACTAGGACTCTGTAGCCTGAGGTCATTCATCCCCTAAGAAATTAGAATGTTGCTGCTGCTAAAAAACCCGCATCAACTCTGCCATTGACGGGGAAGGAGGCATCACTCCCTTGAAGGTCTATATCATCCTCAGAAATTCTTCCCTAAATTGTGCATCGATGCCTACAACTGGTATAACTATTGGTGACAAGGCTGGCACAAAAGGAGGATCTACAGGGGGTCCCTGATCAGCCTTATCCGGTGTCTAATTACCTTCTGGTAGCTGACATAAAACTGGAGGATTTCTTAGTGGAATAGCTCTGAAAGGTCAAAAGCATACGTTATATCCTAATTATCAAATACTGAGAACACAAGAGTACAAGAGGGGAACTGGAGAAGGAAACATTCATGTTTTACAAAACATGACTACACTATGTGTATAAAAACTACATGGCACATTCTTTTAAGCCATTCACATGGGCGTGTACTTCTACAAAAGTTGTTTGTGTAACGCCCCAACCACACAACGTGTTGTCCCCACATATGGCGTGTACTTGAAATATATTCCCTTCCTGAGTCTCCTTACATGGCTAACCCACATGGTCCCCTTAATCCTAGACTACACGGTGTGTTCATGAATGACATGGTGTGTACCAGACAAGGTTTCAATGACCTGTGTTGTTAGTTACACAATCGGCTACACGGTTCACTCTTACATGTCGTGATCCTTAATAACACGGTGTGTACTTAAAGGTTTTCTACGACCCTTGTTGTTCATGACACGTCCGGGTACTTAGGTTACATGGAACAGTGTGTGATAAAAGGACACGACATGTAAAGTCGAGGTTTCATCCAACCATGTCGTTAGTCACACGGGTAGACACACGGTCACTACAACACAACGTGTAATTATTGTACACGGCGTGTTCCTGAAGATTTATCATAACCCAGTGTTTCTTCCCACATAGTCAGTGCCACAGTTTAAAAACTACACAACATGTATAAATAAAGTACATGCCGATTATTCTAGGTTTTTCCAAGAAGTATCTCAGAAGCTGCTTCGAAGCCCTGAAAACACAGAAAACAAGAGCTAAGGTGCCAAATTTTGATCTGTGAGGTCCCATACTCCCCGTGAATCAGAGATTGGCATCTTATAAAAGTTATAACAAGGAAACCCAGTAATGATCCATCAAATTCCGGTCCATGAGGTCCCATAACACCTCAAGAACCAAAGTTCGATGTCCATTTAAGAAAAGTACTATAGAAACAAATTCTCTATCAAACATCATAGATTCTATCAAAGAGTCTATCACAATAGAAGGCATAATCTACACAACGTCTATCATAACAACATGCAATCTCTAATGCATCCTAGATGGCCTGTAAAGAATTCATGGCATGAGATTTCTAACAAGTGCCTATATGATGCATGAGATGGCATACCCTCATCTCCCCGGGTTGTGACAGAAATAGAACCATAATAACAACAATGGTAACAACACAAATCATGTGAATCACTCAACGTTGAAATCATTTCAACTGTAAAAATTAAAAAACCTAAATAAATTACAATAAATGAGGTAGATTGGCTTTTCCCTGTACACGGGTTAGCTACTCCCGAGCAAAAATTACAACCAAGTACTTATTCCGGCATATCCCTATCTATAGGCTCCAAACTGTAAGTCAAGAGAAAATAATTCCTCTAATACCACATTATAATTTCCTAGTTCCAAAAGCCACCCAGAGGCACCCCATACCCGGATGGTCACATGGCCTCAAGCACATTTCCACAAACTCCAGAGGCTGCCGACTAGTAGCGAGGGCCTTGGATGTGATAGTGGGGAAACTATGCCCTCGTTGGCAGAGTACACAATAAAAGTAAACAACACATACAATAGCAGAAGAAGTAAACGTCCAACAATAGTAAACAGTAGAAGGCTAAAACAATAAAAAACTAGAGCACACACACATATATATGAAGTGATGCATGATACATATATCTAGGAAAACAGCCAAATAAGTCACAATGATGAATAAAATACTAAACCAAAGTACAAATGAAAAGTAGATAAGAAACTCCTCAGCATTGCAAGCCTCATCTTGGTCACATGCTCTCCTGCTCTAATGAAATCATGTACCTGAAGTTGAAGGGTGCTTGCCCTTGTCTATACCGGTAGAAATATAATATATTTGGGCCCAAAAGCTTGACCCAAATAGGGTGTGAGACTAAATCCCAATAGGAAGCCACCTGAAGATCTGTGCCTAATAGTCAGTGATCATATGGAAGGTAATAGTATAGTAAGTAATAAACAGTAACCAGTAAACATGATGAAACAAAATAGTAAATAATCAACAGATCAACAAGAAGTAGTGAACCAACAACTAACCACAACTAGGAGTCCCTCTGGGAAGTACTCAAAGCCCTCCCCTCTGGTCCTATTCAATAATTACCAACAACCCTATGGGCTGTACACTCAGCCTAACCCCTCTGTTTTGGTCATACTAAATTATAAGACTCTATGAGGAAGCATGGTCAGTCAATACCCCTTATTGTTTAAGGTAGTCAGGGACTCTCTAAGGAAGATCACATGGTCAATTCCCCTTATTGCCCCAAGGTCCAGAGACTCTCTGAGGAAGCTCACTCGGTCAATTCCTCTTATAGCCTCAGGTCGATCATAGGATCTCTAAGGAAGCTCACTCGGTCAATTCCTCCTATATCCTGTAATGGATTAAGGAATTTCAAACAAAACAAAGACTCTCTATGTAATCTCACTCGGTCTACCCTTGTATATTCTATAGGGCTCAAGACTCTCTGAGGAATCTCACTCGGTCTATCCTCCTGTGGTCTATAATATCCAAGACTCTCTGGGAAGATCACTAGGTCTATCCCCTATAGTCTATAATGTCCAAGACTCTCTGAGGAAGCTCACTTGGTCTATCCCGTTATAGTCTATAGCACCGGGTTCTCATGGCCCCATGCACATCAGTGCATAATAAAGAAATATGGCCAATATAAACCTACAGAGCTACTTGGCTAACCACTCTATATCATAACAAGCATGTCAGAGAATTGTATTACATCCTACGGTCACAAGTCATGGAAAACAGGTATAACAACCAAATGAAGAACACGACCAAAAGGTCATAAACAGAACAATGCATGGGAAAAAAATCCAAGAATAGAAATTATCCTTATAAATACCCAAATTACCTCTACACAAGAATACAAGCAAGGCAAGAAAAAAAACAGGGGAAAAACAGTAAACACACAATACCTCGTTCAAGGGTATTGGTGGAAAATTGCACATAAACTCAAAGAATTTGAACGTAAAGGCACAAAACACCTACCTCGATGCTAGGATATCGATATACTTTAACCAAGAGGCTTGAATCCCCTTAGAATGTCGTAGATCTAAAAAAAATGCAAAAAACATTCAATCCACGATAACTTGCAAAAGAGGAGGAATTGGAAAACGATGCTCTAGAAGAAGGAAGATCTTACCAAAGCGGTTCCAACACAATCGGCAGCGGTCAATACAGAGAACGAACGGAGGCTCGGGGTATCGGAGGACATTCGTGGCCATACGGGATTCCCTTAGTCAAATAATCTTGAGAAGAAGCATGTTCTGGTGATCAGATGCAACCACGGTCCATTTGATGAAAAAAAGTACACGACATGTACTTTTGGAGTACACGGTGTATTCTAGGATTTTCTGTACTATGCTTTTAGCGGCCTCCACATTACCCGACATGGCCGTTTGTGTCTCCCAGTCATGGCCGAAACACGGACTCATGCGTCATCGATGTACATGGCGTGTACTTATAAAGTACATGATGTGTACTTCAAAAATTTCCAGAAACACCACTTTTCCTAAAAACTCCAGAAAAAGGAAAAACATACCTGAACGAAGGTCCGGGTTCTTGAAATTGAAGTATAATATGACCCATTTGAATTATAATAATCTAATTTGAATTTAAAAATCATGATTTTAAAATAAGTTAATTTTTATGTATAAAAACACATTTGTCTAAAAATTATTTTTTAAATTTTTTTATGTAATTATATTATTTTATTCCACTTCTAGATAATTAATCAAAGAAAATTAATAACAAATTTATAATTAGGAGGTTAATATTGGGTGATAAGTTAACTTTTTTAGGAATTATGAATAGTAATTATGGTAAAATTTATCAAACCGGTATAGGGTAAATCAAGTAATTATGGTTAACACTAAAATGTTAAGTCATTAAAAATCAGACCAACATTAAGATTTATTTCATTGGATTGGATTAATTTTTTTTATAGGAATCCCAATTAGGAATATATGGCATTTTTGTGCCATTTTCCCTTGGTAATGAAATTTCAATTATTTTAAATAATGATAATCCCAAAATGACACTCTCTCACTTTTAACATATTTTTATGGACACATAAGTGCATCAATATGTTATAAATTAATATAAAACATTAATTTAATGAAATTAATTATTTTAATCTTGGTAATTTGATTAATTATTAGTGACTGAATAATTATCTTAAATTTTTATGGAACACTCATACAATATTTATTCAATTAATAGAAAATTAAAATAAATAATATTAAAAATATTAAATGTAATACAATTTGGTTGAATTATTTTTTAGCAAATATTTTATTGATAATTATAACATCTTATGTTTATTAAGGTGTTTATATTTGAATTCTAACTTTATATTGATATTTTTATATTTAAAATAAATTTATAGTTTCAAAAATTAAATCAATGATATTTTATGAAAATAAAATTTTAATAAATTATTTAAAAATACTAAAAACATAAACTAAGACAAGGGGGTGAGATATGGTCCAAATTTTACCCCTTTTACATTTTATTGTTCCTTTTCCTTTTATGGTAACATTATTAAACATTAATTTATAGAAAACCTTAATATTGCAGTAATTATCCAAATTGTTATTGGGGGTTAAAACAAAAGAATAAAAATAAAAACATAATCAAAACTTGTATTAATTTTATTATATTTTATTATTTTGAATTATACTCGTCTTATATTTTAATTTTATCAATTAAGATATTTTTTCCAAGAAAAATAATTTATACTAATTAAGTACTTTATGAAAATCGAAGAATGAACCTGCCCTCAATTATAAATGGACACCCTTTATATTTTTTCTTTTCACCACTTTGAGTAAACTAGATTAACCAAAACATATCAATTTCTCTTCAAAACATACCCATTGAAGTTCATATGTTCCTCAAGAGGATATTTTGTTTATTTTTAGTGAAGAAAATGTAAACATCTTTCCAAACACTTTCATTTTTATTTATTCTTATAGTTCGTCTAAAAAGATTTTGACCATAATAAAATAATAAATTCTGAATCATAAAAATAATGAGATATTATTTTGATTATGGTACTATAACATCCCGTCTTTTTATTACATTACATTTCACACACAAAGGATCTTTAACGTCCAACGTCTTTGAAATCAGTAACATAAAAAATGAGAACAACATAAAACGTTATTCTAAACCACTTTTAAGGATTCATCATAAGTTCATCCTATGTAAATTTTCTGCATCTCATATTCTGGAGACAGACATCAAAGGAAAGGGTGAGCAGAAGGCATAGTAAGGGCAAACAAGGGAGTCAATGTACTTGTGATATCAATAAGAAATTTAATAAAAACATGAAGACATGAGCAATGGAAAAATTAGAATATCATAAAGAAAAGAACTTGAAACATAACTTGAATATGTGGCTACAACATTCCATTTAGGCATTCATGAACATATCACTAAGCTCTATCCCCAGGGTGTCATAAAAATTACAAAGGTTATTCACCAAGGTATCTTGAACTTGTCATCTCTAGAGATTAAATCTTAACCCAATGCATTGGAGCGCTATTAGGGAACACCATTAATATGTATTTACTTACATGTGATCCACATATATCATAATCAAACATTTCATTAATAACCCAAATAGAATCAAAGAAATGGGTTTCAGGTCTAAATCGTGACGTTTAAAAATAGATTAAAAATAAGACCATTATGTCATTTATAACCCCTGGAAAGGGAGTGAGGGTTATATGTATGTCAAATCCAGAATAAAATATATAATATTTATGTATTTATGAACACCCATGTAAATGAAATAAGTCTAGGTATTCTCATAAATAAACAATATAATTTCTCGAGAGAAAGAGATAGAAATTTTGAGACGAACTTTCTGCAGCATACCGGCTATATAACATGGTTTTAGAAAACATTGGAAAGAGAGGGTACATGGTCAAACACTCATAAATAACACATAATACATTATGGGTACTTAATAAGATCATGGTATGAATATTTTAATGACACACCACATGAAAAAAAACATGAAATAAAAGAGAAGATGTGATTTCTTATACGAAAAATCCGGCAGCCTAACGGTGTCACTAAAAAATTCAGAAAATAAATTGATGGGAGTGGAAAGGGTCTCTCCACAATTATACATGAAATGAAATTTAATGAGAACATATAATAAAATACCCTCAACAAAAAGATATGTAAACTAGAAGAAACAACATAAAGGAAGTCATGGCTTAAAAGAGGAGGGTGAAAGGATCCCTTACCATGAAGAGTAACTTTGAAAGATTGAAGGTCCGGACCTTGGGAGGATTGAGGGAACCTTGGGAGGACTTCTTGGGAGGTAAAGAGACTATAACTTCGTTGTTTAGGATTTGAAAATAAAATGAATGAGGGAAAGTATTGGTATTTATAGGATAATTGAGCGGAAAAAACATTAATCGCCACGGGACACCACATCGGTGGTATTGGAAAAAACCATGGGCTTGACCATGGTATTTTCCCATGGTATTGGCCACATGAGACACCTCTTACCTTATCTTACTATTCACAAGTCGACTAGAATTATTTCATAATTATTACATCCTTAATGATGTCATTAAACACCGGAAACTCAAAAACTATATTTTCACTATTCACCGAAAATTCAACATTCTCAGAAAAATCCGAAAAATTCACCTTAACAAAATACCGATGCTCTGATTTGAAAAATTAAATCAATTTTATGAAAATAATTTTTTAAATAATTTTTATTTATTTTTTAAATGAAAACACTACTCACTGAAAATAGAACTATTTCAAAAAAATCCCAAAAATTCACCTTAACCAAATATCAATGCTCGGATTTCAAAAATGAACTCCATTTTATGAAAATAATTTTCTAAATATATTTAATTTAATTTTTAAATAAAAAACACTATCACCCGAAAAAACTAATACTTAACCAATAATTTCTGACACAGTTATTTAACTATTTTATTGTATCACATTACTTAATCATGGTGCCTAAATTATATTAATACTTTCTTAAGTAAAGTTACTTAATCCATTTAGTCATATCACATACCATAAGCATAAAATCACTATTCATAATTTACTATTCACAAAAAATTATGTTGATCTTATTAGACTCTAAATTTCATACTGAACACAGCTGTAGAAGACCATTTTTTGAAAATCATTACACATTATTAATTATTTAAGGTTTACATAAATATTTTGAAAATTACTTTTTTCTGGAATTCAACAATAATATGAATACTATATTTATCCAGACATTTGAAAATTCACAAAATTCACCATAAGAAGACATCACAATTTTTATTTAAATCAAAGTATTACACAAGGCAGTTATGGTCTTGTTACATAACCCGTTATAACACCAGCATAAGACCAAATAGTTAGGTGTGATAGGGTGATAGATTCTTGGGGTGGCTCGAAAAACATTGTCGAAGTAGTGATTTCTACCAGCTTGAACTTCTCATTAAGTTGATTCCGTTCAAGCTTCACACGATGAAGTTCTGCTTGGGTTTCGTCCAGAGCAAAGCCCAAAGGTGCTACCTCCTTCCCATGTTCCTTCAGATGGGATTCGATCAGCCCGAGACTACTTTATGGGGCCATCATATCTTATTTATATATTAATTAATCAAGATCACATGTATTTACAGACAATAATTGTTAGATTTAGTTTCCCACGGTCTTATTGACCAACGATCATATAACAGTCGAAACCCAACAGACTAATTTTAATTATAATGATTTTATTAAATGAAATAGTTTTGTTGAGTATAAAATAAATTAACACACATAGTTAGGAAACAAAATTTATTCAAAATTTCAGGTCGTTATAGGTAGCACTAGATTCCATATCTTCTTCATCATATGAAAGGACAAAACATTTCTCATGTGTACGTATGGCTTATCGTCACCACACATTGGTGTAATTTGTTCTTCATCACCACTTTACATGGATAAATATAAATGTGGAACAAATGAATATATATTACATTTATAAAATACTTATTCTTCTAAAATAATAATATCATATTAACCTTTATACTTTACATTCGTTAGAAAATAATAATTTCACTTGTTCGTACATGTGGACTACCACCTCCACAAAACAATGTGATATATTTTTCTTTTCCATTTTTCATGGATGGTTATAATGATATATTTAATGAATATATAATATATTTATGAAATTGAAATGACCATATAAAGGTGATATATTATTTATCTTTATTTCTTTCCATCTATCAAAAAGTGAAAATATCGTTAATGTGTATATACAACCTAATATCTCCAGGAATGACATAATTCATTTTTCTATTTATAAATTATATATATATAATGATTATATATGATATTTATATTATGATTAAAATCATAAATATTATAAAACCATAATCAATGTATAAGGAATATAACATCCATGAAGAAAAACTGTGTGATAAAAAAAACATTTATCACACAAAATAATGATAATAATGCCTGATTTTTAGCGAATTAGTTTTAAGATGTTATAAGAGGGTCATATATGATATTATAAATATGAATAAAGTTATTTCATAAATTAGTAACTTGTTTCACACCATTATACAAGTGGTTAAAGCACGTTCAACTAATGGGAAACATAATGTAAGGGGATTTCCTTACTCAATTTCCATTCATTTGGTTATATCACTTAATCATTGATTATGTAATTCCAAGTATACAATCCTTTTGATTACTTTAACATCAATATTTACTTATTCATTTGGATTAATGATTCAATACATATAACTCTTCTAATGGGTTATAATTTAAATGTCACCAAGAGGTAAAAATTTATTTTATAGTCTCATTATTTTTTTATTACACTTCTTTTCATGGATGTAATTAAATAATATATCCTTCACGAGTTCAAATAATTTTATTATTATTTGACTAAAAATATTTTAATAGACCAAAATTCAAGATTTATAATATAAAGATACACTTAATGCAAATTAATAAGAACAGGAGGCCTAGATTCTTTTTTAATTTAGGTACATAACATAAAACATTCAAATTAAAAATAATAACATTATTAAAAACCACAATAATATGTACTTATATTTCAAAGAACTTATAAAACATCATTTGATAAACTGAGGATGTACATTAGAAAAGGGTGATCTATAAATCCTAGTAAGGGAATAATAATATCATAACCGTATTAATGAAATAAATTTGAGTCAACAAGCATACCAATGAGACATAATATGGTTGAGAATCATAATATTGAACAATTAGTCATTATATAACATTATAAAATCATGGAAACATACGAATGTTCCAAGAACATAAAACATGAAGTAATCATAAGTTAAGGATAACTCCCAAGACCACATCAAAAGGTGGAAAATGTCACATAATGGATTAGTTTCACTCAATAATATCATAAATAATGTATCATGAAACAATATTACTACCTTATTTATTAGAGGGATATATAATTCTAGTCCAACCCATCACATTCATATCTTGTACATGAATAAGTGTGACACATAGATCACACAACATAAGGATTTATTTCATCCAATATAATCCCATGATTAATTAGTGAGAGAGATATACATGGAATACCCAAATAAATAATGGATATGAACATCTAGGTAAATAACCCTGAGTGGAAATGGGGATGTGTATTCACTACACATGTGTTTGGAATGAAACATTATAAGATAATTTTATATGAAAAAATAGTTATAAAGAATAATATAAGTGATTAATGAGAATTAAAAAGGAATATAATCACATTAAAATAATATGTAATTTAGGAGGTATGTGAAATAACATATCACAACATGAATAATTCTTAATTAAAACGAATTATATAAATAAGGTTCTTCAATAAAGAGAATGAGAGGATATTGTACACTGATTGGCTACTTCTAAAATCTTGGGGGATATTCTTAAGATCATGTGGGCACATTGGGAGGGATATAGAGAGGGAAGGGTATAGTTACATCATACTTCAATAGTTTTGAGTGAAGATTAATGGGAGGTTGTGGGGGGGGGGGGGGGGTTAGCAAAAAGAGGGAAATTATTTATTAATTTCTAAACATTGGTTTTGGACTCTAAATGATAAATTAATCCAAACCAAAAACTATCACATGGTTTTCTCTCATTGTTTATATCAATGTTGAGTGGTTTTAATTATTTTATAAGTCTGAGATATACACTCCATAGAATAATACCCATGGTAATGTGTAATTGAGTCATGTTCACAAATAATTGACTTTAAAACCAGAAAATATAATATAGGTATTGGAGGAATCATTAAAAGTATTTAAAATCCCTAAAATTACTTCAAAAAGAATTATTTTAAAGGAGAAATAAAATTTTATATTTGGATACTCTTTATAGTATTTATTAAATTACTTTTTAGATTTTATATTTTTATAATACTTATTGTATAATTACAACGTATTTTTTTTCCAAAATATCTATCTTCTCAAGAAATTATAAAAAGTTAACTATTGGATAATTCTGACATGATGATTTACAAAATAATACTTATTTTAGAAAAATAATTCTTTAAATATGATAATTTAAGCTTTTTAAATAAATAACCTCATTTATTCAAAAATACTTGTATTTTAATATAACATTTTTTAACCCCTATAAAAATTACATTTGAATTCATTAAACTATATTATCACCTATATTTAAAAAATAATTTTTAATAATAATTTTTTATAAAAATATAATTTATTTAAAATCCTATTGAATACATCCAAAATAATTTCCTGATTGAAACTATATATATTAAAAAAATAGAATTCATTCTTCATCATATCAAAATATAATTTTCATCAGACTTATTATTCAATCATTATAATGTAATACTGAAATGTATAAATAATATTATTAATTTCTATAAAACATATGTAAAAATCCATATTTTTAGGTCCTAGATACATATCCTCTTATTACATAAGTGAATTCCTTATGGAAAAAATATGTTATAGTGAGATTTTATTAGGGTTTTTTGGTGAACATTGTTTGGGTTATGATTTCAATGAGCTTGAAAATACTAGTTATGCTATCTCCCTTGGAAGATTAGATAAATGGGATTTATATGGTTCAATCATACAAATCGAGGCCATAACTTTTTTTATAATTAAACTGGATTTATAATAACCCTATATATATATATATATGAATCACACCATCTCTATATAAAATCTATATTATCAATGGTTATTATGCTTAATTTTATTTTAAATCTGATGGATATAGCTTATAATGGTCCAAAATACCAAAATTAGGGCATTTGTTTTATATAATTTCTTTTCTTAATAATGAATTCCCTCATTTAAAAAGGGAATTTCATTTAAAAAACATTGGGTCATTACATTCCCCCCTTCAATAATTTAACTCATGAAATTTTTATTTCATACATTAATATATATGAGGGTATTTTTCTTTAATTTCCTCTTTTAGTGCCCAAGTTTCTTCCTCAAACTTAGGGTTTCACCACATCATGTTTACCATGTGAGTTTTCATGATTCATAAAACATTTTCTCTATGATCTAAAAACATCATTGGATATTACTCATAGGAAATATCATTCTCCAATGGTACTATCATTAGACTCAGTACATATTTGGGGTTTATTATGTACATCCTTAAGAGGGATACATGGAACACATCGTGTGCTTGAGATGGGTTAGGTGGGAGTGTTAGTCGATAGGACACAACTCCAATGTGATTAAGGATCTCAAATGGGGTTGTGTATCTTGGACTAAGCTTTCCCTTATTCCATAAACCCTGTGAAATTATTCTATAGATGTATAAAAAGTAACACTTTATCTCCTACCTAAAACTATTGGCATCTTGTAATATTTTTTGGATATCATTTTTGTCATCTTTGTGTGGATTTAATATGAAAGTGAATGTTTTGAAACTTATTTTTCATTTCATAGACAAGATCAGGTATCATCATATTCTTTTCTCTAGTTTCACCCCATCTTATTAGAATATATTGGCTCTTCCTATAAAAGGCCCCATAAGGTCCCATTTGAATACTATAATAGAAACTATTATTATATGAGAACTCTACTTCGGTAAGGTATTGATCCTAACATCCTTATAAATGAATTGAACATGATATTAACATATCCTATAGAGTTTTAATGGTTTACTTAGGCCGACCCTCTATATGAGAGTAATAAATGGCATTGAAGCTCAGTTCTATATCTAACGCTTGTAGAAGGCTTCTCTAAAACCTTAAAAAATATCAATTATCAATTATATACAATAAATAGTGGAAACTTGTTCATTATATCCACATATCCAATATATATATTTGTGAGTTAGTCAAGATAGAAATATTATTGGATTTCAATGAAATTCACTAAATAAATAAGTTAGTCGACTAACAGAAAGATGAAATTATTTTCTTTTGGTTTCATGGGGATTACTTTAATGAAATTCATGATTATGTTTAATCATTTACATAATTTTATAGGTAATGGTTTCATCATACCCTTATATTTTCGGTTTTAAAACATTACTGGTCGCAAAACCAAGCATTATGATAAAAAATATTTAATCTCCCACTTTATGTTATCCCACCATAATTTTTACTTCAGATATCTATAAATATTAGTTCTTATTGTATTAATATATAATGATGAGTTATGGAAATAATATAAAAGTTTACTCACCAATTCTAGTTTTTAAGTGGCACATATCTGGGTTCCAAAACTTATAACTTCATCTTTACTGTAGTGGAACTCTATATAGTTTACTACCTTTTTATATATCACCTCATCATCCTTTTGAGCATCCTTAACCTCACAAGAATAAATATTTTTGTAGTAATTTGAGAAAGTTGAGGTGATGATAAATTTATTCCTCCCATTTCCATACTCCATATGTCCAAGAATATTGGATCCTGTGATTTTCTCATCATGTATTGTGTTATTGGATCCTTTCTACTAAAAAAATCCTCCACTTTGTTTTCCTTCCTAAGATGGTAATGGAATAAAAAATCATAAAATTGATCATCTATAACTACCTTCATTTATGTATACTGATATCATATTGTATAGCTATTTAATTATTTTACATGTTTTCTTCCAAATTTTCCTCCCTTTAAAACTTTTTTCAATAAAATAACTATTTAACTAAAAATAAAATATTATTTTACATTTTCATAATCTTTATTTTTATTCCATTTCCATATTTTTGAAATTATTTAAACAAGGCTCTTTTTATTTACCCAATGGTAATTTTATTATATCCTTTAATTTTTAAAATATTTGGTAGTAATATATCTCATGTTTTCTAAAATATTTATTTTATAATTTCCTTAATAAAAGAAAAATAGAATGTTTTTATCATATAAGGTTATAAATAAATTTCCATCCTCTATATCATTTTTTCTCATTAGATTATTCTAGAAGATATAAATGAATTCATAAAAATAATATTTAATTAAAAATTATTTTCATGTTTTCTTTTCATTTTAGTTTTATTCTAAAAATAAATTAATTTATTAAAAAAACTATACTTTTATTAAATTTATGGTCAAGTATTATCTCTTGATTAATTTTTCTTTCATTAATTTTCAAATATAGTATAAACTTTTCAGGATTATATTTTATTAGATGATAAATTTATTCTAAATATATTTTTTTGTATCATGGATATGATTATTTACTAGACTATATCCCTTTTTTATATTCAATATTTTACTTTAAATTTTATATGATTTATTGGGGAGATATTTATTTTCTCTATCCTTTAATCAATATATTAATATTTTTTATAAGGAATGAGGTTTATGAATTAAATTGATAATTAAAAATATGAGTAATGCATTGGACATGGAGTGATAGGAGGGGAACTAATTATATAGCCCCTCTATTCATCTAATTGTCTCATGAAACATAATAGTTGGTTAGAATTATTAAATTATTTTTTTGTATTCCTACATATAGATTAACCTATCTTGGTGTATGAGTATTATGGTAATGATATCATGATGTCTGAAATCACGAAATCCAATATTAATAATTTTCTTCTTTGAGAATTTAGTTATTATTTTCCTAGATATTTTTTCTTTTTATATTATTCATAGATGAATTTTTTTCTTATGTTATTGATTAAAAGGAATTTGTTTATTCATTTACCTTGATATATTGAGTATTCATTATTTACTCATTGTAGTTACCCCTTACAGATCATTAGACTTTTCCCTTTATTGTATTTCATTTCCATATAATATTATGAATAAATATTTTAATGAGTCTCAAGGATTTAATATTTTTTATGTTTTTTAATTTCCAATGTAAAATAGGAATCAATTATGTATCTAGTTCATAAATACTGTTAAACTTATCTATCATTTGGGATATGATCACTTTCATATTATTCAAATATAATAAATTATACACTAGATCTGGGTTACTGGGATCGGGGTATTTACATATATTATCCTTTGAACCAAATATATTTTATTATTTTTTAGATATTACTATGATTTTTATGTATAAGTTCCTCTTTTCTATCTTGGTTACTTAATATTATTGATAATTTTTTTAATGATAAATCAACATTATATCATCTTTAATCGACAAACTCTTTATTCCATGTCAATTATCCTCAAAAGTGTTTTATGATATTTTATATATACAAATTAAATGTTTTAAAAAGTACATTTTCACCACCTTTTAATTTATTTACCAATATTTAATAATTAATCATTCTAAAAGATTCCATAATGAGTAGTTTTTCACTTGTTACAAAAATATAAAAGGAATGTTTTCTTTTCACATATACATCATGATTGGATATTCCCATCGTCATGAAGCCTATTTTCATTGTAGATTCATTTTAAAATTTTCATAGTTATTTTCCAAGAAAATTATTTTCTCAATATTATGTGAATTTTTTGTTAAAACATTAGCATGGGAAGGGATATTATCATCCTTTAAGGATTTATATAATTCAGTAGGGATATGATCTTATAAAGAAATCCAAATTCATTCTCTTGATGGATTATGATAGTGATTAATGTATGATTATATGAAACTTGCATCTTTTCTATGGGTTAACGATGTTATGATGAAATAATTATAAAATTCATTTGTTTCCCATGGATTATACTATGAAAAAATGATGTAATGAGATATATTAATTTATAGTATTTATGCTTTGATGATTTTGTCAATTCTATATGTGAAACATTTAATTTTTTTAGCTTTTTTATAGTTGGGAACAAAATTATATATTCCTCGAATTCATTGGGTAAATATGAACAAATCATGAGAAAACTATGACATATATTAACTATATTTCATGTTCACAATGGTATATGTGTACATTATTTCATGTACGTAAGTTTATGTGTGGATATGGTTTCTTGTAAATTAGATAATGGTGCCCTGTTTTCATGTTCATAACTTAAATCAAGGACTTGTATTTATGATCATAAATTTTTGTAGGGACCTAATTTCTAGTCGTTAACTCAAAGAGTGAAATTGTAATTGTTTATACATGTTCATAATATTATATGATTATTACTTTTTCTATCTTACTTTTTTATTACATACATTCACAGATCATATTTTTTATTAATGATTTCATATTCTTATAACATAAGGCTTTTTATGACAAAGCCTTATCACATGACTCGTGATTAATTATATTTAATTGATTGGGTATTATTTTATTATGTTGTAATCATGTTCTCATACCCTTATACTTGAGATAATTTATTTATATCTACACTATTTAAATTTTTTGAGAATCTGGGCTCATCCTTTCTTATATTTCTTTTTCCTCAAGTTATGATGAACGATTTTAATTTTTTTTATGCCAAATAATGGTACTAGATGTGATGATCCTAGTGTGAGATGATATTAATTTTTATAAACTAGATTTATTTGTATAAAATTTTCCAAATACACTATACCTTTAAGGATCTATTGTGGATCATAATATTATTTAAGGAATATTCATCTGATAATATTTAATATTTATTTATAAAATGTTTGTGTCACCTCCCCTAGATTTTCCAAATTCATTAAAAACTCTATGATGAATGTTAATTAGGAAAATCTCAAGAATCATTTTAAATTGATCTAAAAATTTGATAAGGATTAGTGGGAATTCTATTCTTCAACTCTAATAGTGAACTAAGTGGATAAAAAGTTTAAAAATAATTTTAAAAATTTAAATCAAATTGTTCTATTAAAGCATAAAATAAATAATGAAAATAATCAAAGAGAGATAAAAGAACTGGAGTCTATATACTTCACTTGTGGTAAGAATGGACAATATAAAATTCATTGTAATGAATTAAAAAAGAAAAAATAATAAGATTTTACTAAAATTATAATCATTATTACATGTAATATTTCCATTTAACTTCTTTGTTATTTAATACTATATCTGAATCTCTTGTTTTAATCCCAATATGGGATTCTAGTAAGGCCAAAAAGATTATAATAAGTGAGGTGAACCTTCATGTAGCTGATCGATCTTGATCACTAAGTTATCTAATATAAGATAATAGCTTCATATTGCAACGTATAATGATTTATTTACATTGAAAAATGTATTGGGTATTACAAAAACTATTATCTTAGTGTTGAGTTTTAGATGCAATGAGACATTATTTCCTGTTGGATGTTAATTTTATTATAGTACACCACACATTATTAATAGTTAAATTATCCTGAAATCACAGATTCCTAGTATCAGTAATTAATGATGAATATAACAATATTCAATACCCTTTTATGGAAATATAATTCTTACTAAAATATATTTATGTATTTATCATGGATATACAATGAATGGTGTTTAAACTCTTTTTGTCTAAACTCAAATGTTTTTACTTAAATATAATTTTTTAAGATTAATAATCCTTTAAAATTAATGTTGATAATGAATTAAATCTTATAAGGTTTAATAAAAATATATATGTTAAATATTCTAAGAATAATCCATAGGTAATTAATTTAATTACAAATATTCCTTTTATGTGATTTGAGGAATGGGAAAGTAAAGTAGAGAATATCCTTGGTAAAAGACACAATATGCTCTAGGAGAGTTAGTTGAAGAATATTTTTATGAAATGATTATTTATCATAAAATATAGAAAAATTTTATTTATAATATCAAATTACCTTATGAAAGAAATAATTTTTTTCATAGGTCCATGTGTTTTGATGAAAAATATTTGTTAGGGTTTATTTTTTTCACAAACATTCCTCAAGTAAAAAAAATATGTATCATAGTTAATTACCCTATATTGGTAAGGATATTTCTATCCTAATATATAAAATTATAATTCAAGAGAATGAGTATATTTATTTTAGTGGGTGTACATATCTAATTTAGATAATATTATCAAGGTTTAATTCAAAGATTTTAAGTCTCAAGATGCACATAAGGAATAAAAGGAACATAAACTCTATAATACATAGTGATAAGAGTAATTATAGAGACACAATCTATGTATTAAAGAAAAAAGTAAATAGAGATGGTATTATAATCAGTGTGTTAGGAGATATATTATTAATTGAGAAAAATAAATATTCATCCTTTAAGGAAGAAATAAATAAAAATATACAGAAGTTGGAATGTTGATATGAACATAGATGTGGATCCCATAAACCATAATCACACTAGACATGGATAATAATTCTAAAAACTAAAAAATAGGTTTGTATTTTAATGGTTACTGATTTTATAATATATTAATAATGTGGGAGAATTTTTTTTACCAAACATATTGAAATCCATTTTGAATTCAGGTTTTCAGAAAAGATAAAATAATTTTCCTAAAGTTGTTGTAATGATCTACTTATAGATCATAAAAAGTGTTAAATAATAAATTCTTATTTAATGATTTTTTTAAAAGTTTTTTGTATGGGTGACAATGTTTTGAAATTAAAATATATTAATAAGATATATATAAGAAATATTATTCATACAGTTAGTTAATACTAAGTTAAAAAATATTTATCTAAGAATTAATTAATTTAGTGATTCCTGTGATTTGGAATACTATCTATTAGGGTAGTTTAATGGGGTTTCTGATATTAAGTAAGAACATATACATTGACAATTTATTTAATAAAATATTAATAAAATCAAGAGATAATTTTACCAATGCCACATGACTTTAATGATTCCAAGATTAAGTCTTAAGACATAAAATAGGTTTAATATCATGATTATAAATCCAATTTTTTCTGTAATGGGATCTTTAATGTATACTATGATATGTACTAAGATTTTATATTTATTATGCATAAATCATAGTCTTAAAATATAAAAACTTTCGGAGAACTACTTAAGGTAGTAGTGAAAAATATATAATAACACTTTTAAAATTACAATTAATAATTTCTTAGTACCAAGAGAAATCAGAATACTATTTTTGAAGGGGATAAAAAATAGTATTATTTTATATAAATTTTATCATAAATACTAATAATGATAAAAAAAAATATGTAGGATAATGATAATCAATCAAGGTTGTAAACATATATACAAAAACATATGTTCTGGATTATTTTGTAGCTAATAAAGTAGATTAAAATATAAAATTATGTGTTTCAGATTTTAGTTTTATTCTAAAAACATTAAAATGTTATCAGAATATATATAAACAAAATAATTGATCATGGTACTGGCCAAGATTTCATGTTTATAAAATATGAAATAAGGTATGTACTTGGTGATATCATCTCTTGTGAGTGGAATTCATAGTAAGTATAGTATCCACAGAGGAAAACATTATAGGAATATAAACTATAGTGATACCTCAAATAAATAATGAATATCATGTGAGAGAAAATTAGTTGAAAAATATTAGTTTGATTTAGTTCAAGTTGAAATTTATTGGTGTTGGTTCCCTAAAACTATCTGAAATTTTACATTTACATACCAAGATATATATATATATCTGTGTGTGTGTGTGTTGTTATAAAATGATAATCCCTCTGTGTCACATTAATGTGATAATGTACTTAGAATACTAATCACATTAATAGTTCATACAAATTACATACTATAATGAGAACATAGAGATACCATGAAAATATTTTAAAATAAATTTATCTTATAGTGAAGAAAATTATATCTTCTTGGATATAGATGATTGTCTCATGGTGCACGGCGGGGTCATGGGGGAGAAACGTGCGCTACCCGACGGTTGATTAGAGAAGATTGGATTCTGCTTAATCACTCATATCGGGTGCACCGTTTTTGCCTCAAAACGCCCAACGGTTCCATATCTAGAAATGCGTGGACCAGCTTTCCAAAGGAAGGCATTAAATGGGGGCGCAACGATTCCATATCCAGCAATGCGTGGACCTTCTTTCCAAAGCCAGGCATTTGCTGGGTGGTTTGACCTGCGATGCTTAAGAACTCACATTGGTCGAGAGGATGGGAATTCGGGCTCATCACACCCTTTTAAGGGGAATTATTACTTGTTCCGGGACTCTATTATATATTTAAGGCATATTCATATGTTCACGAATCTTTGGTTTATACCCAGGAATAGTATCCATGGATTACTCGTGGTTAGAAATGGTAAGCTGGACGCATGGTTTCAGAATCATTTATGCCTGAGGTTTACCATCCCTCGTTGGATTAATGACCCCGAGGAGTCTGGACTCACTGAAATGACACTGATTTAAAGCCTCATAACTAGGAACTCTGGAGTTTATTTTCATACAGGGGGGATAGATTACGACTTTGAGCATTTGGATCTAACCCGTGGTATAGGCCTCCTATGCATCCTCGTGAGAGGAATCAGGATCCACATAGTTCAGTATGGTATAGGGATTACACTCCAGGATGCCCAGGGTTGTTACGGTGAACTGGCGTAAAGATGGTCGGATCGACTAGGTGTTGGGCTTGAACCTCGAGGAGGCTTCCTATGTACCCTTCCTAGGAGGCAGGGATCAAAGTCCATGTAGTTCGCATGGGAGTGTTGGAGAACCGACATGAATGTGGACCCGCGGGTCCGATGGTGATCAGGCATGAACCTCTTGGAGGCTTCCTATGTATCCCTGTGGTGGGGAATCAAATTCCACATAGTTTGGATGGGAGTGGGGCTTACACTCTGAGTAAGCTAAGGAGAGGGTGTCTTGGTCAATGCTTACTCTAAGCCCATGTGAGCCATGCTCGGTGTGAGAAACATGAGACAACAGGGACCAGATGATCATGTCGCGAAAGGTGGGCCCATGGGAAGTGGAATGGGGCTTACGCATGAAGTAGCCCAAAAATCTGGGGCTTACTCTGAGATAGATGCCCATGGTGACAAATCGCAGTGGGAGAGGGACTTTGCCCCAAAGAGGGATGGAGCTGCACCCCTCCCAACTACGCCCTTCCTTGTCCATGGCTGTGGGGAAGTACGAAGGTGAATGGTGGCTTCCTTCTGATGGGTAGTCTGCCACGCTCCGAGGAGGGGAGAAGTTCTCCAGTCCTAATAAGTGGAGGGGCAGAAAGGGGACTCCCGATCTCGGACTCCGCATTACCATGGGAATGTGAACCCAGGAATGCTTTAGGAATCCTCTCAAGGGTCGGAGAAACCCCATCGCCCTCGCTTACCATGGGTATGTGAACTCAAAACGGTGCAATGATGCGCCTGAAGGTTACATCACACTGGTCTGGTGGCTTTGGTGGAGGCCTCGTCTCGGGGCCGATGAATGGGCCAATGAGGGGGTTGCAGAGGATCAGGACGAATTGGAAAGAATTTTATCTGGCTTGGGGAATGGGAACTCCAAAGGATTTGGTGGACCACACTGGTGTATGAGGGGTGGCTCCCTTCACATAGGGAGGTGCTACGCAGCTAGAGAGGCCATCCGAAAACCAGAATGGTCCGCGGACTGGTGGGCATCCCATGAACCAGGGTGGTTCGTGGCTTCGGGTTTGTCTCGCATACCAGGTTGGTACACAGAGGGGTCCATGTGAGCAGCGGCGGCCGAGGGAGATGCCGGTCAGTGATCTGTCATTCGGGGCATCTCCCACATAGGAGGGTGCTACATGGTGAGACAGATCAGAAAAGGGGCATAAACTCCCTGGTCCGCAGAGGGTGCATCCACAGAGGGTCCATGGTTCGTGGTGTTATTTTCTTTGTTATTTTAAGTTCGTAGTTCACTAAGTTGTTATGCATTTTTGGGTTCTTTTTAATTCACTTCCAGCTTGATACCTGGTCTGGTTCACGAACTGGAACGTCGCTGTTTGAGAAATCCTAATATCCTTCCTTCAAAATCCTTCCTCCCAAATCTGATCGATCTCCCCTTTTCTTTTCTCTTCCCTTCCCCCTCGATCTCCTTTTATAGAGTGGGGAAAGAGATGCATCTGTGGTCATGCATCACTTTTTGTGGAGGTCCATGACCGGAAACCTGGTTTTCAGATGACTTTGTCAATACGAAACTCGCAGGGGCATTGAACGCACCTCCCCCACGAACCAAACTAGCTCAGAGAGTGCTTCACGGCCGCGCAGGGTTCCGCCTCCATTCCACGAACAACAACGGAGGTGGCCCGGGCTGGTCGACATGGTCCATGGCTGGGGCAGTTCGTGACGATGGACCAGCTTGGCGCTTGTCCTACTTCATGCCCGTGGAGGATCCCCGCCTCCATTCCATGAATGATAGCGGTCCGCGGAGGGGGGTTCTTTGTGGAACCGGCTGCGAACCATTATCATTAGACCGGTCTGCGGACCATTTCGGCTTATTCCATCCTTTGAGTATTCTTCCACAATTTTCCCAAATTCTTTGGGGGGAAACTGGGTAGCATCTCCCATGGATTAAAGGGGATTCTCATTCTCCTTTGCGGATTTTTCAGGGCCCTACAAATTCCCCCCATCGGAATGGGGTCCGATCGGAACGAAGAGGAGGACATTCCAATGTAGAGTGGTCCTAAAACATGGTTGTTTTGTGTTTGGGGAGTGGACCCAATAGGGGACCACACCTGTAAATACAGGGGGCCTTCATTTGTCTTTTACCAAATTCTTCGCAAAACCAGAGCTCTCTCACTTTTTGTCTTCGCGTTCTCGTTCCTTCGCGAAATGCTTCGTGTGCGAACCATCTTCCACTTCTGCGAACCATTCCTCTTTCATGGTCGCATTCACCCGCGTACCAATCTCCCAGCCATGAACTAACACTTTTAATTAATTAAAAAGTAAGCCACGATGAGCCGTGTAGAACTCACTCCATGGTTTCGATGGTCTGCAGTCTGAAACCATCCTAACATTAAAATTTTCTTAAGTCTTCTGAACCTAATTATTTAAATCCAGGATTACGATTCTGCAGAGCAACCTAGTTCGCGGTTTTCTGGACAACGCTCTACGAGATAGAGTACCGTGGACTTCTTCCACATTGGGTTGGTTCTCGGGATGCAGTCATCGCGAACCGCATTTTGAGGCCTGCTTGCGGACCTCATCATGAAGGCTCCTGGACTCCTTTTCCTTATTCCTGGTATTTTTTTGTCCAGATTTTATTATTCCGGACTAACCATTTTCTAAGATTTTATAATTCAGGGAGAAAATATTGTTCCCCCTCCCCCTTTACCCAGTCCTGCTGCTGAGCCTCTCTAAATTGGTTCAGGGAGACATCTAGCTATAATTCGCAGAGCGGAGAGCATCAAAGAGGACCCTAGTCGGTCCCTCATTCCCGACGATTGTGTCTTGAAGAAATTTCTCTCTCATGATCTCCTGGGTTATCCACTATCAAATCGAATTCCGGTTTATGGATTCGGTCTTCAATACAACGTCCCCATCCCCCCTACCTTCTCAGGTCTTCCGTCACCTTACTTGGAAGCATTGCCAAAGTGCATTCAGGCAAACCTCTCCCAATCGAGGGAGATAATCTTTGATCCGGATCTGAAAGAACCTTTCATTTTGAGAGGCTCTACCTAGACCCAAATCAATCAGTACACACAATACTTCTCCCAAGAAGCTATTCTCAATAGTTATCCCTCCATAATCAACCTTTCTAGAGTGGATCCTGATGCGGGGTGGATTCCTAGGTGGGATCTTCGGTCTGGTGGGATTTTCTCGAATGACTAGGTCTAGGTCTTCTGGGTCCACCATCACTGCTGGGAATATCCCGAGTCACTGGAATCTGTAAATCTGTACTCTGTAGTGTGGTCCTCTCAGTTTTCTATTTACCCACCCTCTTTGATCCTGACTAACCTGCTCAGTTACTGGTGTTCAAGCACTAATACTTTCCACCTTCCCCATGGTAAAGTTGGCAATAGTTTAGGGGACATCTACCAATTGGTATGGCTTTTGTTCATTGATGAGATGTATGATGAGTTTCTTCCCACTCCTGACGCTTGGGTTGATGGCGAACAAGTGCCTTCGTTGGCAAGGGACCTGCTAGTTTTGGCGGAGCCGTCACTGGGTCAGGCCTTGCGTGCAAACTCTCTTACTCCCTATAGCGCCTAGATAGGGATATTTATAAACACCACTAGTCCTATGCCAAAGATCAAGCGCCCCCGGATTCATCCTTATCAACAGTCACGAACTATCCTAGGCTCCTACTAGGTTGTTCTGGAGGTGGTCGAATACCTTTCATGGGGTTATGAGGTGTGCCCTGGTGTGCTGCCTATGCTCAGGATGACAAGTCTGTTTGCAATGTTTTTGAGCGGGTGGTTATTCCCTTCTCAGGATATCAACCCAGGAGTCGGGTCTTTCACCTTGATGATGGTAGTTGAGTTAGAAAAGGGCCTCTTGGTGAATTTATCCATGCCCACTTTGGCTCGTCTTTACGAACTTCTGAGCCACATGTAGGAGGGAGGGTCACCCTACTGTCTAAGTGGGCCATTTCAATTCTTATACAGCTGGATAGAGAATCATTGTCGCTGTTATGAATATCTTCATAACATAGTCATCCTACTTCCTACCTTCGGGCCTACCTTGCTCGATATAGCTGGGGTTCGATTAAAGTCCCTCAGTTCTGATGAAGTCATCAAAATTCTATGTGACTTCTCCCAGTTTTCTTTTTCTCCCTACCCAAACCCTTCCGAAGTCGTGGATGACAACTACATGGGGATCCGAGAAGAGCGTTCTTACTTGATTTCACTACGGGATGGGTCTCTGTCCGCGCGGATTGATGGGGTTTCTCTGTGCGAGTTTTATTCCCCCCATCATTTTTCATGCCATTTTGGGTGTATGCAACTCCAAGTTTTCCTTCCCCCTCCTAAGGCTCGAGGACTACACCCAGACACTCTCCGTCAATGGTGGTTGATGGCGATGCGGGAGGGATCTGACACAAGCATTCCCTTGCCTGGCATAGGAGTGGCTGCCAGCCTATCCTAGGAGAATGCGAGAATGTGGGTAAACACTATCCTAATGGGATCCTGGGGAAGGTTGTCCGGAAGGTTCCCAAATCCGGAGTCATTGTGGGTGCTGCACCTACCACACCTTCCTCATCGGCTCTGAGGTAGGACTGACTGATGGTTTGTTAGTCAAAGCGACTCAGGGGATTTTCCTCTCCTATCCCCTCTACGGCCGAAGTTCAGATGGACCCCACCCACTTGGACATGGATGAGGATGACCCTATGGCTTCAGGTCCCAGCAAGACAATGCCTGAGGTTTTGTCGACCGATACCGGACTTAGAAACTTGATTCCAAATCCCGAACCGATGTTAGAGGCTTCAGATCTTCCAGCTTCAGAACCATCTTCTAGTGTGCACATGTCTACACTGACTGAGATGCCAAACTTCATTATCGTGCTATTTAGCGAGGATTCCAATGATCCTCATGTCATGACGGACCACCGAGCAGTGCGTAGGTGGGCCTAGCCAGAGATTTACAAGATTGTCAACGAAAATCCTCTGGATGAGATGAAAACTAAAAATGAAGCTCTCCTACTACTCTTCCTGGTTTTATGGTCAGGTGGCTTTGACTATCAGCAGTTTCATTTTATCGCTTGTCATGTTGTCACGGACCATGAGGAAGTTTCCACTAATGAATGAAAACTTTCTCACTTCGCTGCCTCTCATTTCAGGCCCCGATCCTTGGAGGAATCCATGAAAAAGCTCCATCAGCTGATAGCACAGGAGGTGACCTCTCTAGATCAGGCGGCCGCCCGATCTACTGAGTTGCGCGAATGTGAAGCTCGAGCAGCGATACTGAGGGATTAGTTGTCAACTCTGACTAGTAACCTTGAAGACACCATGAAAGGAATCAACTATCTCCAAAAAAACAGTGGGGAACACTTGTTTAGTGGCTGAGGTTGAGGCCAAGTAGAGGGCCGTGTGAGAGAAGACTTGCAACAACCTCCGTCGCATGGTTTTCGATCTGATGGAGAGAGTGAGCCAGGCTCCTTTATGACTGTTAGAGCCACTCAGAGCCACTCCCGTACACCCTGTTTTGCTTACCCTTTTTCTTTTTTTGTTACTGTGAGGGAGAGACCCCAACCTGTGGACTTCCTCCCTTTTTGTTCAAACAGAATACAATCTATGTTAATCTTTCTTTTCTGTGAAATTCGATTGTCACTGGAATAGTTGTTGAGTAAATAACAACTCACTAAAGTAGAATTGATCATAATTAAAGAAAAAAGAATCAAAATCTAACTTTTTCCTGGACCATGGGATCCAATGAGAATAGTTTTACTATTGCTAGGGTTTTGTAGAAAAACCCCACAAATTCTTGTATTTCCTTTAAATACCTTATTTTTTCCTAGGCCCATTTGGTGTGGACCCAAAGGGTATGACCCGACTTTTTCTTAGGTCACCCTTTTTGGGTTTTCAGCCTAACAAGCATTGCGCCTATTTTTGTGAGCGGATTAAAGTCCTTCCGAAAAGACTATCATTACTGATGTTTTAGGTCGAACAACTTTGACTAGACATGGTGGGGAGAGGGCATCAATATGGTTTGGATGATTAAAAGATGTCTCGATTTCCTTCAGACGCATGTGGTGGGGAGCATGTTTAGATTTGAACAACATGTAGTGCATGTCTCAATGCATGGGAGATGTATCGGCGTGCAGAGCTAGGAAGAGAATTTCCTAAAGAAACCTTTCCTTTGGTAAATGGGCCAAGGGAGATCAATATGCAGAGTCACTGAGGGCATGGTATGCATAGTCATGCCAAGGTGTCCTTAAGTCAATGACTATCCATTTCTAATGGCCTAAGGACTTCATGGAAGTCTGACTTAGGGAAACTACCATGGGTGGCTTGGAGAATTATGAAAACCACTGGGGGTGGCTCAGAAAGGGTGTATGACATTTGAAAGGGGTTTGTGGACATTTGTATTAATTAGTAGTGTGGACTCAGGGTCCTTTTCCTACGCATTTATCTAGTGAAAACGATGGTTAGAGCTTGGCACAGTTTAAATTCATGTTGCTGGGACATTATCTAGAATGGAACGACTTCCCAAGGTTCTCAGTAATCCCATCAGAGACGCTCTACGATATTTAGGCAGGGTTGTGAAATAGTTTGGTAAAATGTATCTCAGACGGTTTTCGAATCCAGAGGTGCACATAGGGGATCAGGGGCCAAGAGGTGTACGAAGAGAAGTGTAGCCTAAGGAAATCTTGCCTTTGGTAGACGATCCAGGGGCGATCAATATGCAGAGCCACTGAGGGCATGGTATGCATAGTCATGCAATGGTGTCCTTGGGTCAATGATTGCATTCTCCTGATAGCCGAGAAACTTCAAGGAAGTTTGAGATTTGGGACCACTAGGGGTGGTTTATGAGAGTTCGGCTATTTCTGAGTATAGAGTATGGTTTATGAGGAGAGGGTGCCTGGATATGGGAGAAACATATAGGCTAAATTTCCCTAGAATGGGTGAATTTTTTTCTTCTCACACTAGTGTGAGATGGTGATTTGTACAGGTCTGACCTATGCACCAAGGGACTGAGAAAAGCCTCCATTACATACTGAACCCATGACAGGTTTGACCATGCAGTTTAATTTCATGTGGAAAGGATGGCTTTCGTGCAGTTTAATGTCATGCGGTAAAGATGAGGAGCATTATTAAAGGATGTTGTGCAGTTTAACATCATGTAGTGAGGACTGGGGGAATTTTTAAACCAGTGAAAATGCTCGTAGTTGGAGGCATTTTCCTGGATGTTTAATGCTTAGTCTTTGCAGCTTTATGCCAAGCGGCCAAGATGTTCTGTGCAGTTTAACGTCATGCAGTAAGGACATAGTTTCAAAGGATTCTCTTGAACAGAATGTAGCAGGACTTGAATATCTTGGCATGACCAAGACTTGGAGAGGGGTTGATTGGTGTAAATTGTGGTCCCGGGGCTTCTTGGATCAGGAGAAATGATATGGGGGCTCTATGGCTGGTAAGAGTATGGAGCTAGGAGGATTACCACCCGAGGAAATATTTCCTTTGGTAGACAAGCCAAGGTCTATCAATATGAAGAGTTACTGAGGGAATGGTATGCATAGTCATGAAAAGGTGTCCACGGGTTGATAACTTTCCACGTTCGATGGTTGTGAATGGTTATGAGGATCTGTGATTCTCCAGGCCACGAAGTCTATCATTTTGTGAGAAAATATCTGGACATGTTGTGCATATTCAGCCTTGGTTGCTATTAAACCTTAGAGAGATCCCTGTGCTGATTTATCTAGCACGAGGGGGTATACCTTCACTCCATTCATTTTAATGTCATGCGGTAAGGACGAAGTACTATTAGTTTAGCGGTTATAGAGGTCGGACCATTGGTTGACTATTGCTGCAATCACTCAAAGGATAACTGAGTTACCATGCTCTGATATACTCTGAACAGGGTGGGGGATGAAGGTTTTAAACTGTAACTCTGAGGTTTCCCAGATCAAGAGATGTGGTGTGGGAGCTCTAAGGCCGGTAAGTGTACGTAGCTAGGAAGAGTGTCGCCCGAGGAAATCTTTCCGTTGGTAGACTGGCCAGGGACTATCAATATACAGAGCCACTAAGGGCATGGTATGCATAGTCATGCAAAGGTGTCCATGGGTCGATGACTTTCCATTTCTGATGGCCATGAATGATTATGAAAATCTGAGATTGCTCACAGTACAGAGTTCGTCATGCAGGGATAATGGTGTCTGAGCATACAAGAAACATCTTCACTACAATTGTCTATTGAGTCAAAGTAGCCTATCCCTAGCTTGATGTTCGTAGATGCAGGTCATCATGTGAACCATGGGTGTATACATAGGATAACCAGGTAAGGATACCCTAGCAACGTTTGGATGTGAAAAAGGGGATGAACTTGTAAACCACTACACCATAAATTTTTGGATCGGGAGATATGATATGGGGGATCTGAGGCCGGTAAGCATACGGATCTAGGAAGAGTATCGCCTAAGAAAATATTGACTTTGGTAGACAGTCCAGGGGCTATCAATATGCAGAGCCACTGAGTGCATGGTATGAATAGTCATGCAAAGGTGTCCACGTGTCAATAACTTTCCACTTCTGATGGCCATGAATGGATATAAAGATCCATAATTATCTGAGCTGTGGAGTCTGATGTATGGAGGGGATGCCTCTAAATGTGCAAGGAGTATTTACATCTTGTTTCGCCATATATCTTGGGTGGTTTGTGATGAAATCCATGCAGGTTTAACATTGTGCGGCGATGACGAAGTCCGTGCAGTTTTAACGTCGTGTGGTAAGGACGAAGTCTGTGCAATTTTAACGTCATGCGATGAGGACGAAAATACAACCCGTGCAGATCTAGTCTGTATATGGGGGAAGAGGGAATTTTTTTTTTTAAAATCTCCATTCAGGGATGGATGGGACAGGATGGGAAGCCCTGACATCACTACGCATCCTGTGAGGGCAGGAATCAAGCCACACATAGTTACCCAAAGCAGGTACACCACCAGCAGGGTTAGTCCATACATGGGGGAAAAGGGAATTTTTGAATTTTATTTTGGGGCGGCTGAGCCAGGGTGAGGGACCCTGGCGTCACTATATATCCTATGAGGGTAGGAATGAAGCCTTGCTTAGTTCTCTGAAGTCTGTGCAGTTTAACGTCGTGTGGTGAGGACGAAGAATATACCCCGTGCAAGTCTGGTCCATACACGGGGGGAGAGAGCACTTTTTTGAATGGTTGGGCCAGGATAGGGAACCCTGGCATCACTACATATCCCGCGAGGGTAGGAATCAAGCCTCGTATAGTTCATTTAAGGGAATAAACCTCATGTGGGTCTGGTCTGTACGAGGGAAAGGGGTATTTTTTGCTTCATTTGAGGTGGTTGGGCTAGGGTGTGGGATTCTGGCATCACTACGTATCCTGCGAGGGCAGGAATCAAGCCTCACGTAGTTCTCCAAAAGACAATACACCTCGTGTAAGTCTAGTCCATACATGGGGGAGAAGGGGAATTTTTTTCTTATCCATGTAGTTTAACATCATGCGGTAAGGACGAAAAATACACCCTGTGTATGGCAGGTCTGTACATGGGGGAAGAGGGAATTTTCAACTTTTATTTGGGGATGGCTAGGCCAGGATGTGGAAGCCTAGTGTTTCTACGTATCATGCGATGATAGGAATCAAGCCATATGTAGTTCTCTGAAATAGGTACACCCCATGTAGGGATGGTCCGTATATAGGGGAAGGGGACATTTTTTTAAATTTTATTCCAATTTTGAGTGGTTGGGCTAGGATTGGGGATCCTGGCGTCACTACGTATCCTACGAGGGCAGAAAACAAGCCTCACTCAGTTCTCTTTGGAGTACACCCCATGCAGGTCTGGTCCATACACAAGGGAAAGGGGCATTTTTTAAATCTTTTTATCCATGCAGTTTAACGTTGTGCGATTAGGAAGAGGGATACACCCTGTGCTGGTCTGGTCCATAAATAGGGGAAAGGGAATTTTTTAATCTTTATTTGGGGATGGATGTGCCAGGATGGGGAACCCTGGCGTCGCTACGTATCCTATGAGGGCAGGAATCAATCCATACCTATTTCTCTGAAATCCGTGCAGTTTAACGTTGTGCGGTTAGGATGAAATACTCTTTGTTTAAGGTCGTAGAGTTTGGACCATTGTGTTCTTGGCAATTTAACGTCCTATAGCTCGAACAATAACTGCTTTTAGTTATCTATGCGAAATACTTCTTCAGGAATCTCGCATTTGTAGGAGCGGTGGTGAACTGCCCATCCATAGAGATCCAGGAATATGCATCGTTGGAGTAGACCTTATGCATAACATATAGTCCCTCCCACTTTGGCTCCAGCTTTGGAGGTTTCCTTCCAGGTATCATTGGGGTCTGGAGGACCAACACCAATTATCCTTCCAAAAAAGTCCAAAGACAGAACTTTTTATTGAAGGCTCGTGCGATCCGATTCTGGTATACTTCCAGATGGTGCAAAGTGTGCAACCGATTCTCGTCTAGCTGCTTCAATTCACGTAACCGCTTTTCTGATCACTCATCATTGGATAACTGCTCACAAATGGAAACATGGAGCGAGGGAAATTGGAGCTCAATGGGAAACACTGCTTCTGTTCCATATACTAATGAGTACGAAGTGGCCTGAGTAGCGGTGAAGATTGTGGTTTGGTAAGCGCACAATGCATGGAGGAGTTTATCCAGCCATGAATTCTTGTCTTTTTCCACCATTTTTGGTGAATGTTGGATAGGGTCTTGTTGAAGGCCTCTATCTGTCCGTTGGCTGTTTCATGGTAGCGGGATGAGTGGTTAGGCTTGATACAGTATTCTTGGTATAGTTTCTCCAATTCAGTAGAGCAGAAGTTGGTGCCATTATCCGTCAATATGGTATGAGGGACACCAAATCTGGTGATGATATTGGTTTTTACAAAGTTGACAATGCTTCTTTCCCCGACTTCCTTAAGGGGTACAACTTCTTCCCATTTGGAAAAGAAGTCAGTTGCTGTGAGGATATACTTCAGCTATTTGGCTGTGGCAGGAGGATATAGTCCCATGAAATCTATTCCCCAGATGGTAAATGGCCTGGAGTACTTGGCCTGATGAAGTAACTCCAGGGGTTGGTGTATGAAGTTGGCATGAATTTGGCATGAGTGGCATTTTGTGGTAAAGCACTCGCAATCTCGTTCCACTATGGGCAAATAGTACCCAAGTCTTCAAACCTGATGGGAAATCTTGGACCCCGGCTGATGTTCCCCACATACTCTAGCATGTACTTCAGTCCTCACAGCAGCAGTTTCTTCTCCATCAATGCACCTGAGGAGGATTCCATCGGGGCCTAGTTTGTAGAGGACCTCTTGCTAACCCGCACCGCCTTATAGGACAAAGCTAATTTCCCTTCTCTTTATTTTCTCTCATTCAGCCCTATCTAGTGGAAGTTCTCCCCATTGAAGGTAGTTTTCAATGGGGGTCATCCAACCGGTGGTGGGAGCATAAGGTTCAAGTACAGGACTGAATTCATGGATTTCTTTCATCTTAGCTTGAACAAATGGCAAGACCATTTGACGATGAGCAATGCTGATAACTGTTTCATCCCGCTCTAGGTTGGCAAGGGCTATGGCTGTGTTGGATAATGCATCGACCTGGGAATTCTAAGACCAGGGAATATAGGTTAATGTTGGTTCTGTGGAGAATTCCACCATTAACCCTCGAACATGGTCAAACAGGGGAATCAGCTCCTCCTTTTTAATAGCATAGTCTCCATTGACTTTCTTTATGACTAGTTTCGAGTCACCTTTTACCTTAAGGTGCAGTACTTGTGCTTGGAGTGTGAGCTCTAGGCCTGCAATGAGGGATTGATACTCCGCTTCATTATTTGTACATCCTTATGATAGGAGGAAGGAATATGGAAAGACTTCATTTTCCAGGGACATAATTATTATCCCCAAACCCACCTTGTTAAATTTGGGATCTTCCATCCTCTTCCCGGTGGGGCTTCGGGAGGTGTCGTCGACGTTCATTTCCCATGCTAGGAACTCCTCTTCAACCGGGAAGATATCATAATTCAGTAGCTTGGCATCTGGTGCAGCGGTCCCTGTTGAAGGGTGCTCTGCCAGAAAATATGGTAATTCCTAGACTTTGATGGCCTTCTGAGGCAAAAACCGGATGTCAAACTTTTGCAGTACGACTGCCCATCGGGGTAGGTGCCCAGTCAGCATCGGGTGGCTGAGAATGTACTTGATCAGGTTAGTACGCGAGACCAAATGGACATCATGATGCTGCATATAATGTCACAACATTTTAACTGTGAATACCAAGGCCAAAAAAATCTTCTAAATGTTTCAGTATCGAGTCTTAGCATCAATCATGCTTCGACTGAGGTAATAAAGGTTGTTTTCACTATCCGTGTCATTTTTCTGTGCGAGGAAGGCTCCCAGCGACCTTTCTAGGGTCATCACGTATAGGATGAGATGCATTCCTTCAACTGGGGGCATGAGCACCAGTGGGATTAAGATATACATCTTTAGGCTGTTGAACACCTCTTGGTAGTCATATTTCTATTGGTACGTGTCTCCCTTCTTCACTAACTTGGTAAAGGGAAAACATTTTCCTGCCAGGTTGGCTATGAATCACCTGATGTAGGCCAGGTGCCTTTGTAATGCTCTCAACTCGGTGAGATTGTGGGGGGTGGAAGCCCGATGATATCCTTTGTCTTCTCAAGGTCGACTTCGATGCTACGATGGCATACGATGAATCCAAGTAATTTCCTAGATGTAACCCCGAAGGTGAATTTCAAAGGATTCATCTTCAGGCTATGCTATCAGAGTTTGTTTAATATGGTATCAAGGTCTTATAGTTGATCTGAGAGCTTATTGGACATAAATACCATGTCATCCACGAAACATTCAACGAATGTCCCCAGGAATGGTTTAAAGATACGATGCACGACATGCTAATATGTGGCACCAAAGGGCATAACCCTGTAAAGAAATATTCCATGAGGGGCTCTGAAGGCAGTGGATTCTTTGTCTTCTCAGGCCATCATGATTTGATTATACCCAGAATAGCTATCCATGAAGGATAGAGCCTCATACCCGGCCATTGCATCGATTAATAACTCGGTGATCGGGACCGGTAAATCATCTTTCGGGAAATTACGATTGATATCTTTGAAATCATTGCAGAATCAGATTTGTCCATTATTTTTCATGACGAAGATAATGTTGGCCAACCATATGTGGGACTGGACCTCCCGAATGAAGCCTGCTTTAATGAGCTTATCGACTATAGTCTCTATTTTGGCAGCATGCGAGGGGTGTTTCATTCTGGCGGCCTGTTTTAGCCCAATTGGTCTTTTGGAAGACCTAGGTGATTCATCGCCACTTTGGGATTGAGTCCCGGCATTTCCATGAAATTCAAAGAAAAAATCCCGATGTTTCTTTAGGAAAGAGGTGTATAGATCTTGCTCCTCGGGAGACATGGCTGCACTAATGAGAGTGGTCCTCGGTTTTTCCACGATACCCAGGTTTATTTCCCTGAGTTCGCCCATAGTGGTAGAGATACCTTCCTCAAATGCAGGAGGTGCATCTCTGAGATCCTCCTCCTCTTCTTCTCCCAAATCCTCATCTTCTTGATCTGGCGAGGAGAGAGCTCCCAGCATGGGTTCTTGGGAACCTGGAGGTGAGGAATTACGAGGGTCCATTCTCAAGTATTTCCCCCCCAAGTTGAGGGTTGGAGAACGTTACGACATTGTCACACTCGGCCGTTATGGCTGTAGTAATGAGGACAACTGAGTGCATGTCTGGACTTGAACTCTTTCTCTCAATATGGTTGATGGGTTGTATGTAGTCTCTGCCAATCTACCTGAGGGGGTCATTAGGAACAATTTCCAGGCCATTTGGAGCAGGGATCCAGTCGATACCGTTGAGAAAAGGATTCTTCTTCTTTTTCTCATAAAACCCGGCGTTAATGTAGTGTGACTCGGAGAGCTCAAAAGGGGCCTTTTCAGCGTGCAATGTCCCACTTTTCCCATTGACGCAGTACATGATACACTGGTTGTAGGATGAAGGAACGACCATGTGCTTATGGGGCCATGGCCACCCAAGTAGATCATTGAATTCTGTGTTCTACCGAACCACCATGAATTACGAGTAGGCCACAAGGTCACCAAAATGGGTCTTTAGATTAATTTATACCATTGGCTTCTATTCACTCTTGTTGTAACATAGCAGAGTTGTGGCCAAGGGTATTAAATCACCCTCGCTATAGCCCAACTTACGAAGTGTCTGTAGGGGAAGGAGGTTAACTTCAGAGTCGTTGTCGATAAAGACTTTACGGATCTCAACATCATTTAGTGTGTCGGGCACATATAGTGGTTTGATATGTCCGTGCATGATGGAATCTTCATCATGATCGGTGAAGGAAATCACTGCATCGCATTCAGCCAATATAGTCTCCATTCGGGGAATCTCGGTTGAAACTACCTCGACATAAAACTCTTGGGGCTGAGCAAGGATTCTATAAGTGCCTCCATGAGGTCGGCTGACAAACTCATGGCATCCAGGATCGAATGTTTGGCTGGTACCGATGCCAACTACTTAAGGATGTCATTTTTTGGTTCTAGCTGCCGACAATTCTCCATTGGTGGGGGAGTCTTAGAAGGCAGCTTGAGAGTTGGAATATGAGACTAGGAGGGACTGGTTGCGGGGTCGGATGTCAATGGTGTCCCCATGTTTTGGGGATTCGGCCTGGCCGGTCTGTTTGCGCGCACTAGGAGGCTAGACACTTGTTCTTCCTCTGATGTGTACTACAGAATGATGGGGGCAGAGTGGCCGCTTGTGGAGGTGGAGGGATATTCTTTCTTCTACTGAGTCCATTTAAGGGCTCTCCCATGGGTTTCTGCAATATTGACAGTTTGGGCTGAGGTCCAACCATAGGGTTGATTTCAGCCTCGACTACGCCTCCCCTAATATCCCCTACCTCTGCAATTCCCCCTCCCGGCCCTTTTCGTTGGTAACTCGAGTTCATAACCATACCCTTTGTTAGGGAATGATTCCATAAGATGGATGACCTTGATGGAACCAAAAATTGTCTCCTCATCCTCTGACAAGTCAACACGGTCGGTTGTCCTTGATGGTGCCATTTGGTGGGTCGGTGCCTGTGGCGCCATGTTTGGGGGCATAAAATCCAACAGTGTCGGAGATAACTTCAACATCATTGTGGACTGCTCCTCTTGCACTTGTTCCCTCCATTCTTGATTATGCCTGGATGACCGGCTCGTGGAGGGTTGTGAGGCCGATATTGTCAGTTGTCCGGCATCTGGGGCTGTTGGCAGCAACACTGGCTGTTGTAGTTGAGGTCAGAGTATGCCCTGGGGTCGATTGATAGTCTTCTAAGTCATCTAGTTATCAAACTTTTGCCCATTATTTCTAGTGATTTCCTGACACCCCTCCCCTTTGTCGGAGTCGGTGGTGGAAATATATGCCACATGTGTTGGGGGTGGTCCCAGCTCGACATGCTTGGAGTCTACCATCCATTGTAGGAGATCCTTGAAGACGAAACATTCCCGAATATTGTGCCTGAACATTATATGGCAGGGAAAGTAATTTGGCCTATCATCACGGCCAAATTCTTCGAGTTTTCTTTGCTCCGAGAGGCAGAGCATGTTGCAATTCATGGCAGCAACGAAGTAGTCGCAGACATGGTCCTCTCGAAATGAGTATGCTTTATGTCTTTGTTCCTTAAACTAGTTCCTCTTCGATGTTCTCTGATTTTCCCACTTAGGTGGAGGATGATGATGATATATATGGGGCCCTTGATGATTTGGCAGAGGCCTGAGCGGTGGAGCAGGCACAGGGGCTGGCTTAATCGTGATAGAGGACGCTTCAGCTCTAACTACTCTCTTTGTGGGAGCCTACGAGGCTATTTGGGACTTCCATTTGGTCCGCTGCAGGGATTCCTTAATTCTCTGGGCAATGGACAAGAGATGGCGAAATCCAGTGGTGCACTCCATTGGTATCAGCATTGTTCGCAGCTCATCTCAAAGATTATCGATGCATATGGAAAGAAACTCATCTTGAGTCATTGGCATGTTCAGGGAGTGGGTCAGACCTTTCTATCTTGCGATGAAATCTGAGACCCTCTCGTTCTCCCTCTGCTTGTAGTTCATGAGGTCGTTGACCATTGTTTTTGGCAGCGTTGAGCTGAAGTGGAACATGAACTACTACTGAAGGTCTTCCCCACTTTTTATTGACTGGGCTGGTAGGCTCATATACCAGACGACGAAAGATCCTTGCAAGGTCCGTACGAAGCATCTGAGTTTCACTACTTCTTGTTGTTCTGGATTTCCCAAAATAGGGTCACAATAAGATTCGTAGTGCATCAAATGTAGTTCCATATCGCCTGATCCATTGAAAATTGGGAATACATGGCTCCCAAAATGGGGTGGAGTCGGTGTGTTGCTCACCCAATCTGGGTAGGGCTTCTGCTCTGGCTGTATCAGAGCGTGTCGACCTTCCATTTCTTCCAATATAGCTGTCAGTGCCTCGATGGTGTTGGTGAGACCCTGGTTTACATCCTGCTGGGATCGGTCATGGGAAGGTGTAGCTCGAGGCACTGCTTGAGGATCCATCTCGGTGGGCACCAAGGGTGCATGTGCCATTTGTGAAACCATCGTAGGGTTCAGACATACTCGCTCTGGTTTCTTCTTTAGTGTAGATAAGTCTTGGTATTCATCCAGATCCACATTTAGTTTATTGGACAGGCTGGGTGCCTCATTGGGCAGGAGCCCTGACCGTACTTCATTTGCTGGGGAAAACCTTGGTCTTTGAGGTGCACTTACTGGGAGTGCATGATGTGGCTCCTCTTGGAATGATCTCTCAATAAGATGGTTCCACTAGAGTAGCTCTGCGTTAAGCCACCTCAATTCATTCATTTCCTCTTCATGTCAAGCGAACCTCTCATTGATCGAAAATGGCTCGTTTTTATTGAGAGAGGGGGGAAGATTAAGGGAAACTGTTCCTTTGTTCTTATCCTTATGGGAAGCTCGTAGGGTCAGTGGAGGAAGGTTAGAAGAAGGGGAAACCATATTTAAAGTAGCCCTCTAGTTCCGGGTGTGCACACCTGGTGGTTCATTGTGAGTCATAGCCTGACTAAAACCATCGTCCCCCTATCCATTCGGATTTGCATCATCATTGGTGTTACTCGTGGGGTTAACCTCTATGGTGTTGATGTATGCATATCACGGGGTGGAGACGATGTCATCTTTCAAATAGGAATAGGATCTCCCATGTCTTTTATTGGTCTTCCCTCTTCTGTCCTGGGATTGCTTTCGGGCTCCTTGACGAAGGGTGATGCAGAGAGTTCTTTAATGCGACCTTACGATACGCCTCCCTCTTGAAGGGGATGATTATTCAAACAACGGGATAGGGTAGGAACCTTTTCTTCTGGATATCCTCCCTAGAAGAGAGAATACTAATTCTCATGGAGGAGGTTGTTGTTGAGGTGGTAAAAATTCCCCCATCCCTAAGGTCTAGGGTTGGCTCCATTCTTTGGACGTTGAGTCTCTTCTTGTTTCTATTGGTCTTACGAGGGCATTTGTTGTTAAAAATCCCCCCATCCCTACAGGATGGGGTTTCCCTGGATTGTGTTAGTGGATGCTACTATCTCTACCTGTCTGATCTTGCATTCCCCCATTCAGGGGTGAACTGGATTTGGTGCCGAGTTCTTATATGAATAGACCCCTGTTGGGGAGGTAGGAAATGATCGCTGATTGGCCTCTCTTAGGCGAGAGGCATGTTGTATGCTCTCAGGGGCCTTATTCCGGAGTTCATGGATGGCTTGTTCCTTTCGGGACTGACACTTCTGGGACTTACTCAAGGCCTGTCTCTGTTGGGTGTGTTGTCTCTATTGAGCAGGGACCCCACTCGATTAATGTCTTGATGTGATGACGTTGCAAAAGACCATGCCGAATGGGTTTTTATGGGAAGGGATCAGAGTTAAATGCAGAGCTCCATGTTCTACCCATACTATAATATGGAATCCCGTCAAGGCATCATCAATGTGGCGGCGCAGCTGGTGCAGCGCACGGAGGCAGGATATCTCCATGTTTCTTTTACGCCTCTCAGGTCGCTGTTGCTGTGCCGAAGGAAGAGCTTCCAGGTCAATGTGATACAGGAGGTCCCCTATTGTCTTGACATGGTCTACATACCTATCGTAGTGCAGGAAGCTTTATTTTAGCTGTTGGAGGGTTTTCTATATATTTTAGCGGATGTCGTTCACACATTCTTCCGAAAACTCTCTCAGTATGTCGAATTGGGAGGTGGTCGTGGGCCAAAACATGACTGGTATATCATCTGTGGCCAGTCATTTCCTCAGGTGCAACAAGTCGGCATACTCCTCCATTAGCCATTCCAGTACCTGGTCAGCCCAACTGAGATTATCACTGATAGTGTGGTCAGTGGAAGTGGGACCGGTAGGTATCAAATTATCATGTTGGCGATTCCGAGGTGGTTCAGAAGATGAACGTGGCCCCGGAACGTCTCCCAATTTAAGAAGGGTATCGTTGGCGACTAACTAGGAATCTGACAAGCTTGATCCCATCCTTCTGAGTGCCTCAATATTCAAGGGATTTTCTGTGCTTGATTCTACAGGGGGAGGACCTTCCTGTTGATATGATATGTCATTTCCGGGAGGACCTTCACAATGGTGGCCGCAATGGTGAGGACTACCATTACTGCATGACGCCTCACTGCATAGAGGACTTTTGCAGTGCATACCCTAGGGATGCCCTCCAAGGCATGTCGCAGCAAGGGGAGGACCTTCTGGATGAATAGTGTTGTTATGGGGAGGGCCTTTGCAACAACTACCATCATGGTGAGGATGACCATCATGGTTTGATGTTCGATGTGCATCCTGGGGAGGACCTTCAAGACACACTGCGACAAGGGGAGGACCTTCTTGTTACTTGGGGCCACTACAGGGAGGACCTTCACAATGATGGTCATGGTGGCGAGGACTACCATCACAGCTGCTGTAATGGTGAGGAATACCATTACAGCTTCCGGAGGGAGAATATCTGCAGGGTACACCCTGGGGAGGGCCTTCAGATTGTACCGAATGAGGGGATGGAATTCTCATTGTTTGAAGTCTCTACGGGGAGGACCTCCATTATTAGGGTGGTGAGGACTACCACCGTGATCTAATGCTTGGCTACGCAGAGTGTCGTTGCAATGTAACCTCTGGGGAGGACCTTCAGGGAAGGCCATGACAAGGGGAGGACGTTCTTGTCATGGTGAGACGTCACTGTGGGGAGGGCCTCCGTAGTTGCGACTATGATAGCGAGTACTACTATCATAATCTATGGCCCCAATGCATTGAGAGTGATTGCAGTGTATGCCCCGGGGAGGACCTTCAGGGAGGACCGTAGAAAGTGGAGGGCCTTATTGCTACTCGATCTTATGGTCACGTGGAGGGTTTCCATAACCCGCATCAAAAGAGGAGATCTTGTGATCAATCGATATATGCCCGTGGGGGAGGCCACCACGGGTGCTCTGGGGGGGACCTTCAGAGCTGCTGGTAGTGACATTACGGGGAGGACCTTCGCAACTACTACTACCACTCCCATGATATGCTAATGAGTGGGCAGGGTTCTGAGCATCTGATATGTTCTTAGCGGTATTGTGAACCCTATCTTCTAGTAAAGCAGAGTCATGAACCCGCTCTTTATTTTCCAGCTACGTTCAGCACATTCGGGGCATTTTCTTACAGGCATTGGGGACCGTCTTCTGTCAACAATGGCCTTCACCTTTGGTTCCCTATCTAATTGGGTCCCGTGATGTTTCCGGGATACACTGAAGAACATCTTGACTTTTAACAGGAATATATACCTGCTCTAGAGCATCCACCGTGATGGACGGGTGTCCCCTAGTTGGAATGAGTGAAGCTTCTTGATCCAGTTTCCCTTGCATCGCGGAATATAGCTAGAGACCCTCCTGGGCAGAAGTAGGGATGCAGATCTACTCCTAGGCAGCTATCTCGTCTCTTAGATGAGTCGCCTCAATTGGGGAGATGAGCTCATGGGCCCGAGTCCTCGCTGTTGCTGATGATGTAGTCACATTCTGGAAAGACTTCAAGATATGATCTGGGATCGATACCTGCTCATCCATCATTGCCAGGATATGCAGAGAGACATCTTTGGCTAGAATGGGTATGAAGGCCCATTCCGGTTTCAGAGTAGGAATATCCTACTCTGGTCCTCCGCTGGTCAGTGGGTACTGACAATTATCCTTTTTCGGGGTAGGTGAATGAATCTGACCCTAGGCCGGGATATGCGAGTTTATCTCTCCATTTGCCTCCACATCGGGATAACGGAATTTACATGCATCCGTAGGGATCTGCCCTGCATATGTTGGTTTCCCACTATATCGAGTTGGTGGAATTTGTTGACAGGGAGAAGTGCCCACCTATTAATTTCCACCACATCTGAATGACGGGATTTTTTGATCGCCACCACATCGGGATGGTAGGCGTCAAGAGCATCTTCTAGGAACTGGTCCTGCAGGCGCTGGGTTTCCACCACATCGGATTGGTGGGTTTCACAACCTTGGGCAGGGAGAGGTGTTGTCTAGGTATGTGCCGTCCTGCGTGAGTGACGAGCTTGATGGAACCCAGTTGGGATACACGCCTACTCATATGATGTCTCCATGTACGGATGGCAGCCTTTGGAGGAGCGAACAAGTGTATATGCTTGTTCATGATACGTCTTCATGACTGGGCAGCGGTATAACGACCCATACTTTACATACATTTTTAATACTTCAAAATTGAAGCATACTTATTACAACATATAACAAAACCACGAAAGGACCGTATATGTATAGTGTCTTTAGAAACTGGGAAACATAAACAACTAGTTCATAAAGCGTCTACACTGTCTCCCATTATTTCATCATATCTATAGTCCCTTTTGGCATATCTTACTAAATAACCTTCTTCCTGACCTGGGGAAAGAAAACATACAAAAGGGTGAGCTCAAATGCTCAGTAAGGGTAAACAAAAGAAATATCAATCACATCATATACATAAGCACATAACTCTTGGAAATCTTAACCTGCAAAAGAAATCATAATTTCATAACATGGGATAAATCATGGCAGTGAAATGTAATCACAATAATTATAACTTAAAACATGAAACTTTGTGGCATACACACATAATCATAGAGAATAATTTCTTGTTAATCAAGACTCATTGCCAAGACTATCTTAGTGGACAAAGTCCCTTTCTGAACTGAGTCACCCTCGTTTCAGTCCTGTTTCACTGAACCGGTATAACCTACCGTTCCAGCCATGTCTATCTCATGAGATATAAAATCATTACCCAATACATTGGAGGGAGATATAGGTCCCACCCATCTCATAATGATACCATTCTTATGTGTGCTACAAAATAAAAAATCATACATCATTGCATAACCCATGTAACAAAAATGGGATTCTTAAACAACATGACATCATAAAACAATTCATATAAAGTAAAGGAATTCATAAAAATAATTCCATCACAACATAATGAAATCAATGTAATAATAGGGATAGAAACAGAACCCTATATTATCTTATATGGAAAATAATTTTGATAAAATACTTGAACTCCATTCTTGAGGAAAATATCCTTTCTACTTCAAAAACATTTTTCCTTTCTTAACATGTCATACAATATTAAACTAAAAGAAGTTGATGAAAAATAAACTTGAAATCTTGTAAAGGAAGCTTCATGGAAATAATGTTTTAAAAATTCATTCATGTCGTATAAGTTAAAATAAAACATTCTTCTCGTACTTTTGTCGGAAAAGTCAAAAAGTACCTCGTACGAAAAACGACAAAAGATTCCTTTCATATTCTTTACTAAAAACTCACCGAGGGGTAAAATTGGATTTAATCTATTGTAAGTGGATGGAAACAATATTACATATTGAGGGAACATGGATGTGGATGATAAAATACACCCCAGTAAATGCCAAAGTAAAAACAATCTCGAATAAAAATGAGATTGTGATATTTCCCTTACCTTAGGTCCGACTTGCTTTCTAAGTGTCCGAACCTCCTCTTCTTTGAAGTGCTTCTTTGAGACCTTCTTTTAGGGCACTAAAATTGGTCTTTTAAGAAGACCAGAACCTATAGGATTTCTCTAGGGATGTGGAGAGGAGAAAGTGGAAGGGGTTGGCCGAGCTTGAAGGCTCCAAGTGGTGTGAGGAAGAGGGGGAGGAGGTGTCCTTTTATAAGGGAGGAGAGGGGCACCTTTGGAATAACTAAAACTATTATTTTATTATAAAGTCAAGTTCGGTTTTAAATAGCTCCAAATTGATATATTTCTAAGCTAAGGTGGGGTGGGTCGAAATCCTCTCATCCAATAGAATTTAGAAAAGTTTAGGTTCCTATTTTAGCCTTATCATTTAGATTTAACATTAAGTTAAATAATTTTACTTTTACCATGTCTTCTTGTGTTCTTGTACTATAAGGTTAATAAACTTACTATAAGTAGCCAAACGAACCCCTAGTTGTTTATTATTAATATATATAACCTTATCTAAGTCATTTGGCTGAACCGTAGATTTTTAGGAATAAAATAACAATTACCAATATAACATTTGTTTTAAAAACTATTTTATGTCAATTTTGACACTATTTAGTAATTGATTTTTGTGAAAATCATAACAGAATTATTAGTTCGAAACAAGTAAATTAAATCAATACTAACGTGTCATATTAACCTAGAAAATTAGTGGGATTCATAAAAAGTCTCAAATTACATTTATTTTAGTGTTCATAACATCAATTATGTCAATATTTCATTAATAAGATAATTACTGCATCATCATTATGTCATAAATAAATTAAATTATTTAATGTCTAAAAATTACAAATAAAATTCCATTATTTAGTAAATCGTTTTATATTTCTAATTAATATTTATAGTCGAATTTATCTTATATATAACCCCATATTAAAAATTATTTACTTATTAAACATTGATTTTAACTATTTTAACCCTTCTTTAAATAAATTAATAATAAATGTCCTAATCTAATCCAAGTGGACCTAAATGGTCATATTTTATTCCTAAGTTTGTTTTTGGTCGAATTACATTTATCCAATAGAATTAGTACATGTGTTAGGGTAATAATAATATCATCTTTACCCTTAATTACCCTATTTACTTTTTACCGTGGTAAAAAAAGTAAAAAGTTACTATTCACCAAAAAATTATTTTCATCTCATTGAACCAAATTTTACTTACTGACATCTACCGTGTCTCTAGGATTTTTGAAATTCCACTCACAGAAGTGGTAAAATTAAGTTTTATGAAAAAATTCAGTTTTTTAACTACCACTTAGTGGTTTCACGATTCATCAAAAATTGAAAGTTTTCAGAAAAATACCAAAATTTCACCCTAGGATAATTTCGATATTCCGAATCCAAAAATGAAGTCCATTTTGAAAAATAAAATTTATAAAATTTCAAAAAGTAGTTATTACTATTCATAACGGCTAGTTTTAATAATATTTTAATAGCATGTAGTTGTTTAGTGAAACTCGGTATTGCGTACGACCCAAGCTATCGAGGAAGGTCACGATTTCGTGTAAAGCAAGCCAAGAAAGTGTGGTGTAGAAAAATATTCCTTTGATGATTTATATAACATAAAAGTCTCGGGTGTTACATTCTACCCCCCTTTAAATGATTTTCGCCCTCGAAATTCGTCACTTTGTAACAAACAGATGAGGATACCTCTCCCTCATCATATCCTCAAGTTCCCATGTAGCTTCTTCTAATTGGTGGTTCCTCCATAAAATTTTCACCAATCGAGTGGTCCTGTTTCGTAGGACTTTTTTGCTACGATTCAGAATCTCTATCGGTTGTTCTTCGTAAGAAAGATCTTGCTCCAGCGGTACAACTTCTGAGTTGAGTACATGTGAAGGATCAGGTATGTACTTTCTCAAGAGAGATACATGGAACACATCGTGAACTTGAGAGAGATTCGGTGGAAGCGCCAATCGGTAAGCTACCTTCCCTACACGATCCAGTATTTCGAAAGTATCGATATATCTAGGGCTTAACTTCCTCTTCTTTCCAAATCTCATGACTCTCTTCCAGGGAGATATCCGTAAGAACACTTTATCGCCCACTTCAAACTCTAGGTCTTTTCTTTGGCTGTCAGCAGAACTTTTCTGTCGACTCTGAGCTGCTCTTATGTGTTATTGAATAGATCTGACCTTTTCTGCCATTTCATCAATGAGATCAGGTCCTAATAGCTTTCTTTCCCCAACTTCATCCCAGCAAGTTGGAGTCCTGCATTTCTTTCCATAGAGAGCTTCATAAGGAGCCATCTGAATACTGGAGTGAAATCTATTATTATAAGAAACTTCCACCAAAGGTAGGTGTTGATCCCAACCTCCTTTGAAATCCATAGAGAAATCTCTCAACATATCTTCTAGGGTTTGAATTGTTATTTCAGACTGACCATCTGTTTGAGGATGATAAGCAGTGCTAAAACTCAACTCTGTATCCAGAGTATGCTGAAGACTTCGCCAGAACTTCGAGGTAAATCTCAGATCCCGATCAGATATAATAGAATGTGGTACTCCATGCAATCTTACCACTTCCTTTACATATATCCTGGAAAGCTGATCCAGAGAGGAATCCTCTCTAATAGCAATGAAGTGTGCAGACTTTGTAAGACGATCAACTATGACCCAGATAGCATTATTGCCTTTGGATGTTTTAGGAAGTCCTGTGACAAAGTCCATAGTAATGTTTTCCCATTTCCATTCAGGTATGGGTAATGGTTGTAACATCCCCTTAGACTTCTGTCTCTCAGCTTTAACTTGTTGACAAACCAAGCATCGAGAGACATATTCAGCAACATCTCTTTTCATGCCATCCCACCAGAAGTACTCTTTCAGGTCCCTATACATCTTCGTGCTTCCAGGATGAATAGAGAATGAAGAACTATGAGCCTCATCCAGCAGCTCCTTCTTTAATTCGGGGATGGGAGGAACACAAACCCGATTCCTGAACTTTATTATACCATCACAACCAAGGATGAACTCAGGATAATTTCTCACCTTCTTTTGTAACTCGACATCTTCTTTTTGTGCCTCTTTAATCATCACATGTATAGATGGTTGAACATTCATTTGAGAAAGATAATATTTTTCCCCTTCCATTATAATTCCAAGATCCATCCTTTTCAAATACATAAATATTGGATCTCTTGTGATCCTCATCATGGATAAACTAGCATGGTCTTGTCGACTTAATGCATCTTCCACCTTTTTTTCTTTCCCAGGGTGGTAATGGATTGAGCAGTCGTAATCCTTAATCAGCTCCAACCATCTTCTTTGACGCATATTCAGCTCCTTTAGTGTGAAAATATACTTTAAAATTTTATGATCAGTATAAATATCACACCTTTCACCATAAAGGTAATGCCTCCAAATCTTTAATGAAAAAATTATTGCAGTTAACTCCAAATCATGTGTTGGGTAATTTTTATCATGGATTTTCAACTGTCGTGAGTCATAAGCTATCCCCATATCATTTTGCATAAGAACACACCCTAATCCCTTCTTGGATGCATCACTATAGATCACAAACCTTTCTCCACTATAAGGCAGTGTGAGCACAGGTGCACTGGATAACCTTCTTTTCAACTCCTTGAAAGTTTCTTCACATTCTTCCGTCCAGACAAACTTAACTCCTTTTCGAGTCAACTTGGTGAGTGGATTAGATAATCGTGAAAAATCTTTCACAAAATGTCGATAATATCCATCCAAACCAAGAAAACTTTAGATCTCAGTTACTGTTGTTGGTCTCGACCAACTTTCGATAACCTCTGTTTTTGCTGGATCCACAGATATCCCCTCTTTTGAGATTATGTAACCCAAAAATGAAACTTTTTGAAGCCAAAATTCACACTTGGTAAATTTGGCATAAAGCTTCCCCTTTCTCAGGGTCTTCAATATAATTCTCAAGTGATCTTCATGTTCTTACTTTCTCTTTGAATAGACAAGAATATCGTCTATAAAGACTACCAGAAATTGATCAAGATAGTCTCTAAAGACTCTATTCATCAGATCCATGAAGATAGCAGGGGCATTAGTAAGACCAAATGGCATCACTATAAATTCATAGTGTCCATACCTTGTACGGAAAGCCATCTTTGGAATATCCTCCCTTTTGACCCTTAATTGATGATACCCTGAACGAAGATCAATCTTGGAAAAGTATTGAGCTCCGCGTAGTTGGTCAAATAGGTCATCAATGGGTGCGAGAGGATATTTGTTCTTGATAGTGATCTTGTTAAGTTCTCAATAATCAATGCAGTGTCTCATTGATCCATATTTCTTCTTAACAAATAGAACTGGTGCTCCCCAAGGTGATGCACGAGGGCGTATGAATCCTTTATCAAGATTCTCTTGGAGTTTCTTCTTCAATTCCTGCAACTCAATTGGGGCCATTCTATAAGGTGTCTTTGAAATAGGCAAAGCACCCGGTACGAGTTCTATTGAGAACTCAACTTCACGATTTGGTGGAAGTCTCGGTAATTCCTCCGGGAAGACATCATCAAACTCCCGTACAATGGGCATTTTCTTAATCGTGAGTTTCTCACCAACCATTTGAGATAAATAACCTTCATTTAGTGGAATCAAGACCCATAAGATGGAAGAAATTTCCACTGGAAGGTTATGTTCATCCTTGCATTGATAGACGATCATAGATTGATCTGGAATATGAAATGTGACTTCCCTTCATTGGAAATTGATATGAGCTCCATATAAAGAAAGCCAATCCATGCCAAGAATCACATCAAATTCCACTATAGGAAGGATCACAAGATTTGCAGGAAGCACTTTCCCACAAACTTTGATCGGAGAAGAATTATAAACTTTTGATGCGACTGTTGTGCCATTAGGTGTTGTCACAGCTAACTCAACATCTAATTGTTGAGGTAATATGGTGATACCCTTAGAAAATTCTTCAGAAATAAAAGAGTTGGTGGATTCAGAATCAAATAAAACATTTTCTACTTTAGAGTGGATGGTAAGTGTACCTTTCACCACATCGTTATCGTACCCCACATCGCTGATAGAAATTGCATGTGACTTTCCTTTGTCTTTAGCCTTAAGAGTTTGTTGACGTCAACCATCATCATCAACCCTTGGATTAGGGCATTTATTGGCATAATTCCCCATCTCCTTGCACTTGAAACATTGAAGTGTATTAGGTTCATTCTGTGTATCCCTTCCTTTGTTTGCATCATTAGACATCTTCTTCCCATCATCGTGGCATTCAAATGCCCGATGACCATCCTTTCCACATTTGAAACATTTACTTGTGCCTTTAAGACAACCCCCTCTATTTTTCCTTCCACAATTTGAGCATAAGGGAAAGATCATCTTCTTTTCAGTGTGCTCTTTAGATTTTCCTTTGAATTCCATTTTCCTCTTCTTATCAAACCCATATGACGGATGGGTTACTCCAATCTCCATCTCGACTTTGAGAGCACATCGAACGATTTCCTCGTATCTATTGAAGTCCCTTATAGCTAACGCCCTTCGAAGACTTGGTTTTAAGCCACTAAAGAATCGATCGATCTTACTCTCAGGTTGGATAATAATACCAGAAGCGTACCTTGCAAGTCTTGTAAAATTTGCTTCATAGGTACCAACAGATTCATCATCCTTTTTCTTTAGTTCAAGAAACTCTTTCTCCATCTTTGTTCGGAGAATACGAGGGAAGTACTTATTGAAAAATAAGTTCTTGAACTCGTCCCATTCCATGGACTCAATTTCATCCCTTTGCCTTGTATTCTTAATAAGATTCCACCATTGATCAGCATCTCCTTCCAAACGATACACTGCTAGGATGACTTTATCATGTTCAGAACATTGAAGAACTGAAAATATCTTTTCAGTAGTACTAATCCATTGTTCAGCAACTAATGGATCAGTAGACCCGCTGAAAGAAGGTGGACGCTGCCTCATGAAGGATTCAACAGAATGTTGCTCCTTCCTTTGCTCGTTTGGAAGTCCTGCATGATTCATAGCTTGAGAAATTTGTGTGAGAATGGCTACAAGATTTTTCATTCCAGCTCCCATAACGTTTGGTTTCTCAGGGGGACAATCATTGCATTGCCCGTCACATTCCGCATTAACACGGTTCCTTCGGTTTCCAGCCATTGACTAAAACCAAGAAGAATAGTGTGAGAAACACTAATTATAATAGGAAAACCACATAATCATGAACAAAATTTCACACTTAAGGTCTTATCCTAGGTTATTCATGTCCATTTATAAAACACTAAGATTGTGTTATATGCTTAGACTTATCCTTAGGGTTCTTACTAAGGCTTTCACATCCTAGTTTCCAAAGGTTGACTATACCTTTCCTCTGATACCAACTATAACGACCCATACTTTACATACATTGTTAATACTTCAAAATTGAAGCATACTTATTAAAACATATAACAAAACAATGAAAGGACCGTATAGGTATAGTGTCTTTAGAAACTGGGAAACATAAACAACTGGTTCATAAAATGTCTACACTGTCTCCCATTATTTCATCATATCTATAGTCCCTTTTGTCATATCTTACTTAATAACCTTCTTCCTGACCTGGGGAAAGAAAACATACAAAAGGGTGAGCTAAAATGCTCAGTAAGGGTAAAAAAAAGAAATATCAATCACATCATATACATAAGCACGTAACTTTTGGAAATCTTAACATGCAAAAGAAATCATAATTTCATAACATGGGATAAATCATGGCAGTGAAATGTAATCACAATAATCATAACTTAAAACATGAAACTTTGTGGAATACACACATAATCATAGATAATAATTTATTGTTAGTCAAGACTCGTTTCCAAGACTATCTTAGTGGACAAAGTCCCTTTCTGAACCGAGTCACCCTCGTTTCAGTCCTGTTTCACTGAACCGGTATAACCTACCATTCCAGCCATGTCTATCTCATGAGATATAAAATCATTACCCAATGCATTGGAGGGAGATATAGGTCCCACCCATCTCATAATGATACCATTCTTATGTGTGCCACAAAATCAAAAATCATACATCATTGCATAACCCATGTAACAAAAATGGGATTCTTAAACAACATGACATCATAAAACAATTCATATAAAGTAAAGGAATTCATAAAAATAATTCCATCACAACATAATAAAATAAATGTAATAATAGGGATAGAAATAGAACCCTATATTATCTTATATGGAAAATAATTTTGATAAATCACTTGAACTCCATTCTTGAGGAAAATATCCTTTCTACTTCAAAAACATTTTTCCTTTCTTAACATTTCATACAATTTTAAACTAAAAGAAGTTGATTAAAAATAAACTTAAAAACATGTAAAGGAAGCTTCTTGGAAATAATGTTTTAAAAATCCATTCATGTCGTATAAGTTAAAAGAAAACATTCTTCTCGTACTTTATCAGAAAAGTCAAAAAGTACCTCGTACGAAAAATGACAAAATATTCCTTTCATAGTCTTTACTAAAAACTCACCGAAGGGTAAAATTGGATTTAAACTATTGTAAGTGGATGGAAACTATATTACATATTGAGGGAACATGGATGTGGATGATAAAATACACCCCAGTAAATTCCAAAGTAAAAACAATCTCGGATAAAAATGAGATTGTGATATTTCCCTTACCTTAGGTCCGACTTGCTTTGTAAGTGTCTGAACCTCCTCTTCTTTGGAGTGCTTCTTTGAGACCTTATTTTAGGGCACTAAAATTGGTCTTTGAAGAAGACCAGAACCTCTAGGATGTCTCTAGGGAAGTGGAGAGGAGAAAGTGGCAGGGGTTGGCCGAGCTTGAAGGCTCCAAGTGGTGTGAGGAAGAGGGGGAGGAGGTGTCCTTTTATAAGGGAGGAGAGGGGCACCTTTGGAATAACTAAAACTATTATTTTATTATAAAGTCATGTTCGGTTTTAAATAGCTCCAAATTGATATATTTAGAAGCTAAGGTGGGGATGGGTAGAAATCCTCTCATCCAATAGAATTTAGACAAGTTTAGGTTCCTATTTTAACGTTATCATTTAAATTTAACATTAAGTTAAATAATTTTACTTTTACCTTGTCTTCTTGTGTTCTAGTACTATAAGGCTAATAAACTTACTATAAGCATCCAAACGAACCCCAAGTTGTTTATTATTAATATATATAACCTTATATAAGTCATTTAGCCTAACCTTATATTTTTTGGAATAAAATAACAATTACCAATATAACATTTGTTTTAAAAACTATTTTATGTCAATTTGACACTATTTAGTAATTGATTTTTGTGAAAATCATAACAGAATTATTAGTTCAAACCAAGTTAATTACATCAATACTAACATGTCATATTAACCTAGAAAATTAGTGGTATTCATAAAATGTCTCAAATTACATTTATTTTGGTGTTTGTAACATCAATTATGTCAATATTTCATTAATAAGATAATTACTGCATCATCATTGTGTCATAAATAAATTAAAATATTTAATGTCTAAAAATTACAAATAAAATACCATTATGTAGGAAATCGTTTTAGCTTTCTAATGAATATTTATAGTCGAATATATCTTATCTATAACCCCATATTAAAAATTATTTACTTATTAAACGTTGATTTTAACTATTTTAACCCTTCTTTAAATAAATTAATAATAAATGTCCTAATCTAATCCAAGTGGGCCTAAATGGCCATATTTTATTCTTAAGTTTGTTTTTGGTCTAATTACACTTATCCAATAGAATTAGGACATGTGTTAGGATAATAATAATATCATCTTTATCCTTAATTACCCTATTTACGTTTTACCGTGGTAAAAAAAGTAAAAAGTTACTATTCACCAAAAAATTATTTTCACCTCATTGAACAACATTTTACTTACTGACATCAACTGTGTCTCTTGGATTTTTGAAATTCCACTCACAGAAGCGGTAAAATTAAGTTTTATGAAAAAATTCAGTTTTTTAACTACCACTTAGTGGTTTCACTATGCATCAAAAATTGAAAGTTTTTAGAAAAATACCAAAATTTCACCCTAGGCTAATTTGAATATTCCGAATCCAAAAATGAAGTCCATTTTGAAAAATAAAATTTATAAAATTTCAAAAAGTGGTTATTACTATTCATAACGACTAGTTTTAATAATATTTTAATAGCATATCGCTGTTTAGTGAAACTCGGTATTGCGTACGATGCAAGCTATCGAGGAAGGTTGCGATTTCGTGTAAAGCAATCCAAGAAAGTGTTGTGTAGAAAAAGATTCCTTTGATGATTTATATAACATAAAAGTCTTAGGTGTAACAAGCGGAGCTCCTCCTCAGGGACATTGGTGATGACAGGTCCCTGGTTGTACATTCTCCGCCCTCATCGGGTGGTCCGAGGGGCCGGAGCTCAGGGAGCATTGGCCTGGATCCTTGGGGTGATATCCACCTTATCATGAGGATTTTGAGTCACGGTCTGACCATGATGACTTCTTCTGGCGAGGGCCTTAGGGTCGAACCCTTGTTCAGTAGGGATGAAGTTCTCAACGTCGACCTCGTCTGACTCCCTAAGATAAGGGAGGTACGCCATGTCTCGTTCCAGAGATAGAATCCCAAAACAGTTCGAGACGGTGACAGGATCCATGTGGATCATCCTTCACGGCCACTGCTGGGAGGGCGACTGGCGGGTCTTGGCAGATTGGTTGGCATGCATGGCCGCCTCCACCGTTAGTAGAGTATCATTCACATGGTACTATCGGATCAACGCATCTGAAACCCAATTTTTAAGACGCTGGTTAGGTGATGGAGTCCTCCGTTGGTGAGGATGTCTGGTCATTGCATTATTGGAAGAACGTTCCTGTGAGTTCCTTCGTGATTCCATTGGATTGAAGGGAGTTCTAAATGGTACCTGTAAAAAATATTTTAACAAATACAAACAGCAAACCTGTCAAAGCAGCATCTCATGATCCCATGCATAATTAATGACCCTTCTTAGCCCTCCCTGTGAGTATAAGGGTGCACATAGTGATATTGGGTTAATTCTGTCATGCTTGGTTAAAGATTCATATCGAGTTCACCATTTTTTGTCTCGCAGTGCACGACAGGGTCATTGGGGAGAAACGTGCGATACCCGACGGTTGATTAAAGAAGATTGGGTTCTGCTTAATAACTCATATCAGGTGCACCATTATCTCCTCGAAACGCCCAACGGTTATATATCCAGCAATGCGTGGACCTAATTTCCAAAGGCAGGCATTCGATGGTTGGTTTGACCATTGATGCTTAATAACTCACATTGGTCGAGAGGATGTGAATTCGGGCTCATTGCACCCTTTTGGGGGGGAATTATTTCCTATTTCAGGACTCTCTTATAGATTTATGATGTATTCATATGTTCGCGAATCTTTGGTTTATACCTAGGCATAGTATCCATGGATTATTCCTGGTTGGAAATGGTCAGCTGGATGCATAGGTTCAAAATCATTTATGCCTGAGGTTTACCATCCCTAGATGGATTAATGACCCCGAGAAGTCTAGAATCACTGAGACGACACTGATTTAAAGCCTCATAACCAGGCTCTCTGGAGTTTATTGTCATCCAGGGGGACATATAACGACATTGAGCATTTGGATCTAACTCATGGTACAGGACTTCTACGTTTCCTCATGAGACGAATCGGGATCCATGTAGTTCAGTCTCGTATGGGGATTACACTCCAGGCCGCCCATGGTTAGTCCAGTGATCCTACGTAAAGATGGTCTGATCGACCGGTTGTTGGGCTTGAACCTTGGGGAGGCTTCTTACGTACCCTGCCAAGGAGGCAGGGATCAAGGTCCCCGTAGTTCACATGGGAGTGTCGAAGAACCGACATGAATGTGGACCTGGGCGTCCGATGGAGATCGGGCTTGAACCTCATGGAGGCTTCCTACATATCCCTGTGGTGGGGAATCAAAGTCCACGTAGTTCGGATGGGAGTGGGGATTATGCTCTGAGGTATCCCAGGAGAGATTGTCATGTTCAACGATTACTCTAAGCCTATGTGAGCCATGCTCGGTGTGAGAAACAAGAGGCAGCAGGGACCAGACGATCATGTTGTGAAAGGTGCGCTCGTGGGTAGTGGAGTGGGGCTTACGCATGATGCAGCCCAAAAAGTCAGGTCTTACTCCGAGATGGATTCCCATGGCGTCAAAGCGCAACGGGATAGGGACATGGCCCCAATGAAGGACGGAGCAGCACCCCTCCCCACTATGCCCTTCCTTGGCCATGGCTGTGGGGAAGTACAAAGGTACATGGGGGATTCCTTTTGATGGGTAGTCCGCCACGCCCCGGGGAGGGAAGAAGTGCCCCATTCCTAATAAGTGGAGGGGTAGAAAGGGGACTCTCGGGATCAGAATTCGCATTACCGTGGGAATGTGTACCCAGGAATGCTTCGTGAATCCGCTCAATGGACGGAGAAACCCCTTCGCCCTTTCTTACCATGGGTATGTGAACTCAGAACGGCGCACTGATGCGCTTGAAGTTTATATCACATGGGTCCAGTGGCTTTGGTGGAGTCCTTGGCTCGGGGCTGATGAATGGGACAATGAGGGGGTTATAGAGGATCAGGCCGGATTAGAAGGATTTTATCTGGATCGGGGAATGGGAACTCTGAAGGATTTGGCGGACCACATAGGTGTATGAGGGGAGGCGCCCTTCGCGTAGGGAGGAGCTATGTGGCTGGAGAGGTTGTCCACGAACCAGGATGGTCTGCAGACTGGTGGGCATCCCACAAACCAGGGTGGTTTGTGGATTCGGGTTCATCCCATGTACTAGGTTGGTACGCAGAGTGGACTATGTGAGTAGTGGCGTCCGAGGGCAACACTGGTCGAGGGTCTATCGGTCAGGGCTTCGCCCACATAGGAGGGTGCTACGCAGTGCGACGGATCGAGAAAGGGGCATAAACTCCCTAGTCCATTAAGGGTGCATCTGTGGAGGGTTCATGGTTCACGGTCTTCTTTTCTCTGTTATTTTAAGTGTGCGGCTCACCATGTTGTTATGGATTTTCAGTTCCTTATTAATTCGCTTCCAGCTTCATACCTGTTCTGGTTCGCAAACAGGAACTTCGATGTTTGCGAAATCCCAAGCTCTTTCCTTCGAAATCCTTCCTCCCGAATCTGATCTATCTCCCCTTCTCTTTTCTCTTCCCTCCCCCTCAATCTCCTTTTATAGAGTGGGGAAAGAGACATATCTATGGTCATATGACACCTTTTATAGAGGCCCATGACTGGAAACCTAATTTTCAGATGACTTGGTCAATCCAAAACTCACGGGGGGCATTGAACGCACCTCCCCCGTGAACCAAACTATGTCGGAGAATGTGTCACAGCCGCGTAGGGTTCCGCCTCCATTTCGCGAATGACAGGGGATGTGGCACGGGCTGGTTGATGCGACACGTGGCTGGGGAGGTTCGTGACGGTGGACCGGCTTGGTGCCCTTCCTTCTTCGCACCCTTGTAGGATCCTCTCCTCCGTTCCACGAACAACAGTGGTCCCCAAAGGGGGTGCTTCGCAGAACCAGCCGCGAACCATTATCATTGGACCTGTCTACGGACTGGTTCGGCTTGTACCATCCTTTGAGTATTCTTCCACACTTTTTCAAAATTATTTGAGGGGAAATTGGGTAGAATCTCCCTTATATTAACGAAGATTCTCATTCTCCTTTGCGGATTTTTTCGGACCCTACAATGATGTACCAATATCAAGTGTTTAGAGCTCAAAATACTTTAATACTTCTTCTCATGAAGTTCACCCTAGGTGATATCAAAGAAGGGAGTTTATCAAGATAAGTCTTCTAATAAGAACTATACATATATATGTGTTGTTGGATATTATTATTTGTGAATTTCTGTATTATTACTTAGAGTTAGGATTATTATTTATGTGTGTTATCAGTCCTGTACTTTGATGTATATATGAAAACCATAATGAAGTATTTTCATGGTGGGTAGCATGAACATTGTAAATATTATGTGATATTGAATTAAATTAATATGCCAATAGATTATTTTGTCCCATCTATTTAATGAAAGAAGATATCATCATCACTTTTATTGAAATAGAAGTGCCTATATTAAATTAATGACCATGGAAGTTTATATAAATTTTGTTTTTTAAATTAAAAAAATGATAAATTACTTATATTGGGCGATAACATAAGTATGAATACTTCTTGATGATATATCCTAAGATAAAGAGATTATATCAGATAATAAAGTTCATATAATTGTTGTTTTTGTCGATATATTGACATATTTTTCTATGGGTTCCTTGAAATGGGTTTCCAAAAGAAAATATAATGGGAAATGCAATAGCACCCAAGTCTATGATAGTTTAATGTAGTCATCATTACAGACTTACATTACAAATGAAACATGTTGTTGGGGTTTCATTCTAGAGATGTTTAGGAATTCTAATTGGTCAATAGGATGAGTGGTCAGTCTAAAAAAACCCTTTTTGGGGGGATTATTTCATACTTTAGAACTATTTTATAGATTTACAATATGATCATGAATCCTTCCCAAATTCCAGTGTGTGTCCATTTACCCATGTTCCAATAACCTGATTGAAACCATGTGTATTATGTGAGCAATAGAATTTATTGTATGATATATATTATTCTCATGTTAGTTCAAGATTCTCCCATTTAAATATGAATTGTTGATAATTTTTTATTTTATCACTATTCGGGGAGGTGGTTGGTGTTGTTGACTTACGATCGGTCCCATGAGAGGGATTCCTATGTGTCCTTGTGAAGGGAACCAAAAACCATGTAGTTTGGTGACACATAATGGGATAAATAGAACCTTTTAAGGTTGTGCGACAATGACCATGCAATATTGTTTAACATAATACTATATGGAATACTTGGTGAAAGGATTCTAAAAATTGTTGATGAGGGACATACACATGATCGACCATTATGGGAATCCAACATCATGAAGTGATTGAAAACAAAACACTGAGTGGGGTGTACATAAGATATTACCTATGATGCATGGCCTATTATGTTTCCTAGATAAAGGATGGGATGATTGGGGCTTAGACCAAGGATGTGGCGCAAAATATATATTTTGTGTGTTTGGATTGAAGCTCAAATAGGAATCCTATATATCCTTTTGACAATGAATCAAATCCCACATACTTTGGGTGACATAGTTTAAGATCATATGTGAGGAAATGTCCTTTCATCTTAACATATTGTTGTAAGGACATGTACTATATAGATTATAGTTATGTAACTATGATTTAAATATGATGTAACTCATCTATGATTGATGAAGAGATCAATTTAACCTCTATTAAAATGTTATTAATTATCAATGTGAGAAATAATTTTTAGAAGACTAGTTTCAATGAATCATAGCATATAAAAAGTGATTTTATGGGGCTTATGCATAAGTATCCCGAGTGGGAATACTATGTTGCGAAAGGGTTTACAATAGGATACTAAGTGGGGATTACCCAAGAGCATCGCTTTTAGGTAGTTTTGGGCCTGACACCTAGTAATATTTCTATGTATTATAATTAGGAGGAATATCTCAACTAAATGTGATTATATATAACTTATTCATTTAAGATTAAAAGGGTTTCCTAACCCACTAAGTGTTTGAAATAAATTAATAAATAATTAGATCAAACACATACTAGGAGGCACATATAAATGTTTTTATATATTACACCTAAAGACGAGGCCAAATATATTGTTCACCAAGGTATCTGGGTAAGGTGGTGGTGTGTTTTAGGTTTTAAGGTGAGTATCTAGACTAGAATAATTTTCTAGATCTTAGAGTATTCTCCCAACTCTAGGTGTATATAGAAAGGATGGTTACATAGTTTTGGTACCTAAATGAATTATTGTTTATCCCTGGAATGGTATAATGGATATTTTTGTCCCTATTAAGGGATAACAAAGGTTTATTCCCATAATTAGGGTTATCAAGAGTCTTTTAACTAGTGAGAGAATAGTTATGGTTCCAAACTATATTGGGGGATTAACAAAAGTGGTTAAACATGGGGGTAATTAAAGTTCTTATCCTAGTGAGGGATAGATAATGTACTTGATTACCCTTTTTATATGACTAGGAAAAGGGTGTTTCTTTTATATAGTTCATCCTTGTATATGGGTGAGAAAAATTTCAACATCAGAGGATCCTAGGAGACCTAATGTTTCACTAGATTATTGGTATTGGGTAAAGGCTCCCCTAATTAGGGGGCCCTGGGTGAAGGATTTCTTCTGTGAAGGGTTGTCCAAGTGAGTCACCCAAGTGGGTCTCCCAAGTGGAGATCAAACTAATTGAGGGTCTCCCTAGTGGAGCCCCCCCCCCCTAGTAGAGGATCACCATAGTCGCTCACCCATGTGGGTCACTGAAGTGGTGTCTCAGCCATGTGTGTTTCTCATCTAAGTGGGTGGCTCACCCAAGTGGCAGATCACCCAAGTAGGTTTCCCAAGTGGGTCCTCCAAGTGAGTCACTGAAGTGGTTGATCTCTTTATTGGGTTTCCCAAGTGGGTCACCTAAGTGGTTTTATTGTGTGGGGGACCTAAAATAGATGTATCAAAGTAGATATCTCATGTATCTTAGTAATTTTTTAGTTTCAGTGTGTGTGTGTGTGTTTGTGTTTGTTAAAAATTTGAGGCATGGGTGGAGGTTTAGGGGTCTATTTATAGAAAAATATGGGGGTTTGGTAAAATTATCATTAGGATACATAGGAGGAGAGTGCAAGTGATCTAGGTGCCTAACCTAGGTGAATGGGTTGAGTGAACAGACTATGGTGTATGAGACATAATCTCTTCCCAACATCAATGTTTCGTAACTTTTTATTTTTAAGAATTTTTTCATCATGAACAACCAAATGAAAGAGTATGAAGTGAGAAATGCCTCACGATAGGATGTATACATCCTATAAAGATGTTTTACTTGTATACAAAATGCTTAGAAGTCCCTAAAAATGGGTGTTTTGGATTTGATATCCTCTTTCTGTGAAATATATAAAATCTATAGTCTACCCATAGAAAGAGATTATAAGAACCACAAAATCAGTTGGGATTTTTTTTGAGGAATCTATATACCTCAATGTCTAAGTGGCCTTACGGCACCTTAAATTCACATTCTCTTACTCTTCTGGATTGGATATAATTTTCAACTGAAACTTGACTTTAATTTTTCTGAGTGAGGATCACATATTTAATTATATAGAAATATTTGTGGCATAAAATATTTATTCCAAAAATCATGCACCCTAAATTTGGATATATTTGGAATAAAAATAAGATGATTCTAAGGTAAACATATGGTACCTTTTAGTATTCTTAAATATCTTTTTTGATTCTATAGATGATTCACTAGTGGGAATATTTTTCAAGACGTGTTTCTTGACTCAAGGAATTAGGATATCACCAAGATGAGTATATAGACTCAAGGGAAAAATATCCAGAATCTGAAAAGGTATGAATTCTAGAATAGGAGAGAGAATGGAATGGAAATGGGATATGTGTATAGACCCAATATTGGAGATTTAGATGTCAACACATGTCCAATGAGATAGGAATAAATCTTCACAGAGTTATAGAAAAAGTAACCCTATACATAAAAATATATTACATTGAGATGGATCATTTCCCCCCTAGGGTCTTAGATGGTGGACACTATAAAAACACTTCCTATGTAGATCTATCCCATTCATAAGAGAGGGTAAATTTTAATTCTTCCATGAAATCATGGAAATATACCCATGTACTACTAGGGATATTGCATGGATCTAGTTATCATGAAAAACATGTCCTGTTAAATAGGGTACGCTGCTCTAATAAGTTTATGTTAACATAGGATAAACCATATATTTCATAGTTTAAAGTCATTTGATAGGTACTAGGTATACCCAAATGGTTAATTTGGAATACAGTTGTTCTCTAATTATAGGTAAATTAATATAGAGATCGTAGATCATTTTTTTCTCAGGTCTAATGGTGTTCCCAATGAGTTTTGTATATTTTTTTCTACCTAAATTCTTCCTATGTCATTTTAGAGAAGGCTAGGAAGGAAGAAACTAATATTTTTCTTAGACCACCATTTTGGGTTTCCAACCGAACATGTTTTATTAATTTTCTTATTTTAAGTATAATTTTTTACTATGATATGTATGTGCATGATTAGAGAGAAGAGACTCAAATTGTTTCATGAGCCTCCTTTCATAAATTTTCAAACAAATGTGTATTGTGTCTCTTTACATTAGATGATTATGTTCAAACATATTGGACTAGTGAGATTTTTAATTTAGTGTTGGATAACACAAACCACATATAATTTCTATTTATGGTCATATAAATTTTACAATATGAATAGGGTATCCTACATAGAAAGATCAAGGAAAACCCATTGTGGATGACATCTTAATTTCATCATAAACTACCCCCCCAGAAAAGCTTTCATTTGGTTTATGGTCATGAAGCTTAGAACACTATATATTATAATTTAAGTACATGCCACATGGATTGTGTGTTATATTTCCAAGATGAAAAATAAAATCAATTGTTTGGGATCTCTATAGGAGAGGCACACTCAAATATGAATGTTCAAAAGAATAAGATATCCTAATATTGCATTGAAAATGGGTACAATGCACATGTGTATAACATCAAAGGTATATGAATACACCTAAATAGTTGGGTTAGGGAACACATGAGTCATAACCTAATAATTTCATATTAAATGGAAAATGAAGACTTGTTGGAGTTGTTTGATCAATAGTAATGGTGGAATCCAATGCTACACTATCAAACAAAATAACACATGTTGATTAATTAGGACCAATCCTCTTATATGGAGACATACCCTATGGTATACTTCATAGGATTGAAATAATTGCATTTATTCAAAACCAAATTCCAGTGGGATCCCATCAGATCATTTAGTCCATGTTTCCAATATTTCTATTAAAGGGGGAACCAAGACAATCCTCTCAAGGTTATGGGTATTTTAGAGGATTATCATGGGTTATTGATGATTCATACATTGAAGATATAAAGTAGTTTTATAGATAAGGGGATATTAGAGAAGGGATTGAGAAACCTAAAGGCTGCACCACCATGTATTAAACACATTATCTTGGTAAATAAATACAACAAGAAATGAATGAGTATGAAATCACTAAAAATCTTGACCTACTCAATGTAAGTATTTCATTTCAGGCTACTTAATTCCATGTGACCAAGACATAAATTGTTACCTTTTTCATATCATGCACCTCATTAATGATAAATGAAATGATTTATATAGACACCTAAGCACATATAAGTCATGTTTGGTGCGAGAAATAAGGGATATCATAGGGAGAGCATGTGTTTCTTGGGTGTTCATGATACGGGTGGAGTAGAAATTTAGGGAGAATTTCATTATTAATTTTTTATGTAGATTATTTTCAAATAGAGTAATTTTCCTCTTGGAATTGTGTGATAAAAAATATTGACCTTAAACCCAGAGTTCTTATATATATTAGTCTCTCATGTAAGAGATTCAGACTATGTAAATTAGATTCAATGTGAGTTTTAAGGTCATTCTTGGTTGACAAATTTCAATACAATTTAATATAATGTTTCTATGATAATTTCATACATTTTGACACTACATGATAGGAATGATGAAAAGGATTGGTAACGAAGATAAGGCGTGGTTTTTAATAGGTTAGGTGATCTAAGATGTCACTATTTGTCTTGATATAATAGAAACCATGAACCACATCATTCCTAAAATGTGAATTTTATCACATAGATATTGCTCATATATAGGTAGAAGGGGAATTTTCCAAAGAATAATTTCATGTTTCGAGTAATCTTATTCCAAATTATACTATGTAGATTTGGATTATATACAAGAAGGTGTATTTTAATGATTTTTGGGACACACACCTAAATGACATAAGATGAGGTAGAGTGTCCATGTTACCAAAATAATTTTGATAATTGTGAAATTATAGATGGTCCAAAGGCAAGGTGTTAGGAAGTCACAAAGTATCCTACCAAATTAGGAGTCAAGAAACACATAGTTCTTGAATTTTGTTTCCCCAACATTAATCATGATCAAATATTAAGGGAATTAATTCATGGAAGAGTTTTTAGTTGGTCCTATGATAAGAGATATGAGAATCATTATATAACATAAATTAACTAGATTCAAGAAACACATATTTCTCAAAAAGGAATTCCTCAAATAGATGGAATTGATATGTATATAAAGGTGTATTTTTATCAATATAAGTCAAGGGGATCATGAAATTAAGGTTTTCCAATAATTAAATATAAATTAAATGATCCTATGTACTGATTGATATCTTTTATAAGAAAAGATTAATTTTTGTTAATTTTATTTTTAAGACAAGAATCATAGTTTGGGGTTTCACTTCATATCCCATTATGGAAGGAATGAAAAAATAGTTATTATATTCCCTAAATATATAAATTAAACTTTGGTTTGGTAGAACAAGATTGGGTTCACCTTAACATATAGATAATGGGAAACTCTCATCTAAATGTCGACTCTTGAATGATAATGTGAAATAAGGAATTATTTTTTATGGATTTTTTCCTATGCTAAGGAAATGACTTCCATAATCACTATTTTATACACCGTGAAATATGTTACATGCACCTTTCTGCAAAATGTCCTCAACCAAGCTTGAAAATTTTACGGGGAGAATATGCATTTTTCATGGGGGTTAGTGACGGTAGTGAAGGCACTAGCCTGAAGGGCCGGGACTAATTCCAGGAAATGATCTCATGTAGGGTTGTGGGATTGCATCCCCTATAGTGTGGAGAAATTGTTTTGGCTAATTCCCTAAAGTGTTTCCCAAGGTCCCTATGCGCAAACACTTTCTTTCCACCATGTTGGAGCTGATTGTGGGGATTATTTTGGCTATGTCCTCAAAGGGTTTCCCCAATTTAGCCAAAACACCTTCGGTGTGGAAGGTACTTTCATGCCCGATCTATTTTCACCCAGGGTCCTATTTCTCCCTATAAATAGACCCTTGTGGCCTTCATTTGTATGTAAGAATTTTCCGAAATCCTAATTGCTACTATGGTCTCCCTAGTTCTTTTTCCCAAGTCCTGCAAAACATCCAAGGTATTTCTTTAACACCTAGAGTGGAGTATTTGAAGGAGGATTATAGGTATTAAGTACTATTAGTGCTTGAAATCTATAACACTTTCACACCTAAATCACCCAACATCCATGAATAAGAAATACTTGTGTGCCACCTATTCCTCTCACAGGAACTTGAGGACCCCAATTCTAGGAATACCTGGGAATACTCTTGAAGGCTTGATTTTGGTCTCAACCAAGTATTAACATCCATTTTGATCGTCCCATATGTGAACATCAGGTTTCTCAAGATTTCTTGTGTGCCAGTACTTACTTGGGCACCCTTAATTGATTCACTAACTCTATTTAGTATATAAGATGTTAATCCCTATTCAAATACATTCATGCAATGGATTCCACTTCATTGGATCCCTTTTCTGAAAGGGATTCTATTGATACCTACACCAAAACCTCATGACTTATCAAACCATTGAAAAAGACTCATCAGTGTTTCTCCTATTCAGTTTTGTATATCCGTAGTCAGAGGTTTCCCACAATTGTTTCATAATGGGGTTAAGATTTATGTAGTGTTTATGGGTTTATATATCTGCAGTCACATGGATCTTTATCCTTGTAAAAGTGTAGGGAAGGTCTTGGTTTAGAGGATTAGGGTTTGGCTTATGTCCTCCCCATTTCTTCTCTTTGACCCGGAACCTCAGGTCTCTGGTAAGGAAGGTACATTTCACACTTGAGTTTCCATACAAGAAAATGAGAATTCTCCCTCCCCTACCGAGATCCACGAGGTCAACCATCCTGGTTTAAGCCCCCAACCTTTTAAGTAGGAGTTTTCATTCTTGATCCTCTCTAGTTCATTAGCCTTAAATACTTCCTTACACTGAACTCTTGAACAATATAATGAGAATAGTGGGAGGTCATATCGTCTTGCCCTCTTCCCCAGTCTCTTTACCCTTTTCCACCATCGTTGCTGTAGGCACGCCATATTCCTCCTACAGAGGAGGAAAATTGTTGTTGCCTTGGTTGAATCTTTCACATACTATTGTTTCTCAAACCGAGCATGAATCATGTGGGCTTATATATTCATGATGATTTCAATGTTGGCACAAACATCCACTGTGAATAAACTACAAGAGCATTGATTCCCACTATTATTGGGATACATAGGAATCCATCATCAGGGCCTGAGCTCACTGGATATCTTCTTTATGGATACAAACCTAATTCCCATAATCTGAGCATCCTCCTTAGGAGTAATACCTAAATTATTCCCCCAAATTATCAAATAATTCTTTTCAAGATGTATGACCAAACACATTTCTCTCAAAGTAATACACTCTATTGTGAGACTTATCAAACAATGTGGAATTTGATTCCCTTCTAAACGGATATGTAGGAAGCCTCCTTAAGGTTAAAACCCAATAATGAAAATCAACCGTGTTCTCCTTGGGCCATATTCCCAACAGGGTCTAATATTACATGGAAACATATATTCTTTCCATGTTCTATGGGATTCTAAGGCATAATTCCCACACCAAACCTTAACTAAGAACCTTTTTCTTTGATGTCCTTACCACATGACATTAAACTGTATGGTTATTTCCTTATCACATGAACTTAAAAGGTATGATGTGTCCTATTAAGAAGAACTGAAAAACAAGGGTTCTGATTTCTTTTACAAGGATACGTACGTAGCCCATTTTATGGGTACGATCCTAATATCAAAACAAAATTTTATCTCCATGGAAAAAAATAAATTATAGGGAGCCCCACTGCATGGCTTAGAAACCCGAATCATCATAATAATGATTAAAAGAATCAATAAGTACTATATTAGAGGATAATATTAATGGAGAACCTTGAATACATATAAATATCTCCATTAATGATGAACCTAAAATACATTCAAATGATTCTTAATTTCACACATGTTAATAAGTGATTGAAAATTCTAAGGGAAAACTATGTTATACTTGGTGAATAAATAAGGATTCATGAAAATATCTTAAATCTACAAAGAGAGTGTCGAAGTAGACAATAATTCCCCCCAAAATGGTGTGATGAGTCTGACCTCCCATCCACTCGACCAATGCATGTACTTAATTATCATAAAGTTCATACTTAACAAATTCCTGCCTTGGGAAAGAAGTTCCCTTATAGATAAATAAGTGTTGGATGTTTCTGGTTACAAGAATAAATCCAGTGGAAACCTCCTGGTAGTAGTTATTCTTAGACATGTTCCAAGGTACTAAGAAACAACTATGTATCCCATAAATATGGGAATTGATCCATACATAGTTCTTTTATCCCATTCCCATGTAGATCATGAATGTGTGCAGGAGAAGATGGTATCATTTCACTATAATGTAGAGCTACTGTTGAAATCTTGACTGAATGTGAAGGATTGAGTACTAAGGTGAAAGGGGTAATTTTTTAGGATTTTTTTCTAGATAAGGGAATGATATCTAAGAATCACTGTATATATTATGAATATGGTATTAAATCAAAATTTTGTTCTTCCATATAGTCCTTTTATATATCTATCTCAAAATTATGGAGTTGATTTTTTAAAATTGTGTACAGGTTGGTAGGTGGAAACAAACCATGCACTAAGAATGGGGAAATTGTGGTCATTAATTTGGTAAACCAAGAATTTATGTTCAATTAATATATTAATAACCATTAAATCACTAATAAAAGAAAATGAAACTCTATGTAGATCGAGCTATCACATATGGGAAGAAAATTTTAATATTTTTTCTAAATATGGTATTAGATCGAGGTGAATCTCCATAGCATGTACCTAGGATATAAGATCCATGTTTCATTATGAATAAAGCATTCAACCCTAACATAAATTTATAGAGAGGAGTCATATAAAAAGTACCTTTACTTGGATCTATCTTTCATATAGGAAATGGGTCAAATAAGATAGTCCAATCTGAGTAGTTTAATGTATTACAAAATGGAAACTTAGGTTTTTCAATTTAACATCCTGAATCCATGGATCAAATGCTATGTAGATTTTGGTCAGGTGATAAGGACATAAGGACACATAATTTTAGATGACTAAACTAGGAGGAATATTATATAGTTTAACATCATGTGACCAAGATTTTTGAACAAATATAAGGATTATGAAAAGTTTCATTAGGGGAACCTTTCATTAGAGGAACCTTGCATTGGTGGGATGTTTTTGAATGTTGGGATTATTGTATAGATATAGTTCATATATAATAAATTATATTATCATGTAATTAACCACTCAGTGTTGTTTATGATCTTTCTGTGTGGACAAAATAATTACATAGTTTAACTTCATGTGACTTAGAGTCTCCTTGACATTAGTTATAGTGTATTAGATCATAATACACCAAAATATTCATGATCACTTTGAATGAAAGAAAATTGATGAACTAAATTATATTTTCTTATTTATAAATCAATCATTGTAGAATGATGTCTGGTGGAATTAGGTTTACCATTCGTAATAGTGGAAATCAATGATGTGCCCTTAGGGAATAGTGAATGAAGATTAATGAGAGACATTTCTTTAAGACCAGAACAACCCCAACGTGTTACTTCATAGGGTCAAAGTCAACTATATATTTCACCATCAAAACCTATAAGGCTCCCTTTTGATTATTCATTCAGTGTTACAAATATTTCAATAGAAAGGGAAAACAAATAGGATTCAATAAATGTTCTAGGATTCTATGAGGAATGTCAATACTCAAGGAATCAGGAGATTCATACATAAATTATAATGAATTAGTTAGGGTGGAATAGGGAATGTCTCAAGTGATTTTGGAAATTATACATATTTATTCCATCAAGTTCATGATAAGCTATTTGTTCAGAATGATTGATACTTTATTGAAAGGGATGTTCATTTAAAACTCACAAGATTTGGAGATATACTTAACATGTAATTTGGGTAGCATAGTAATTTCTTGAGTAGTTTAATGTCTTATTATATAGACCATATAATGCATAATAAAAGATTATATGATAAATATAAAACATTATGTATTTTATGGTCTTATGAGTGGGATCCTCGTGATTTTTATTTTAAGGATAGTTGACACCAGACACTATATTCCATGCACTCTTCTATATAATTCATGATGTTATCCTCACATAGAAACCAAATGTCGATTTTTAGTAGAAATGTATCATTATTTTGGATAAATTATCATATTGTATTTTCATGTGCTACAAAAAATCACACAAACCAATGAATGGATATTCCTAATAAACATTCCCCAATCTAATGGAAATATGTTGTGAACCTCCCACTAATAGTTGGTCATGGATTTGGAATGAGTGGTGGGGTTTTAATTATCTCATCCCAAAACATCCTCAAACCAACCTGAAAATCATATTGTGAGACTATCCATTTTTTGTGTCCAATGAAGGTAGACAAGGGATAGGATTAGTGGGCCCTGAACATATCTCAACATTGAGATAGATAATGGGTGTGGGGAGAAAACCTCATGGTATGAAGTAGCAGGTTAACATGTCTGGTTCTCTGTGGTAGTTTTACATGCACATAGCCTAGGTTCCAAGAGGCTCTCATAGGCTCTGCCTGTGTGGAACTAATTTATTATGAACCCCTTTGTGGGGTACTTTCACTAGGTACATAGGCTAGGTATAAATGCAGGTGAACTCCTTTGACCGAGGTCCCATGTTCTTCTATAAATAAGACCTTGGGGATCCTCATTTGAGAGGTTAAAAAACAGAAAAATCTATAGAGCTAGGGTCACACAATCCCTTCACCCAAGCCCTAAAAAATCTCCCAGGTAACAATCAAAAAACATGACAGAAGAGGGAAATAAGGGGGGTATTTGGATAAAATTCTCTTTATGGTATAAAAAACAAGAAAACTTTATGAGGACCCCTTCCTTCAAGTTGATAAGAACTAGCGTGAATGTCCCTCCAAAAACTTGAGAGATACACGAGACCCTTCCATGGACAGAGGAGGAAACCCTTGGTTCCTAGAGAAAATAAAAACCCAAGATCCTTTCCATTATTTTTCTATAACTTATGGAATATCCATATCATCTTGGCCAACCCCTATGTGAAGCACTTCCAGTTCCCCATAAGTCACTTTACTCGAACAACCTTCTACTCACCAAGCCTATACCAATGTGATACACCTTATAATACTTTTTTTCAAGAAAATGATGTAATGGATACCCTTAATTTTGACCCCTTATCTGATGGGGAAAAAATGGAGCCTCTAAAAATAATAAAAACCTATACAACCATGTAAAGAGGAAAACCATCATGTCTCCCATTCGGTAATCCATTCCATAGGCCATAGGAATCCCAAACTCGTCCTAATAGACAGTTAGAGTCCTTTGGGTGCATACAGATATGTATCTGATCAGTCATGAAAAGCCCAACCCTATGAGAATTTAAAGAGACCTCCTAGTCTCATACACAAGGGATAGGTCCTTTCCCATCCGGTATCATCTCTAGGACAAGGGACTTCCAATTCCAGGCAGGGAGGGAGAAGATCATGCTTTCTTTTCCCTTTGAGGTTTAGTGGATTATGCTACTCTATTTTCTACAACTAGAAGTAAGGAATCCCTCAAGGAATAATCCCACACTATTTCTTGAAAGTCATTATCTAGCTGGGTTGTTATATGTGAATATATTAGTTTCCAATATGGGAGTAGAAACTGGTAAATCAAAGACCATTCTTCTAAAACCATTTCCCCTCCCTCTTCCACTAGTGGATGATGGAGATCATTTTTGTTGTTGGATATTATGTTTCCTCTTTTTTCTCACTTATGATCTTGACACACGTGGGTAGAGAGGTAGGATATAATACTGAAATCGGCATGGTTAGATGCATGTATCAACATATAATCCTTTTCTAGATCTTCCTCTAGTCTTCCTTCAGAAGGATTATATAGGCATGGGTCCTCAAATCCATGTATCAAATATATAGGATATCGTCAAAAATGGTGTACACCCAAAAATAATCCCTTAATCATATCAAAATCCCATATTCCTTTTGATACAAACCATAAAAGGGCCTCGATAGGTGTAGGCCCTCATAATTGAATTATGTCGGTTTTGATTCATGCCAAAAGGGTATATGTTGGAACCCTCTATGAAGTCCAAAATAGACACCTCAAAATCATCCATAATTATCTATAGGATACATTACTAGTATGTTCATCTCTAACATGGGAGTTTACATGCCTTCCTGGTACCCGAGGTCACCTATTGATAAGTACCATACAAAAATTTCATAAGGAACCATTCATATAGACATTATTGAATTAGGATACTAAAATTCATGGTTTGATCCTTATTATATGACCTTAAAAGGTATGATGTGTTCCGCCAAGAGGCACCAAAATATGTGGGTTCTAATTCCTTTCACAAGGAATCATATGAAGCCAATTTTATGGGTCTGATCCTGACATAAAAAAAATCATGTCTCCCAAGATGAAGATAAACTCTAGAGCACACCACTGTGTGTCATAAAACCAACATCATAGTAATAAATTATAAAATAATATCTAATCTATTTATAAAAGGGTACCATTGATGGAGAACGTTGGATAAATACATATTTCTTCATCGATGATGAAACTAAAATAAATATAGATGATTCTACATTAAATGCATGCTAATAATTTATTTTTAACTCGAGGGAAGAACGTGTCATACTTTGGAATTAATGAAGGATTCGAGAATATGTCTTCAATATTTAAAAGATATAGTATGTAGGACATAATTCCCCCCATAAGGGTGTGATGAGACCATCCACCCATCCTCTAAACCAATATTAGTCCCTATGTGTCATTAGAACCTTTTACCTTTGACCACCATCCTTTGGAATCTTAGTTCACAAAACATCTAGAATAAGGGAACCATTGGGTATTTCTATCACGAAAAACAAAACCCATTGGAGGATGTTCAGAAATATCTAACTCAGTGTGAATGATTGTTCGACTTTTCAAAACCCAATAATAATACCATCAATTAAAACATGAAAACACTATTTTTATCAAAAAGAAAAATAAATAACCTTATGTGAATCATTAACCAATCTGATAGTGTCACCCTCCTATTAGGACCTTTTCACACTCAAAATGAAATAGGGACAAAAATGACAATCAAATATATATGCAACAATTTACTAAGATGATTATTTGTTGGGGTTTTCTGATTTTTGATTTCCCCTTCATCCACTTATTACACGGACTCCCTTTGATCCAAATGTGGTCATACCGGTTGTCACAGATGTGTGTTTCATCTACTATACAAGTTGGGACCACAACTAAGTAGAGGAAACCATTTCCCAGCCAGCATCTTCAACATTGGGCCCCAAATGAATTAGTCCAGAAGTACCTCCAAAATGGTACCATCTCCACCCTTGAGGCCACACAATTGGGCCGCCATCTTAGGAATCCCCACATGTCGGCCACTCAACGGAGGCTGGTGTTCTAAAAAAAGGTGGCACAAATCACCATCTCTATCCATTTCAAGTGATTATCCCTAAAGCACATTAATAAAATACACTCTTATCTTAAGGAGGCAGATCAAGTGTCCATAAATAGCCTTACCCAGAAGATGCATGTGTACTTTGAAAGGGTTCCAACTAGTAGTTTTCATAGAAAATGTCATGTGGCAGTGAACCCTCATCACTCTTCGGAATTGAGAAACCCAGAGATTATGGTTTATAGTTTCATCCTTCAAATCCAAAGCATTATGGGGAATCGTTAGAATGTTAAGCCTTATGTCACTCCTATTTTCCATAAACAAAATCATCATTAAAGAATGATGTTAAACTTCATTGATGATTTCCCTATTTCCTGACACAAAACTGTATCATTTTCAATAACTATGTGTGACTTGATTCCTACTATTATAGGATGTGTAGTGAGACCCATATATCTATTCAATGGTTTATCTTCTTGATTTAATTTTATAAATCAAGGTACCTTATTACTTACTTCATGATGCTAAAACTAATTATTAACACCACCTACTCAGTTTTAAAATCCAAGAACTATATATTGTTTGATTCTCATTCCCATGAGAAATATAGTGATTCCTAGATCCTCTATTTTGGTCTAGCCACCAAAAAATCAAAATTCACATATCCTTTTTTATCACCTTATGGGTGGTGGAAATAGAATTTTTACACTTCTTTCTTCTCAAAACGAACATATCTCACATGGGATAAGGAGTTTTGGTAAATGATCCTTGCATGATCAAATAATATCAGTTCATATCAAGGTTTTTATGGTCTATGTTTGACGACCTTAAAAGGCACACCATAAGTCCTTTATGATGGATTTAAACTGAATCTCTCCTAAAGAACAATGAGTGGATTGACTCTCATTACCACAGGATACATATTGACTCTAGAGTCATATCCCCCAGACCAGCTGCAACATGAAAAATAGTAAAATATTCTTTTCCACATATGGGTCAAACCATTGTAGGGAACTCATTTCTTCCCATTCTTGATAATTTTGAGAAGAGATGATCCTCTTGTATTAAGGTACATTACATACATGAATCAAACTATATTTCTGATACATCTCAAATCTCCATAATATTTCCTCGGTCGTTAGTAGTAAAATTTCATATTCCTAATGATTACATTGTCTAACAATGTAGTAATAAATTTTATCATTTAATTTTACTCTCTTTATGTACTCAAGAGTTCAAAATAACGTTTTCATGAAAAAATTACTATATTTCTCTGTTTAGTAGAAAATAATTTTTATTCCATGTACATTTTTTATAAAAAATTAAGAAAGTTTTTAATATTAACTAATGTTTTTTAATGATATTTTTATCCATTTTTGACTAGTTCAAAATGTTTTTTAAGGAATATTATTATCATTTTCTAAACAAGGTACTTTTCACTTTTATAAAAAATATGATAGGAATATTTTTCTAATGTGTACAACATGATTGGTATTTTATTCCATAATAACTATTAAATGTTTTAAAGAATATGTTATAAATTTCTAACAATATTTTAATATAAAATTATTTCATCAAAAATATGTGGAATTGTAGTTTTTTAAAGGTTATTTTCAATGTGGAATGTTTATTTTCCTTAAGAAACGTTGGAAGTGATCATTTAAAATCATTTTCCATAAAGTATGAAATCCTTCGATGTTACATATGATTTAATGTATAAGTAGTAAAATCATACCAACCATATTATTTCTCAAGGAAGTTTATATTTATGTAGAAAAGATTTTTTTTCTGAAACATATTCCCTTTCCATGGGTTATTCTATGATGAAATGTTTATGAAACCCATTTTTTTCATGGGATCTGATATTATGAATGTTTTTTTATTGTATACACTTACATATGGTTTTCATATGTGATCATGGTTTTGTTGTAAAAAGGTATGGGTGTGATCTATATATCCCCTTAATAAATTGGGAAATGTTTGATATCTCATGATATAAACAATATTAGAATAGGGAGTTAACCAAGTTCAATAAAGGACATTGTCCAATATGATAGTCTTGGGATTAATCCTTGACTACCATGATGGTTTGGGGAGTGAATCCATTCAAATATGATTGTTTTGGAAATGAGACTTGAATAATATGGAAATATTTTTTTATATATATATCTATGCCACAAATTTATGTCTTATCCCTATGTTATGATCTTCTTTTTCATGTTCTTTGATTCCATTACTATTCATGACTTTTTCAATTCTCTGATTTATTCTATGACTCATTTTTATGATATATGATATAAAAGGTATGGTATTAAAATTTTATTCTCTTATTATCATACACGTATGATAATGTAATGTTGATATCTTCCTTGTTTACCCTTTCTATGCATATCAGAACACCCAATCCAAAATTTATTTTCCCTAGGTTATGAAAAAAGGTATTATGTATTAAATTTCTAAGAAGGGTTATAGTTATGAAGAACTCATTGTTATATGATTTAGTTAACGTATGAACAAATTTTTAATGTATCCATGTTCCAAAATAATCTAGATCTATATGATTCAAGCATGGATAATTGTGTTATGTAATTAATATTAATCTATTATGTTTTAATATATATATATATATAAATATATTTGTGTGTGTGTTTATGAGAATTCTATAATTTTAAAAATGATATTAGATAAAGGATTAGTTAAAACTTTAGAAAATATGATAATAAAGGTTTAGTGAGAAATATGAGGTCATTTTTATATATATGAAAATATCATGGAATTTTGGTAAAGGATGTAGTGAGTGGTTTCTAAGAAATTAAATCTGCATATGGATAATAAAAGTGAATGTATCTCTAGAATAGATTTACTTAGGGGTAATAACTCAGAATAGTTAGCCTTTAGATAGACTCAATCATTACCTTATGTGTGACAATTAGTCTTTATAGACACCTAGTTTTAAACTACAAGTGGTGTGTTTTGGAAATTCACAAAATATTTATAAACCATCATGATGGATTTGAATAGATTATAAACATGAATAAACTTGGTTAAAACTAAGGTGTTATTGAATGGAAATAAGGTTTTGTGGTTTCGAAATATCATGAATTATTTATAAATGAAATTAGAGATACCTCATAGTCATGCATTCTATTTTGGTTTTACTAAGGGATTGAAGATATATCAATGAAGTTACATTGGTGGTAGGTATGATCAAATAATGAAGTATCTTATTTGATCATGGATATATAAATTCCCTTATATAATGAAAAGTATATAGGAATGTTAAATAATATCCCCAATGACTAGATGTTTAATTATATTTAAAAATTCTTAATGGTATGATGATCACATTTCATGTTTATGATTCTTCTCGAGATGAAATTTGTAGGAATGTACTTCCTGCAAACCTCATTGTCCTTTCATATGTTGAATTTAATATTATATTTGGAATGGATTTTATTTCTATATATAGAGACCATATAAATTTCTAATTAAGTGAATATTCATTTGAAATTATAATCCAACCTATGATCATCTATCAATGTGATGATAGATATGAACTTTTGATGGAGATCACATGAAATGTATGGGTCTTGATTACTATCCAAAATGGTTATTTATCTCAGATGGTTCAGGATAAAATCATCATCAATGATTTACCTATTGTGTGAGATACTGTTGATGCTTTTTCCAAAGATTTTCCTACTATCCCACTAAAACATGAATTTGAGTTCTCAAAGGAAGTCATACTTTGTTACACTCCTATTTCAAAGACTACCAATAGAGTGGCCTTGAATATGTTTTTTGTAATTGAATAAAAAAAATCAAAATAATCCTCAAAAGAGATTCATTTGGCCAATTGTGTCACCTTGGGGTGCACATATTTTATTTTTTTAAGGAATAATATGGATCGATGCAACTCTCCATTAATTATCATGAAATAAACAAGATTTCAATCAAGAAAAATTATTTACTACCCCATATTGATGACTTGTTTGATCAACTGTGTGGAGATCAATACTCTTCCAATATTGACCATCATTATGGATATCATCAATTGAGGGTAAATAAGGGGGTATGCATATTATAGAATTCTGTACAATGTATATACACTATGAGTATATAGTGATTAAATTTTGTCTTATTAATTCCCCAATTATCTTCATAGGTTTAATGAATTGAGTCTTTAGAGATTACAATGATTAGTTTGAGTTAGTATTTATATGTAATATTATCATTTAGTTGAAGAGAAAGTTTGATCATGATGATCACTTGATAATTATATTAAATACCATAAGGAAATAGAAATTGTATGAAAAATTTATAAAGTGTGAATTTTGGCTATAAAGAGTTTTTTTGTTGTGTTATATAATCTCATGAGAAGGCATATCAGTAGCTCCATCAACGACTGAGGCTATAGATAATTGGCCTAGACCAAAAATGGTGACTGAGATATTTAGTTTTCCTTTGTAACTATGATATTATCGACGGTTTTTGGAGGATTTCTCAAGACTCTATAACCCACACAACAAGTTTCCTCGAAATGGAGAAAAATTCATTTGGACCGATGAATTTTAGTGAAATTTCAAGGAAATAAAGATAATATTAGTTAGTTAATCTATATATAAATTACTATATAGTGTATAAGGTATTTTAATATGTAGGGAAAAATCTAAAAAGGTATTAGGATTCCTTGTCATGAATATTTACATGGTTATAGCTTATACCACATGAAAATTTAAGGTTCATGAGAAAACACTACCAACTCATGATTTGGATTTATATTTCATAATTTTTTATTTAAATATATAGGGTAATTATATTTACTGAAAAAGTTTGATATATATATTAGTTACAATAGTTCAATGAATATATTCACACAGAACAATTTTATCATTTTCTAGAGAAATTGGTTAAATCTTATTAAAGAATATTACTTGACAATAAATTATCACCCTAGGAATGTAAACAAGGTGGAAGATGATTTGAGTCAAAAGTTTCATGCTTTTTTATTCAGGATAAGGATAAAAAATTTATGATGATTCTAGATTCTAAAAGTGTGGATCTAGAAATCCTAAATGAGGGGGAGAAATATTATCTTTCTCAAATGAGTGTTAAACCATCCATACAAGTAAAGATCCAAGAGGTTTGGAAGGATGATATGGTGATGAAAAAGAAGGTGAGAAATGTTCCTAATTTTATCCTTGCTCATGATTGAATGATATGGTTCTAAAATTTGTATATGTTTTGGATATACCAGATTTTAAGAAAGAGATGTCAGAGGGAGCTCATAGTTATTCATTCCCTTTTCATCCTGGAAGTACAAAGATTTATAGAGACCTGAAAGAGTATTTTTGGTTGTATAGAATTAATATAGATATCTTTTAGTTTTTTTTCTTGGATCATGGTATGTCAAAAAGTTAGGGGTGAGAGGAATAATTCTAACAGGACATTACAACAATTAACTTTACCATAATAGAAATGGGGAGACATCACGAGGGATGTTGTTGTTGGACTCCAAAAAACATCTAAATGGAATTATTCTATATGGGTTATAGTTTTCCGTTATAAAAATTATAATACTTTATATCAATTTTAGATAATATTTATCACTAGACCAACTTTTTAAAATATAAATGAAGGATGTGGTAATGTTACATGGAGTACCACATTCAATTTTTTCTAATCAATATATAGTGTTTAAATTGATGATCAAGAAAGTTATCCGGCAAGACCTGTATATAGAGATAAGTTTCAACACATCATATCATCCTTAGATATATTTTTAGTGTGATTTAAAAATTAAAAACTTATAGGATATGCTATGATCTTTTTCAATGGACTTTAAAGGTGGATGGGGTCAACACCTTCCTCTAGTTGAGTTTTCTACCTATAATAGCCTTCACTTAAGCATTCATACATCTCCTTATGAATACCTCTATAGAAAGAAGTTTATAATCCAATATATTAGGATGATGTTGGATAAATTTTGAAATTATGATCTGACATAGTAGACTAAATGTTAGAAAATTTTAGATCCACTAAGAAACACATATGGGTAGCACAAAGTTAGAAGAATTGTTATGTTGACAATCGCCAACATGATATTGAATTTGAAGTAGGTTACAAGTTTTTTATAAGAATTTATTCATGGAATAAAATAATTATATTTGTATATAAGGAAAAAATAATCCCTAGTTATATTGGTCCCTTTTAAATTTTTGTTCATATTAGGACTATTGTTTATCAATTGGTACTTCAATCAGACCTCTCTCTAGTTCACGATGTGTTCCATATATCTCTCTTGGGAATTAAATACGTGATCTATAAAATGTAATAAATGAAAATTTTATACTATTGTATCATGACCTTTCTTATGAGGAACAACCAATTGATATCATTGATCACATAAGTTCTTTGAAACATGACCCATCATATGGTCAACGTTTTGTGGTGAAAATACCATATTGAGAAAGCCATGTGGGAACCTGATCATGTAATGAGGCCGATGTATCCTCATTTTTTTTATCAAAATGACGTAAATTTTATGAAAAAATATTTTAAGGGAATATAATGCAACACCTTGAGATTTTATGAAAACAAATTCACATAAATTATATTTCATATATAGGTTGTGTTACACAGAACACATAGTTTTAATGAACCATGATATACTATTAATATTATTATTTTAAATATGACCTTTATAACCTAATCATTATAGAAGGATGTGTGAAAAGGAATATAAAATATTTCTAAATTATTTATAATGGTTTTATATATAGAAAACATGTTTAAAAAAGTACTAAATGTTTGGTAATGTCTTTATATGTTTTTAAAATACTATTTTTTCAAAAAAAAATTATTTATTTTTATGAAAAAATGTTAAAATTAATTGTTTGAAATTTTTAGAAAATTTATTTGGAAATTTTAAATTCTATTTTGTAATCAACATGTTATAATAATATTAATTTTAATTTTTAACAATTTTATGATAAGATTTATTTTTGTATAAATAGTTAAAAACACATATTTTTATTAAAAACTAACACTTTGTTTAAATAATTTTAAAAGGAAAATGTTGATTAAATTTTTTTTCAATGTAAAATTAGTTCAATTATTTTATTATTAAACCAATTTAAGTCATTAAAATTAAATTAATATTAACTTTTGATAATAAAAAATTCTATACTAATAAAAATTTTCTCTTTGGAAAAATACTTTTTCAATGCTTCTGTGGGTTCAATTTTAAATTAAAATTCAAAAATTATATGAATGGAATTAAAAAATGATTCCATATTTGGAATCATAATAATTCAAATTATATAATGATTTTAACTAATCTTTTGGTGAAAATGAATAGTAAAAAAATTGTTGCCAAGGTTAAGGTTAAAACAATTTTACTAAGGGGTTGAACAAAAAATATAAAGGGTAAAATGACATTAAAAAAATTCCCATTCATATATTATAAAAATATTTAAACCTTATCTCCTATAAGATTCAAAAAAAACATTTTGGATCCTTTATGCTTGTTTTAAATCTGGTTGCACCTTTTCTTTTCAAAAATTCCAAGTGCGTCATCACCCCCACTTATGAAAGGGAACTCCCTCTCCTATTCCATTAGATGGAAACCAAAACTATTAATAGTGTGTATATGATACTAAATCACCACGAACCGATGTAATTCATTTTCCATCCTCACCTCTCAAGGATAGATATAATGACTGATTTAATGTTTATATATGCTACTTATTACATTATTATACTTGTAGAATTATAATATCACTTATACCTTCTAACCTTTCATCCTTTTAGAAAATGATAATGTCACTTGTGTGTACGTGTGAAATTTCCCCTCCACGAATCGATGTGATATGTTATTCATTTTATTTTTGAATGGATGGTAATAAAGAAAACATTTAGGGACTATATATTATATATATCAGCTAAAAATGATTTTGTAAAATTGAAATAACATTTTCCGTTATTAAGTTTCACACGCCAATGAAATGGATTGAAAGTTCAGGCATAGGTATAAATTTTCATGTCCAAGGATGGTGTAAATATTTTCTTATCTCTAATTTTAATGGATTACTATAAAGACATATATTATGAATATAAATAAAACTTATATCATGGTAATAAATATGGAAATTATACAACCATTACCAAATTAAAAGGATTGACAATACCAACCCAAGACATATAAGAAAAATGTAGCAGTTTTTACCATAAACATGATTTTAACATGAAATTATTTATAAAAAGGTAATAAAAGGTAAAATGTGAAAATTACACTATAAGAAAAATATTATTATTTTTATTGAATAGATTTATAATAAACCTTTATTTATTATAAATGAGTTCATAACATGTACAAAAGAAGTCAATACTTGAGGTAAGGTATTTTCATTTTAGTTTTCTTTCTACGTGACACATGCTTTATACGACACTTTCTTATTTTGCGTGGTGTATAAAAAAGTCCCATGAATTAATTTTATGATTATTATCATGAAACTGATGGGAAATACATATCCATATAATATTATTTATTTCATGTGGATTATGATTCAGAATTTAGAAAAGTGGTGAACGTTTTTTATCAAAATCTCTTTATTTGTCGGTATTGTTTATGATTACGTTTCTGATGATAAAATATTATTATATAACTCTCATGAAATAATGTATTTTATTCTCATTTTTTATGAATATTCATGTTTTCATTCATTTTCTATTTTTTTACTCAAGATTTAAAATTAGTTTTTTTTAATTAAAACTCACTTTTTTTATGTCTTGGATCGAAAATACATTTTCTTTCATGTCCATGTTTTCTAAAAATATTTTAAATAAATTTTTTAATATTATCCAATGATTTTTTATATACATTTTCTAATATGTTTAAATTTTTACAATTTTTTTAAGGAATCCTATTTTACTTTTCAGAATGATGTACTTTTGACTTTAACTAGAAATGTGAAAGGAATCATAGTTTTAACATGGGATACATTAATGTTATTTTCCACTATCAAACCCAATCAATATTATAAAGAATAATTTATAAATTTTTAATGAAATTTTCAAATAAATGGATTTACACAAAATTATGTGGAATTAGAGTTTCTAAAATGTGATTTTCAAAGCTGAAAGGTTATTTTTCTCAATAAATGTTACAGGTTGTATTTCAAAATCATTTTCCATATATGATGAGATCCATTTAATAAGGGTGATTTAATCAAATTATACAATAATTATTATTTATCTAGATGGTTTATGTTTATGATGAAAATATTTTTATAAAACCTGTTCCCTTCCTATGGTTTATATTATGATGAAATTTTTATGAAACTCATTCCATTTAATGGGTTATAATATTCATGAATGTTTTATGATATTGTGGTACCCTTATGCATGGTTTTTCTTTGGTGATTGTTGTTATGTTATATCTAATTATGGGTGTCACCTATATCTCCCTAAAATTCATTTGTTAAATATTGATATCTCATGAGATAAACATGACCTAAATTTGGAGTAAACCTAGTTTAGTAAGGGAATATTTCCACTATAATAGTCTTGGGATGGAACCTTCACTACTATAATGGTTTGAAGAGTAAACTCATTCCACTATGATAGTTTTTTTAAATTATCCGTGACTACTAATGAAATTATTTTATATAATTGTTTGTATACCAAAAATATTTGTCTTGTTCTAATGTAATGATATCTTGTCCGTATTTTTTGATTTTATTTTTAGTCGGGTCATTTAAACTGCCAAAAGTTATTCTATAATTCATGTTTTTTATTTGTGACATGCAGATTATGGTATTCAAATATTATTCAATTATTTTCCTAGACTTATTTTCATTTTAGGGTAATACGTCCCTTGTTTTCCCTTACTCAGCATATTAGATCACCCTTTATTATTTTCCTTTCTCATGTTATGAAAAAAGGTATTATGTATGATATGTCTAAGAAGGGTGTTGGTTATAATGAACTTAGTAGGAGATTATGTAGTTTACCTATGAACCAGTTGATTATGTATCCTAGATTCCAAGGTTTCAAGAATAATACTTTTATAGCATGGATTGTTGTGTTCTGTAATGAATATTAATCTATTAATATGTAATATATATGTATGATAAAAAAATTTATATAGTAACCATCTGATAAAATCCTCCCATTAAAATATTTAGTGAGAAACATCTATGAAGTATGAAAATTTGAATAATAGTTAGATTTATGAATCATATTCCTAACTATTTTACACTTTAACATATTCAAACTTCTTAACTTCACAACATGAAATGTTATAATCTAAAATTCTATTTTCTAAATTGAATTTTTTTTAATTATATCATCAACAGCTTTGTGACCCTATAACATCATAATGTTTCCTTGAAATAATGTCACTAATTACATTATTTTTTATTAATACATCTACACTATCTTAGGATATTATGTACAATTTTCTTGGAACATAGATTAGTGTAATTTTTATGGGTTAATTTTTAACTTCTTTATGTCAAAAAATACTACCAATAGCCTCATAGATACTATTTTCTTTTCAGAATATCTTGATAAGATATACAAACCATTATGTGTTAAGAAATACAATTTATTTCATTTTAGTAAGAATGTAAATGAGATAATGATACACATATTTTTGTAAGATTAATTTAATCTTTTTAAAATCCATTACATTAAAATCCTTTATGTAGTTATTATTTAATTCATCCCATGAATATATACTATAAAATCAATCAATTATTCCTTTTAATTTGAAATCCAGTATATTTACAACACTTTGTAAAATATACATTCGGTATCAAATAACCTTTAAAGAGGACTGATGAAAATGTCAGAGCTCCCGATCTCTCTCGTGACCACGGAGTAACCCTAATGCCTCATGGTTCTGCTCCCTCCTCCCAATCAGATGGGGGATGCTCTCATTCTCAACTACACTATATGGGGGAATCCTTTTTTCCATTCTCAAAGCCTGATACCCTCCATCTCTTCCCAAAGGTTTTGTTGTCCCCGAAAGTCCCCGATCTATTTCAGGATACGCCTTAGATCCTTTTATCTTTATCGGATCTCACATGAACCATAGACCTCTATAAAATCACGCTGGTAGTGATATTATGACATCATCGACCATCAGTTGGTGAATTTGATCGTTTCGTCTTTGGTTCCTGGAAGCTACAGAAGCGTGCAGTGGTTGGGCTGCTTGACTGGCACCATTTTCTAATTCAGTTTTCATTGGAGGAGGATCTTGCTATCGCTTGGTCTAGGTCACCCCTAAGATGCAAAAAAGATTCATTCTTCCTCTTTCGATGGAGTTTTTATTTTCACATGCGACGCGACCCATATACAATTGCAATTTGGGTTAGTCTCCATGGTCTCCCTCTATCTTTCCAAAATCCATCTATTTTGTGTGTTATTGGGAATATGATCGGAAGATACCTTTGTCCTGATCGGAGAATGAAGGTCCTCTGTCATCCTATTTGTCCAAGAATATGTGTTGAGGTTGATGTTGTGAGGACACTCGTTAATTGGGTATGGATCACATATGGGGAAGAATTCTGATGGAATTAAAAGGTTATATTCGAGTATTGGATGCGTTTTTGTGAAAAATACCATAGGTTTGGTCATCATGAGTCGGTATTTTGAAGCAAGAAATTGGTCAGGTCTTCACAGGTAGTGAAATTGGGAATCGGTGGCCCTGGTGACGATGATAGGGTATTGTCGCTGGTGGAGATATAGCCTGGGAATTCTCTGCCTGAGCAGTCTTCTCTTTATGCAATCGAGGGAAATGTTTTACCTCAAGAGGTTGTGAATAAGGCTGTAATGAAGGCTTCTTCAGAGCAGGGAATGAGATCGAATGACCAGTTTCATCCTGCTATGGAATGTGAGGGTGTACAGAACGATCTTGGAGGGGCTATTTTAGTTCCAGATGTTGTGAAGGAGGTGAAACCTTTGTTGAATCCTTCTGTGAAGCAAGTTTTTGATCATCTGAAATCTGATCTTGGGGGCTGGAAGTGACCTTTATCAGATGATACTAGAAGTATCCCCTTGCAGTTGGCTAATGTTTCCATTAGAAACCTTTTTGAGGTTTTGGAGACTGATAAAGTTGCTCCTAGTGATGAATGACTTCAAAGGACTGACTCTGCAAATATGTAACTTGTTTCCACTGATATGCTTGCCATGACTGTTGTTACACCTGGAATGGAGCCTCATGATGGTCGTGGAATTGAGGTTCCCCTTCAATGCCTCATTCCTATTGATGATAACATGCAATTTCACTCAGCAAGAGGTAGATGTATGACTGTATCAAAGGTTATATTGTTTGGAGGGATTGATGGACACCAAATAGTTTATTCTGTGCACATCAACAGAAATTGGGGAAATGTATTGGATAGTGACAAAGAAAACGCTAGTGATGCCGCCAGACTATCTTACAGTGATGTGGTTCAAGGTGGAAAAAATAAATTGCCTACAAGTGAAGGTGGTATTACTGCTCCTCCAAGAAGAAGGCCGAAAAAATATTACTCTTTCCTTCCAAGTCTAGTGTCTACCAGATCATCCTCTAAGAGGGAGATTTTTCCAGGGACTGTCACTGGTTTGAAAAAGGAATTGCAATCTTCAAAAGAGTATCTCTCATTGGAGAATTTGACTCTGAGAAGGAAATATGCTAAAATCCTGAGACATTATGAAAGGTCAGAGTGGGAATCAGCTACTGCGGATGAATATGGTGATGGGGATTATTTTTATGATATGTAGCTGTCTTTTTGGTGTTCTTTACTTGCAAGATGTACTTTTCTTTTACTTTAATAAATGGTCAGAGGTTTTCCTATGACTGAGTTTTCCTGGTATCACAAACCCTATAAAATAAAAGAATTTATTTCTATAACATTCATATAATAAAAGGACATTCCATGGATTATCTCAAGATCCTTCAGTTATATATTTGATAATCCAATCATACTTATTTATTACACATCAAACATGATAATACTGGGTTCCAATGAAATTAATTGTCTTCTTAAAGAACTATTGTTAAAAATTTCAACCAATGTTTCTCATTTTATTTATAAATTTACCTTCTTTTAAAATATATATAGAAATTGAGAACCTAAAAAAACATATTCAAAGTATATAAATATTCCCAAAACATTGATAATATTAGGTAAACATTCATTGAATTAAACCATATTTGCAGAACATTTCCATAGATTACAATATGATAAATTCCCTAACTAGAACAATCCCTTTCAAGTCTCTCCATAAATCATAGCATAGAATTAATCAAATAATCACTATGTGTATGAAAAACTCATTATCTCATTTTATTAAAAAAATAAACCAGTTCAAAATTTAATAAATGAGAAAATACATCTTTATAAAATATACAATTGTGCAAGGAGTATCCAAGTCTCCAATATAGAAATACATTTTCTCTATCCCTTGGACATCATCTTCAAGAATGATCATTAATTTATTTATTTTTATTTATTTTCCATTGTCTTGTATATTTTTAAAATATATAAAATATATAATATGACACACATACCACAAAATAAATTATTGTAGAGAATTAGGGCACATCATTTTGATGTTAATCATAGTTATCCAAATAATTTTACTGAATAGATTCACTAATTTGTTTATACGAATGTGGTTATTATAAAACATAGAATTAATATTTATATATGAGAACAATTCAAATATTTATATATAAATTGAGGAAGTTGAAACTATTTTTCTTTTATCTTTAAAGTAATAATCTTAAGGGCAGTCTTAATGATGATACCATTTATCAACAATATATTATTTTATTAAAATAGTATCATGATCTATAACCAATTAATAAACACATTTAAAAATATGGTATCCGACTAAAAAGATGACCCCATTAAAAATTCCTCATATCTATTAGAGGGAAAAGATCCATATTTCATTAAGAAATGATTTGGTTAAGGAATTTATCTCATTACTTATTTATTTAGGTGGGGAATTATCCTAATCAAAACACTTATGACACTTTTATAGTTTAGCAGAAAAACTTTTTTCGAAACCATTATTTGGATAAAATCAACTCTATTCCTTAGGATACATAATATTGTTATGGTATCCTGGATACCATAACCCAAAACAAGTTCCAATAATATGAAAGGCCAATACAGGGGAACCAAGCTATGAAACAAAATAATTAAGGATGATCTGGTGTCACCCATCCTTTCTTTCTTGACACAAGATAATCTTGGGAAACCCATATATGGAATACCCTAAATGGTTAGATGGTTAGGGTATTGACAATTGAATCATTGGGAGGAATCTATACTTTGTAGTTATAGGTCATTTAAAATCACTATCTAATCTCATGTTATTCCCTTTTATGTATGCATGATTATAGTAGTTTATTTTCGAATATTAATCCCTCCACCTAATTAATATGTTCAAACCATATTGGTGTGTAACACTTTACACAACCCAGACATTTTTGTTACATGACCAAAATTAGAATTCAAGTATAATCATACATATCTGAATGCAACATATGAATAAGGTAAATGAAAACTTGATGTAATGGTTTATAATTATATTATATTGAAAATATATTCATGATTAATAATAGAAAATCCAATTCACCATCTTAGACAAGGTATAAGCCTCTAGGTAGGTGGGTAGTCCGACCCCATGTCCCTCTACCCATATATGTTTTACTCAAGAGATAATTCAATTCATCATAAATGAAACTCCTAAAATGAAAAAACTATATTCAAAAACTAAATTGAAGTTAATGACTTTAAGTATAACCGGATTTCAATGTTTATGGAATTATAAATTAATTATGGAATCAATCATACCATATAAATGAACGGTATATGATGTTTTACATTTTAAACTAAAACACAAACATAATTCACATTTTCTAATCAATTAAATAAACCTAAATATAAGAGGTAATTACATTAAAATAGATTAACAATTGAGATATTTAGGCATGAGATAAACATTTATGAATAATTTATAAATAAAATTTAATCATTTAGATTTTATAGTTTTAACTTTATAATGTAAACATTCTATAATTATGAAGATAATTATTTTATATTCATTTTGTTATTAAGTATTTGATATTAATCATTATATGGAATTTATATTTTAAATATATGATATTACATAAATTATAAATGATTTAAAATCCAATTTCTATTATATAAACATTTTACATAATCTAAATATCATATATTTAATTATTATTTAAACCTTGACCATATAAATAATAATAAAAATTGACGTGGCTTAAATAATATCCAAATAAGGACCCCTTTTATATTTAGAAATTAAATATAATTAATTATGTACATTTTATAATTTAAATATTTTATATAATAACCCAATTTCATAATTTATAACCCATTATAAATTATTTCTTTTAATTTGTTAATAAAAAAATTTATTTCAAGATCATAGGTCATGGTATATAATGTTAAAGTTATTAAAATTTAATATTTGGGAAACATAAAATTTTCATAAACATTATTTATTCAACGAAATATCATTTATAATATATTTCTTTATTGATTAACCATTTATCAATTAAATATTCCCAAAATATAAATTATTATTATTTATAAACTTTTCATTAAATAATTTAAGAATCTTAAAACACCTTTTAAAATTATTTATGTTTACCCTTATATAGTAAATTAATCATTTATAAGGTAATCCTCCAAATACCCATACGTAGAAATAGTGTGTTAGGGAAATCTAGTTTTGGATCCCATGTATAAGTGTATATGTCAGTAAACCTTACATAGCATATGCCACGTAATGGTACAAAATAACTTACCTTTTCTTGATATATTCACATATTGTTATTTAAAAAACTACCCTTACATAAATATTTTAAAATACCACATTACCTTTTTTTCAACCACTATTTACAAGGGTAAGAATCACATAAACATTGTATAAATGTGTTGAACAATGGGATGACCCATACACAGGATGCATTGTGTAAGTTTAACAATGTTAAACCATTACATAAATATTATTTTAATAAAGGTTAGTGGTATATATCTATACATTTAATGGTAAGATGATGTGACCCTTACATAGAATGATCTGTTTAAGGTTATGTAAATATTACCCTTACATGAAAACCTTCATGGAAAGATAATGTCATGTTACTATTGTGAAATTGATTCATGTAACGGTAAAGACTTGATTATGTTTATATATCCCATAAATGTAATTTTAAAACCTATATTACCATAATGTAGCACATCTACCATAGTGTAATCCATTTTAAAATTTAGTTTCTAGTAAATGAAAACGTTTGTCTATTTTTTCTGTTATCTTCTTCATTTCATCACATGTTTGGTATAACGTAATCATGGAACTCCTTTGATATCACATTTAGGTTTTTTATTAATCTAATAACAATTATTAAACATAGTAGAAAGAAATTAGAGACCAATTTTGAGGATATCCATGAAGGATAATATGAAACATTATAAAATATTAAATTAAAAAAATAGTTTAAAACTATCATATCTTGCATCAAAGATCCACTCTATCAATCTTTATCACATTAAGATGAGTTTGAGAGAGATAAAAAAGTGTAAAACCAAATCATAACAACTCTGTAGGTATCCACGATCTATAACTGAATCACTTGATGTTCGAGTGGTATCTAACAACATCCATGCTTTTCTAGTATATAATAGTGTAAATGAGGAAGATTATAGATGATTTTTGGGTATAGTGTGGTTCATCCAAGAATACAATTAAGAAGTGACATCACTCCCATTATATTAAATTATTTTATATAATAAATCAAGGATTCTCCTTAATTTTTGTCTTATTTATTCATGCATTGAAACACATGAATAAATGACAAGGTCAGTTCATGAATCAATGACTTTATAATAGGAATTTAATTCCTCAGTCATTTTATCTTATGTAATGGATTATTCAATGATAGAATATGTATGAAAAACACAAAATGATAACCTTTATCAATTTTCTTCAATCTCATATTCCATAAAATAATATATCCTTATGTCCATGAAAATCATAATTTTCATGAAATACAAAATAAAAAATATATATCACATATATCACATATATATTTAAATGGATTTAATGTATATATTCATTAAATAGGGACATATAATGGTGGTGTAAATCATGGTGAATAAGATCACCCTAGTTTAAACATGGTTGGTTTCCATGAAATGGTGATTTTCCTCCTCAATCTCCCAAAGATAAACGAAGTGTGGGTTTCTACACTCTGGGGATACACTCCCTAAGTATATAAATTCTTCATTAGGGTCCATTGGGATCTATATGACCTATCATATATAATATGAACTATGGTAAATCATTATCGTATGGGTTTCATGACTTCCAGAAGTGTTTAAGTGGATAATTTGTGATGATACTCTCTCACTTTTGAATTCAATTACTGATATTAGAGGTGTTAGATAGGGGAAAATGTACATTAGGGCCTCAGGTCCATGGATTTTATGAAATTCAAAGCATATGGTTGGCATGTCAACTAGTTGTGTGCAGCAGCCTAAAATGTCCCACTTGTACTACTAGCTATTCCAATGATCATTAATTCTTTAGTTCATTTAGTGATTACATTTTAATAATAGGTACAATTGAATGTCCTATATAAAGTAAAAATAAAAAAATAAACATATCAATGAAGCATCATAATTAATACTTCATAGACCACAGATCAATTTCAATGTTAAATAATAGAAAATTAGTCTTTTCTATATATGAAATATTTTTTATAGTTTTAGCATTCCAATATTGTTAACTATTTTTTATGTAAAATATAATTCAAAGTTAATTATATTTCTAGTAGGTAATTAAAACTTTTATATATGTGAATGTGTAATCATAGTTGAAAGACTTATGTTGAGTTCACTATTTTTTTCAGAGAATAGATGAAAAAATTGATTTTTTAGGTAACCTGTTTTCATTTTGGTTATTTAAATATTCACATTGGTTTCACAATTTTTTTATGGAATCATTGAAAAATCCCACATCTATGATGTTTTTATGAAGATATTGTATAAGATCTTATTTCCAAATTCATGTAGTTACTGGTATTTCTTAGAAATAAGGCTTCTAAATTCATGTTTTTGGAGAGTATTGTAGGTTGATCTCACCACAAAATTTTGAGGGGGATTGTTCCCAACTCCTATACACTCTTACATATTTAATATATTAAATTTAATATTTAACAAATCCTAGTGAGGTAATGATTACCACTATTCCAATAACCTAATATAAACCATGTATATTATGTGAACAATCGCATGTGTTACGAGTTATCTATTATTGTCTTATTAGTTCCTGATGCCATGTTTAAAAGCTGAATAGTTGTGAACTATGGATTTTATTATTTTTCAAGGAGGTGGGAAATGGTGTGGAGTTATTATTGGGACCATGATATGGTTTTTAGGTATCCTTGTTAAGGTAATAATAACTCATTTATTTTGGTGCCACTTAACAGGGAAGGTCATACACTTTATGGTCATGTGATAAGGACCGACCCATGCAGTTTAAGGTCATACTATAAGGTTGACTAGGATAAAGGTTCCTGAAAATGTATTGATTGAACGTTATGAATGAGATACCATTATTGGACTATTTTCATTAAGGTTGTGATAATAGGAGACCAAGTGCGGCTTACACATGAGCTTCCCAAAGATGTATGACCTAGTAAGTGACTCAGGTTATTCTAGGAAGGATTGGGGATTTCACCTAATAGAAGTCCAAAGATACATATTTTAGATTTTTTTAACCTCAAAGAGGCATATTATGTATCCTAATGATTAATAATAAAATTTAACACAGTTCTAGTGACCAATTTTAATGACACATGTGAGGACCAGTCCATAAAATTTAACTTCTTGTGGTAAGGTCATGCCCTATATAGTTTAGATTCATGTATCTAGAACATACCTTTAATTCCTATGATGTAAATAATATTTGATTTAATAAAAAATAAACTAACCCACTACGACCATATGAGGCATTCTCGGAATGAGAAACAAAAGGTATAATAGTAGTCGTATTTTATCAATGTAGACAATAAAGGGTTATATTGTGTTTATAAAAGAGTGGCCCTGGTGGATTCCTACAACATGAAAGGGGTGACAATAGAAGAATGAGTGGGGGTTATTCACGAGCTACCCTTTGAGATTGTGTTGGGTATTACACCAACTATAAGGACCTTATATGATATCTAGGAGGAATGTCTCACCAAAAAGTGATTATGTAGGGATTATGCATATGTGTTTCCCTAAGATATCAGAAAAGAGAAGTGACTTGGTCGAAGGTAGGATGAATTGGGAGTTACACATAGTAGGAGACCTATATGAAAGTGGATGGGGTGTACACCAAAGTAGGATGACCATATATGGTTCACCAATGAAAGTGGAATATGAGGAGGTGTGTTTTTATGCTTAGAAGAGTATCCCAACTTTAGTAATTTTAAATAACTAAGAGGAATATCTCAAATCTAGGTTTATATAGTATTGATGGGTTCCTATATCTGAGACCTTGCTGAGTTAGTTCTTATACGTGGATATGGATTCCAAATATGCTTAGCCCTGGTGATGACTATCGGAGGTGTTTATCCTTAGTGAGTAAAAACGTGAGGCTTGGCCCTAGTGAGGTCTTAGATACAGCTTTTATCAATTATTTGTGATTATATAGGGTGTTTAGAAATAGTGATGGCCAGTGTATGTGTGTATCCCTTGTGAGGGATAGAGAGTGGGGGTTCTTACCTTATTATTAGATAAGAAAAGGCAGGGAGGGCTTCACCCTAATTCTCCATTATGGATGACTGAGTGAAATATCAACTCAAAGGAATCCTAGGTGTCATAATATTTCACCCTATTAGGGGCCCTGGGTGAGGGATCACCAAACTAAGGAGACTTATTTGAAGGATTTCTTTATTGAGGGAGAACTGAATTTATCCTCCCAAGCAGGTCTACCAATTAGGTTTCTCAATCAGGTATCTTGAGTGGGTTGCTGATGTGGGCCTCCCAAGTGGGTATCCCAAGTGGTGGATCACCCCAATGGAGGGTCTCCCTAGTGGAGGGTATACCTAGTGGATTTTCACCCTAGTTGAGGGTCTCCCTAATGGTGGAATTCCTTATATGAGGTTCACCTTAACGGGTTACCTAATTATATTATCAACCATGTTGTTGATTTCACTAATGGTTTTATTTCCCATGCTGGTGGTTCAAGTGGGAAGATCAAGAGGGTGATCATTTAAGTGTTTTTTCTAAGTGGAGGCCCCAGAATAGGTGAAGAAAAGAAGATATCTCTCCCCTCTTGGTCATTCATCAACATGAGTGTGTGTGTGTGTTGAAAAATAGAGGAGAGAGGGTTATTTTATAGAAAAATATAGGGGTCTTGGAAAACATTCCTTGGGTGAGTGAGGATATTCATGATAGTAATTTGGGAGGATGACCTGGGTGAATGGGTCAAGCGAATGGACCTGGGAGAATGAGACCTAATCTATTTCCAACTTCAAACAACCATAACATTTGACATGAATGCCCATTTTTTCTTTAAATCAAGTTGATCAAAAATGGAAAATAAAACTATTTATAATTCTATTTTTTATAAAACCTATATGGATTTTTTTTCAATAGTTATAAGAATTCCCTATGAAATGTGGGTTTTATCTTCAACCTCATTTTCATCCACAATGTGTGAAATGGATGGCATACTCCTAGAAGGAGGTTACCAACATAAAATAAAAAAATAATAAATTTTTTTTTGAGGATTCTCTATCCCTCATTGTGTGGCTAGTTTGATGGTATATTCTTTAGGATAATTTTATAATCCAAAATCAACTTGTGTTTTTCTGAGTAAGGATCCTATCATGAGTTATGTGAAAATGTGTGTTGAGTATATTTTTAAATTTTAACAATGTGTTTTTTGACACTTAGTTTATATATTAAGTACACTTATCTCCATTATAAAAGGAGTATAGTTGGTCATGCAATAATTATATCTAAAATCTCATTAAATTCTATTTTATTTAGATATTAAGAAGCTTGAGTAATCATATTTATTCTAGTAAATAATTCTCTTTGAAATTAATTTTCGGTATATTTTAATTTAGAACAACTGATTTGAATTTTTTATTTTTGTTTAATTGTGGTAGGGTAATAAATAAATATATTTATTCAATAGTCTAGTGAATATATTAAGGGAAAAATTTATTTAGTTATTTCAATTTTTAAATAAATATTTTAATCAAAAGTATTGATAAATAAAATATTTTAGGGGAGAATGTAGTTCAAAAATAATGATCAAATAGAAATGATATATTTTATTCATTATAATTTAAATATTTTTATGTATTTAAGTGATGATATTATAGACACATTTCATGGGGTATAATAGTAATAACAAGAATAATATTATATTTTGTTCAGAGGAATAGCTAAAAATAAATAATTAGATAATTGATATTGTGTACTTGTCATTATTGATCCCTAAAAATATATTTAATAATATATCATTTTCATGGTTCATTATTATTTAAACAATTATGAATCATCCTCTATAATTCTCCCAATCCCTATAAAACGATCATTTCTTCATCCGTACCATGAATCTAGGCAGTGAACAGGACAACAATATTATGATCAATGATAAAGGTTTGAAGCACTTGGTTCTTCTACACTTAAACCTAGATTATCAAGAACATTCCACAAAAATCTAAGGATATAATATAGATATATCTAGTGGAATCATTAATTGGATTATCTACCATAATAAAAATGAAACAACAGAGACATCAAAATTTTGATCAAGCATATTACCGAAGATGAGATGTTTTTTAATTTAAATTAATTGTAAATTAAATATGCATTATATGTCTATGATATTATATGTAGAATCCATATTATTATTTATATGTATTCATTAATTATATTGAAAAAAATTGGGCTCTCACCCAATGATTCTACTCCACCTGAGAACCTTTACATTATTGATAACAAAAAACAAAGTAATACTTTGACATCCTTAATAAATCCACCTAATATGTTGCAAAAAAATAATAATTATTTTTATTACGTTAAAAAATAATCTCTTCATATTTGTGTAAATGTTTCAATTATAATACATGTTAAGAAATAATTTCTTAAACAAATATCACACTATACCATTGACACCATCCTTTAGCTATATATTTTTTAATAATGTCAAATATTGATTAGCTTATAATTTTAAAGGGTAGGTGGAAATAATAGATATCTACTTCTTGAAAAAAGTATGCATGAAAAATATCTTTTCCATGTATTTTATTCATTATTTTAAATTATGTGGATAAAAATATAAAATAAATGAAGGTGGTTGTTTTCTCAAAATGGATTCAATAGTTAATTTATCTCACTTGAGTGAAGGTGGTTATTCTAAATGTACAATGTTATTTTTTATAATTGTGTATGTAACTTGATGAGTTTTTGGATACCACCTTCCATTTTCATAGAAATTGTTTCCAAAAAATCATTGCATTACCCATCACATGGGTTTTCGGGATGATTTCGCTTAATTACCACCATTTTCTAAAATATAGATTGTTAGAGCATAACATAAGTAAAATATTGATTTGAAAAAAACTTACTCACATGCATAAATAAATTCTAAATTCTTGGTTTATGATGTGTCTATGTTTAACCAAGGTTATATTTTACCAACATAATTACCAAATTTACTAAACCTTTCTTTGATGAAAACTACAATGACCAACAACTATTATACATGATTATTACAAAAAATTTAGGAAAAACATTAAAAAAATTATAATTACAATAATAAATAGTTTTAATCTCATTAGAAAATTAATATCATAAAACATGAATAAATATAAAATGTTAATTTTTATTAAAATCATTTTCCAAAGAACTCCTATATACTTTTGCTATTTCCTTATTATATGTAATCACCTGGGAGTATAAATAAAAGAAAGATTGAGATATAAGACTAATAAGGGGAGGGTTGGTTGAGAAGGATCACGAGAAATAAATTAATATAATACATGGGTGATCATAATCATCATTATCATATCTTATAAATAGAATAATAACTATAAGCATAAGAAAATCACTTTGATACATGGAATGTGGCACATTAATAATAATGAGACAATAATTTTTTTTTGAAAAATTCTTACCCAAATAATGTGAAAATATATTTTCAGGTTCATACATAATAATTTTTTTGAAATATCATTGTATAGAATTTCATAAATCATTATTCATGTTCATGTATAATAATTTAATGAGATATAAAACATTACATATAACACCTCATGTTTTTTTGAAATATATTTTTTAAATAAATTTAATACTTTCAATCTATTTGTGTTATATGAAACTCTAAGTATAGATTGATTTACAAAATACATTGATTTTATATTTCATTTCACATAAAATTTATTTTATCTCACATTACATGAAATATCGAGTTTAATCGAAATGTGACATTTTATTAAAATATTATTATTTAATATGATAGTTATCCCCTAGCCCTTTGAATATAGTGTATGAATGTGACTAACTATATTATGAATCTATATGTTATACACATTTATGTAAAATTAATTATTTTGTGAACAATTATTTATAAATTAAAAATAAGAACTATTTGAAAATACAAGAAATATTTTTTAGAAAAATAATTTTTTTGTAGACAAATTTATTTTAACATAATTAAGGAAACAAAAAAAACTTTTTTTTGAATTATTTTAATGAAATTTATATATTCTATAATCTATCAAAATTTTTATACTAATCTTATGTGTTTCTTAGAAAAAAGATAATAGTAAATCTAATTTTACTCTTAAAACACATATTTCTCTAAAGAGAGGTATTGTCTCATTTTTCACACATATTTAAAAATTAAAAAAATCACTTTTATAAAATTTCTTTTAAATAATAAAATTTATTTTCTAAATTTAAATGTAAAAATTTTATTGGAAGGTTTTTTTGAGAATTTAATGAGAAGATAAATTTTTCGATGAATAATGAAAAATGCTTGTTTTTATTAAAAATTTTCATTTCTATTAAAGAATTTAAGAAATAAAAAATTGATTTAATATGTTTTTTAAATTAAAATTATCATAATTATTAAAATATTAATACAATTTATGTCATTTTAATCAATTCGATATTGAATTTTTATATTAAAACGTTCTATGGATATAAAATATTTACCTTTGAAAACCTGGTTTCACATCACATCTATGAGTTTAATTTAAATTAAATTCAACCACCTATAGGAGATAAATTTCAAAAAAATAGATTATTTAATTGGAATCAAGATTATTTATATTATCTAAAATTTTAAAATTAATTTTTTACAATAATTAGTTCTAAAAAATAGTAAAAATCAACAATGTTTTAATTTTTTAAAAAAAAACTAAAAGAAATATTTATGATATTTTCAAAAAAATTATCATTTTTTTCTTATATAAAATATGAAATGAATCATTTTTTAACATGTATAACCTGAAATAAATTTCTACCATCAATAAAAATCAATGCTTTCAAGCTTCCTTTGAAAAATATAAAGTTTATTTTCAATGAAAAATATTTATAAACTATTTTCTCAATATTTAATAATTTATAAAATGGAAAGGATAGTTTTCTCAAAAAAAATTTAAGTGATTTTTAATTAATACTTTAAAATTTTCCAAGATTATTTTTAATAAAATGATTTGGAAAATTTTGTATGTCTTAAAAGGTGTTTTTTAAAGTGTATAAGATATTTTCTTCAAGAAATCATTAAATTTATTTTTCAAAAAAAATTAAAACTAAGATTAAAATCATTTGTATTACATAAGTTGTATTGGGGATATGATCTGACGATAACATTTGTATTCTATCACTTTATGGTATATGATTATGATGAATATATGTTTAAGAAACCATTTTCTCTCCCCAAATTATCATGTAATGAATGTTTTATTAATATAAACCAATTTTCATATGTTATGATATCATGAATGTTTTATGATCTTTGGGAACATTTTTTTATGAAATATGTGATGGGTGCGACCAACATCTACCTCTAGTGCATTGGGTAAAGATGAATAAATCATGAATAACTATGATATCTGGGAACATGATTTCATGTTAACAATATTACGCATAAACCTAATGACATGTCGAAAATGTAATATGTGTACTATATTACACGTTCAAAATACTATGTGTGGACCTAGCTATCATTTTTATAAGTTTATTCATTTACATGGTTGCATGTACATGCATTTATGTAAGGGCCTAATTTTAAATCCTTAACTTAATAAGTGAACATGTTTCCAACTATAAATGCTCACAATGTCTTAAGGTCATGTGTATTCCACAAATATATGTATTATTCGAATATTATTCACTAATGGTTCATGTTCTTTGATACCATAATTATTTATGTCTTATGAACTTTAAATATGTATGTAACGACCCATGTTTTTAATATATGATGTGTAGGGAATGGATTTCAAATGATATTCTCATTTTTGCATACTCTTGTACTCATGATATATCTATATCTCCCTAGTTTATGCATACTGAGCATCTAATATCACCCTTTATTATTTTTCCTTTACCCATCCTATTATGAATGGTATTAAGTGTGATCTAGGTTCTTGTTATGAAAAACATTATGGTAGATGTTATAGAACTATTATGGACCAATTGATTTTGTTTCTATGTTTCCAAAGTAATTATACCTTTATGGTCCTCAGGTGTATATATATATAATTTAATGAATTTCCATCTAAAAATATGTAATATATATTTATGATAAGTTTTGGTATTTATAGTTAGTATAAAATGAAATGTTCTGTTATCCTTTGGAAACTAGGATGAAAAACATTTGTGAGATCCCTAAGGTTATTTCAAATGATATTTCTAAGGATGCGACTAAAGATAATTCTACAGATGATTCATTGTATAGTAAAATTTCGTGGAATTTTTTTAACTTATAGATTCAGTGGTTTATAAAAAATTACATCCCTATCTTCATACTAAAAGTGTATGTGGATCTAGAGAAGAGGTACATAGTGGTAAATAAATGATATGGCTATATTGATTTAGACATGATTATCACTTAGTGCATGATAAATTTCCTTGAATCACACCTAGTTGGATACTCTCTGGTTAAATGTTTGGTAAATTCACAAACTCTTTATGTACCATCATGAAGGATTTGAATAATTACCATGAATGAATTAGGTTAAGACTAAGGTGTTATATATTGAATTGAAGGTGTCATAATTAAGATGTATTATAAATGAATTTTCATGATTATGTGGTTTTATAATATTATTCGTATTTCTAAACCCATGATTTCTATTTTTTCCAATTGATAGAACCCGAAAGAACCATGTTAGTCTGAATTCAATAGACAATGCAATGATTTTCCTCCGGAGTAACAAAATTTTAGGGGAGCTAGAATGAAAAACCTCATTGTTATTCTTAGACAAATCTTTCAAGATATTAATCATGATGAAATTGTAAATGAGAAAAGGAAAGAATAAATGTTCTATTGGGTCTTCATGAGGAAACATCTACCCTGTTTCAGTGGATCCATTAATCCACTATTCCTTGTGAAATGGATTTGTACCCCAAAAAAGATATTTTCTATTCTCCATTTTCAGTGAATGAAAAATTAATTTTGGTTATTAATAATTTTGAAGGTCAGGAGTATCAATGGTGGAACCTTATTTATAATATGAGTCAAGATAAGGTAATTCACTCAATTGAATGGGATGAGTTTAAGATGATATTTTTTAGTAATCACTTCCCTCGTATACTTTTACAATGATGTAGAAGGAATTTCTCAATCCCAAATAAAAATATTGTGAATATATGTGTACTTATGAAGCTAATTTCATAATAATTTCATGTTATAATTCTGGTTTAATAATTACTCTATAAAGAAAAATTGATCAATTCATTGTTGGATTAAGACCAATTCTTGTGAAGGAATTTTCTATAAGAGATTTTATTGGCTACTAAGAATTCATTCAATGTGCACTAAAAGTAGAAATGGATAATAGAGACTATTAAAAATCTCATGGTTTTGATAAGAAAAGTAATATCAAGTCTCCTGATAACTCAAATAAATCAAAAGTTTTAAAAAACATCAGTAACCTACAATCCAAAAATGTGGGAAGAATAAATCAAATGAATTACTTAAAGGAATAATAGAGTTTTATAATTGTGTGAATATTTTCCATCAAGAAAAATAAAGTATAAGTGGGTTTAATAGGAATGTAAGTGAAATGAATAGACAGATATAGCTCAACAGAATAAACCACCCACATATCAGTGTTTCAAATGGGAAGATTTTGGAAATTATGAGAATAAATGCCCCAATCCAAGGGATAATGTGGATGATAAATTACAAAAACCACTGAAGGAAAAGGAAAAAAGTGAAATATTATTTAATCACAATAAAATAAGTGAATCATGATAATTAGGTTACACTTATTATCCCCTCCTTATATAGTTATTTCAGGTTTAATTGTTTATAAATGATCCCCATAAAAATATTATTATTCATCCTTTAGTGAAACTTTATGTTATTATCTCTCTATACCTGGATTCTAGAATAATAAAATCACATTTTATATTCTATTGATACAATGATAAAAAAATATTTCATTGAAAATGTATCTGTATAAGATAAGGTCACATATAAGTAAGAAATGGTGAACTAACCTTTAGAAGTGTATATGTATCCTTGTAAGATTAACTTAATTGTTATGGTTACCATAATGGTTTTATGAGTTTAAGTTTGATAATAAATTCAATTTTATTGAAAACCCTTTTGAGGTTTTATATGATAGTATTTAATCAATATTATAGACATTTTAAGAGAAATTTATTGTAATACAACCTATTAGTTTAATATGTATTTTAGTTAAAATGTTTTTTGAGGTTGAATTCCTTTACACTTTGTTGATATATAATTAATGCTATTGGTAGCCTTTATATTTCCTTTTATATTTTATATTGTGGTAATTATGGTTTGTATTCGATCACCTTATGCATTTAGTGCACTTCATTTCTATCATAGAAGATTTCTCACTGGAATAAATAATGAAGAAATAATCCCTAGGTTTATCGATCCCTTTGAAATTATCGATCATATTATGACCATAATTTCTTTCATGGTTCTTCAATCAAACCTATATTATGTATATAATGTGTTCCATGTTTTGATATAGAGGAAGTACATACCCAAATCCTCAAATGTACTGAACTCAGAGGTTATACCACTAGAGAGTGATCTTTCTTTTTGGGAACAACCCATGAAGATTTAGATCATATGTAGAATGTTCTATGAAACTAGACCACTTACCTGGTAAATCTTTTATGGTTAAAATTCTAGATTGAAGAAGTTACATGTGAACCTGGGGATATAATTAGGTATATGTATCCTCAGTTGTCAGTTCCAAAGTGAATAGTTTTTAGGGAAAAATCATTCAAATGGAGGTAAAATTTAACACAGTAATGTTTTATGAAATTTATTTTTTAAATTAAATTTAATCTTTAAAATATTTTTCATTACACACAACACCGAGCTTATCATGTGTTACATAAAACACCAAGTTTATCTTTTACTACAAAAAAACACAGAGTTATATTGAATTACATGAAACACCAAGTTTAAATAAAATATAACATACTATTAAAATATAAATACTTAATATTATTGTTATCTCCTAGCCATTTAAACGAATTTTACAAAATATATTATCTATATTAAGAAATTATTCATTTTATATAAGAACGCATATTTTTCTTGAGATAGGGATCCTTTAATTTCTATTAAATATTTAGTTTAAATGCTTAATTACGACCTAAGGTGAAATCTTGTTTAGGTCATAGAGGTATCAGGGGTGTTTGGGGATTTTTTAAAGTCTAGAACCCAACCATTGCGGTGAAAAGTCAAGTCACATAGTTTGTAGAAACTTTGCAGGTATTCACATGGGTAGATATAACTATGAAAGGCTAGATAGTGGGAAGCTATAGGATGAATTATTTGATAATCTGCATAATTTGGGGTACACACCCATGCAAGAATGTCTACAATTTTGATAGAGTAGTTTTTCACAGTTTCCAAAAGTTTAGCCGGACCGTCTATACAAACAATGCAGGGTACCCCTTCTAACATAAAAGGGCACACAATTGGTGTAGGTTTGGAAAAACATGAATCCAATTAATGTGACCTTGGTATTTTGGTGAATTTACCCATTTTTACTTAATTAAATCTTATTTTAACTCAAATTTCTTCATTCTTCACTTTGGAAAGATGGGGGAATTTTGGAAGTTCCTTTGAAGATCTAAAGTAGGATTTGTCATAAAATCTCCATTTTGAGCACGGAATCAAGAAACATTTGTCTCATTAGATATATATCTATAATATCTATATTCCTTTTTTGTACCATTTTTTGGTATCAGATGTGTTATTTAGGTGTAAGATAATATTCCCTTTTTATAGTTTATTTTTCGGTTCTTCGATTTTACCATGATCTAAGACAAATCCGATGATGACACTAGAAGATATATTTACTAAAAACCTATGGTAGGCGGCCTCATGCATTTATTTCAAAGTATATGTGTTTATATATATAATGTTATGTCATTTACCAAATTATTAAAGAGGCGCACTTGATATCAAATTTAACCCTTGAGCTAAATTGATAAGTATGACACATGTAATTAAAGGAACCCATTGATAATTTTGTAAATATTAAGAACCTTTAATTTGAGCCACCACATAAGTTTTGTTTTTAATTTAAAGGGACTATTATGGATGGCGTATGTTTTGAATACCTTTTAGGTGTTCCTTTTACCCTTATTCATGGGATTCTTAATATTGAAATGTCAAATGATCAATTGAAATGTAAATGGAATTTTAACTTCCAACTATAACTTTGTTTATTAAGACACTTTATGGAAAATAGGGAAACCAAAGTTCACACACAAGGACAATTAGGTTCTGAAATATCTCACAGAATTGTTAAACACAAGACTAAGGTTATTTTAGTCAGATGCTCCATATAATTCTTAGTGCATAATAATAACCTGGGTGTATAGATCCTCCCTAATAAGTTATTCTAGGTGAGAAACCATTCTTTCCATTTTCTAGATGAATTCCTCCAAGGTGATTTGGCCTTGGTTGAAGCCTCGGGCTATGATTCGGTCTTTCTTGTCTATCCATGCTTCATGCTCCTCAATGGTTAATCCATCTGATCTTATCCATGCATTTATCCACCTTTTATGGTGAGATTGAATTTTATTGATCATGTTGATTACCATAACATGTTTAAATCAAATTGAATGGATGATTATATATATATTCCTTGGGTGACACCTAGGTTCTAATACGAATTCCATTGATGGACTAATTTGGCTTAGAACATTCTTATTCCAGAGTGATACTTGGACTCTTTATATGGATTGCTAAGGACGAACTCATAGAGAAAAACTATTATATATCAAGTGATACTTGGTCTCCTTATGAATTTCCAAGGATATAATTATAGGGAATTTGATCATATATGCCACAGGTGACACTTGGTCTCCCTTAATGGACTACCAAGGATGGACTTGAGTGGTAGTGTTGTCATACCAGACCTAGAGTGATTTTAGGATCTTAATTTGGAATGGCTAAGATGGTCTTGTAAGGTTCTTGGTTCATGTTATACCTAGAGTGATACTTTGATTCCAAATAAAGATTTCCAAGTATGGGATCGGGAAATAAATTGAATAATGAATGAAATGATATAAAGGACATGTCTTCCAAGAAAAAACACATTCTTGAATTTAGTCAATGTCTCAATCCTTATAGATGGCTAGTTCAAGCATCTTTGGTCACATATTATACAAGGTACGCTGGGCTACGAGCTAGGTGTTGAGTCTTATTAATTAAATGAAATTGGTTAATTAAATGAACTTGATTAGGAATTTCGATACAAATAATTGTTTATTTCTACATTTCTGGATAAGCTGGAGTAGGTTGTAGAGGATGGGAGTCCCTCGGATCCCAATCCATTATCATTATTTAATTTCATTTCTTCTTTTACATGTTCTATTTATAGATTCACATTATTTTTTTATACATATTCTCTAACTAGATATAATTAGACCTTATGTGGAATCCTACTAAGATTATATCTAAGACTATGTTCTAGCCACTGATGGTACCTGAATAGTCAGCATTATTTAAGGTATGGATTATATAAATAACCCTACTATAGGTTATTGATGGATACTTAGGATCAGGGGATCATTGGACTATGTTGAGGCTTGCAATTCTATATCGAATACTTTTGGCCTTTTTTAACTTTTGTTCCATGTATTATATACCTACCATGTATTCATGTTTTAGATTATTTAATATACGCAATACATGTATCATCATTTTCTTCTCCATATGATATTTCTTATTTTATGATTTATATACTCTTGTCTTATTCATTTATTATCATTTTGATTGATTTATTGCTTCAACTATATATATGATATTGTATTTTTATTGTGTAACACATTGGTTATGACAAAATAGTCTCCCCACAGACAGACCTAGTCCCTAGCTTCTAGTCTCTAGCATTTAACATTTAGAGAGATGCACATGAGTCTATGTGAACAACCATTATTGGGGAAAATTTAGTGGAATTTGGGTTTGGGACGTTACAAAGTGGTGTAAGAGTGTTATTTTATAGTTTTATTTACTATTTGGTGATAATGTAAATGGACAGTAAGGAATGGGGGTTTTTTAATGAGTTTTGGTTGGGCGTAGATAACGAAAATATAGGAAAAATCCACATTTCTTAATATTAAACTTCTATTTTCATAACTTCTGGTATTACAGTTGATTTGATTCCACCATTGGGTGATTCACTTGAATTGTGATGTTATTACTTTATTTTCTTATGGGTTTTATTTTTTTCAACTTGTAGATATGAGGTTATTCTATCTCATTCACAATTTTAGTCACTTTATAGTAATCACATGTCCTATATTATGCCATATCATTTAGGTTGCGTTACTTGTTTCATGATGTTGTGATAGGTTTCGTTGTAGTTATTTCTACTATTTTGATTTACATTCTAGAATGTGTTATTTTATGGCTTAGGTGGATGCCATATTTGGTTCATGAAGAGTATGGTCCCTTATGGATCATAATTTGGTGAACCATTTGGTTCAAACATTTTTAATGAATTGTGATATAATGAAAAATTAATTGATATACACTGGAAATGACTATGAAAATGAAATGAAAACTGAAATTGTTATATCATAGAACTTAACCCAGACCTAACCTTAGTGGAGGGATGTAGGAAGTATCTATATATTTTATATGATATTTACACAATCTATACACGAATCTATAAGAATTTAGAGGGGTGTTTTCTTATATTGGAAGGATTATAACTATCCTATTTAAAATATCTTCTCTTTGAGATATGAACTTTTATAACATTATTATCTGAGGAATGTGTATGGTACTATAAAGGCATTCCACAGTGATGATCTCTAGTTGTATGCCTGGAGGGTGGTGACGACCACACATTGGAGGTGGTGGTCCATGGGCTACTGGTAGATCCTGCAGTAAGTGACAACAAAGGCACCAGTAGTTGCACGAGACAAAGTTGATGAGGCATGGTTTATGTGAATGCTTTATTCATTTCATGCAGACCATTTATGGAGAACCACGAACATCCTATATTATGGTAGAGTTGATATGTGAGTTCTTGTAGTAGAATCTACCCATATATTCACGAAATGGTGTACCACATGCAATAGAGTCAAGGCTAGAAGCCATGCTATATATCTTTTAACATCAAGATATTCCTCCTAAGAGGATAGTAGATCTCACTATGTATATGTTGCATGATTGCACCAAGATATTTTGGGGTGTTATTATTCAAACAGATCATCATAAAGAGATTTCCTGGATGGATTTCTATATGTCCTTCTATGATTATGTCTATCCCAATATGTTGAGGGATAATAGAGAATAGGAGTTTATTCACCTAGAGAAGGGAGTGTTATCAGTTATGGATTATTTGGCACGTTTTACTGAGCTTCAACACTTCGCACCTATTTTGATGGGTGACAAGTTATCTAAATATAGGTGATTAATGGATGGTTTGAGGTACAACCTGTGTTCATAGGTGAATTTATTTCAGAAAATTGCATTTCAAGAATAGTAAATCATACTCATATCATTATTAACTACCTAAGAGAGGCTAGGGGTTTGAACCAAGGCGGTTAAGCATCTACAATCGGTGCTACAGTGACCCGTAGTATGATGTGTTGTTTGGAGATTCCCAAACATTATTCTAGTTTCTAGATCACATAATCATGTAGCTAGGTGAGGTTCCACCAATTCAGTTGACTGGTACATACGAGGTCTCAATGTATGAGGTACCTAATAGAGTATCAATTTAGTGAAAAGATGGTCTATATAAATCTATTTTGTAGAAATTTTCCTCTGTAATCCAGTGAGAGAGTGTTTTCACCAACTCCACATGTAGGAGGATGGATAATAGCTTCTCATTAGCCATTGATCTAGGGTATAGAAGGTCGATCAGTCTGAGTGGTGGTCTTGGTCCTGGTTTCCAAACACTATATTTGCAATGATAGCAGAGTAGATCAACTTAGGGTATCTTGGCATTATCACTAGGGGCAGATCCAGCTAGATATACAATAAAACGGACCCCTAAAGAGAAGATTCTTGGACCATCTACTATCAATGGTACTATTATATTATTCTCTACTTTAGAATATTATCTTTTTGGTATAGTAACATCTTATACCATTATATATATGTCCATTTTAGAGAATGTTGGGATCATTACTCAGACATCTGACAGTGTTATGATGATAGATACTCCATTTGGGATTAGAACTGAGGATGTATGTCAGTGCAGGGAGTTCCCCCTTGAGATTGATCAGTTTTACTTTATATAGGACCTCTTTTTCCTTGAGATGGTAGGTTTTGACATCATTCTTTGTATGGAATGTTTGTTTACCTTTCACGCATTCATTGACTTTAATCACCGATGGGTGAGATTCACATCACTAAAGGGAATATAGTTCATTCAAAATGGTTAATGGGATATCTAGGTGAGATGAGATGGACTTGAGCATTTTGGAATGGGCGATATGACATCTCAAATTGAGATATTGTGTCTCGATGGTCAGGGAACAAGTTAGGAATATTTACCTCCAGTGGTAGAGAATTTTAGGAAGGCTTTCCCAGATGAATTTTTAGGATTACCCCTAGTGATATTGTTAGAGTTATCTATCAAAATAGTTTTAGGAGATTAACTAGTATCCATTCCTCCTTACCTGATGGCTAATACTAAGATGAAGGAGCTTAAGAGGCATCTAGAGGATTTAGAGGCATAGTGGTTTATACAACCCAATTCTTCTCTAGGGTTATTTTCTTAACCATTTTTTTAAACGTTTAATGGTACCCTCTAGATATGTATGGATTAACAAAAATTAAACCAACTAATGGTTTAGAATCAGTATCCTCTTCCATATATAGATTAACATTTTGATCAGCTCTGAGGAGATGGGGTTCTCTCAAAGACAGATTTGAGATCTGGTTATCATCATGGGCGTGTGAGACTATCATACATACCTTTAATAGGTTTTCTTAGAAGGTATGGTATATATTAATAGTCATTTATGTCTTTTAGTGACACGAACATGCTAGAAATCTTCTTAGAACTGACGAATCACGTTTTCCATACTTATCTGGATTCATTTTTCTTGGAGTTTTTGGAAGATATATTGGTGTATTATCCCAATCAACTCAACCATTCCAAACATCCTGATATTGTATTGAATACACCCATAAAGTATTAGTTATATGTTTAGATCACAAAGTGACACTTCTAGATGGATCAGATTCACTTCTGGGGCCACAATATCTCAGAGAGAGGAGTATCATTTGAACCAAAGAAGGTGAGAGCTATAGTTTCTTAGGAGTATCCCAATAACGCATTTGAGGTACTAAGTTTCTTAGGACTAGTGGGATATTATAGGTGTCTTATAACAGACTTTTCAATCTTATCAATACTACTGAAGGAATTTACGAAGAAGGGTGAGGAGTTTTTATGGTTAGATACCTATGAAAAAGCCAGGCTATATTTGGAAAAGAGATTGAATTCATCATAGATACTGATTTTTTCAGAGCCCGAATGGAGTTACATTATTTACTTTGATGCATCAGGTATCAGGATTGGAATATTTCTTATGATGGGGGATATATTTTTAGCATATTGGTGTATGAAGTTGATGCCACATGAGTGGAATTATCTGATGTGCATTCTTGAGTTTACTACAATGTTCACACATTTCATTATTGGAGACATTATTTACTTGGAGATTATTTTATGGTGTACATGGGCCACAAAATCCTCAAGTACATATTTACATGGCGTGATCTAAATTTGAGGTAGTTAAGGTGGGTTGAGTACCTATATAATTTCAACTCTGATCATGCATATATGCCTATAAAAGGAAATGTAGTTTCTGAGGAACTGAGCATGAAGACTCGGATATAGGTAGTTCATATGACTAGTAGTGAGAGGAATATCATGGATTTGTTCTCTGAGATTCACCTAGTGGTGCAGTACAGTTAGGGACTGACTTATCAATCATCCTTAGATGTTACCTATACCATTCTAAATATAGTGGGGAGGAGGAAGCTATCATATTCTAAGGTCCTAATCCTATATGAGAGTTTGGAAGGTGAGGACCCACCTCCAGGTTGGACTGTTGGTGAGAATGAGATTCTACATATACATGGCCATATATGGTTTCTTTCAGACATGCGGGGGGAGATGATATGAGATTTTCAATCATTATCTTAGGCAGTGCAGCCCAGTGTCACCAAGATTTATCAGGATTTACATCTCCAATATGGGTGGTTGGGTATGAAAAGATATGTAGATGTTTTTTTCATGAGATGGTCCACCTTTCAGTAGGTTAAATCTCAACACCAATGACCAGTCGAACATTTACAAAAATATCCCATTCCCGAGTGGAAATGGGACGATGTCACAATGTATTTAGTGAAAGGTTTAATGATGTCACATTGAGTTAATTATGTCGTATGGGTCTTTGTTGAGAAGTTCATAAAGGTGGGACATTTCCTATCGGTCAGGGACACATTTTTAGTTTATAATCTTGGGATTTTGTATATATGTGATATAATATAAATTCCTAGGGTCCCATGAACTAGAATTTCAGATACAGACTCTCAATTACATCATGGTTTTGTAAAGTAAGGGAGAGTATATTGGGTAAACCAGCGCTTCTGAGCATAGTGTACCACCCTCAGACTAATTTCTAGTCCGAGATTATGATTCAAGTTCTTGAGTACTTGTTGCAAGCATGGGTCCTATATTCTGGGGTCTCTTTAGAGAGGGGAATATCCTTGTTTGAATTTGTCTATAACAATATCTTTTAGGCTACTATTTATATGACACCTTATGAGTATTTATATGATAGTTCACGTCAATCACCCTTATGTTTGTTAGAGGTAGGACAAGAAGCTATTCTTGGACCTCCTCTCATTCAAGAGACTATAAAGTAGGTTCAATTGATTTAATAGAGGATAAAACTACACCGTCTCAACAAAAATATTACACTGATCACCGTAAATTAACTTTAGAGGATGAGGTCGGGGATTGGGTCATTTAACATGTTTCACTAAGGATGGAACACAAGAGTATCATGAGACAGGGTAAGCTTTCACCATAATATTTCACATTGTTAGAGATTCTAGGGAGAGTCTGGATGGTAGCCTATCAGTTGTAGTTACATTAGAGGTACTAAGACTATCTTGAAGTCTTATATGTATCTCATATTTTCCACTATCATTTAGACCCATATTAGGCTTTTATCCCAAGGATGTTGATTTATAGGTAGATGTATCCTTTCTGGATAATTTGATTCATATTGTAGATCATAGCATGAAGGTTCTCTGAGGCTGGACAATTCCTCAAGTACTGGTGCTAGGTAGCATGACCGTGTATAGGATAAGACCTAAGAGTGGGAGGATGATGTATGAGAGTAGTTTCTAAAGTTATTCTCATACATTCATTACCACATGTGAGAAAGAAATTCAACAATTATTTTCCTTAAGGGGAGTTTGTAAAACCTGATTTTGTCTTGTGGAATGAATCCCTTATTTTTAATTAATTGTTGAGATTAAATATGTAATTATGACGTAATGTGATATCCCATTGAGTTCATAGAGGTATTGTGGGTGTTTTGAGCTTGTTAAGAGCCTGTAACCCAACCTTTAAGGTGAAAAAGTTTTGTCGTACGGTTTGTAGAAACCATACAGAGAAAACTGCATAGTTTGATAAATATGAATGAGGATAAAATTTGGAAAGATACATGTTTCATTTTTGGATAAGTAGTGTAATATGTGGTACAATCACATGCATGAATTTCTAATTTTTTTACATAGATGTGTTTTCATGGTTTGCGCATGACTAGTCAAACTATGCGGGGTTCCCCTTCTTACAGAAAATTCTGCATGGTTTAGCCAATCATTCGGAAAAACTATACGACGTAGTGATTTTGGGGAGGTTATCAATTTTCTCTTAATTAAACATTATTTCAACCCTAATTTTTTCATTCTTCACATTGGAGAGCCATGTAAATTTTGATAGCTCCTTTGAAGTTCTAAAGTGGTATCTTTCGCTACCTCTCTATCTGAGCTCAGAATCAAGAACTGTTTATCTCATTGAATCCATATCGGTAATATATCCATTACATTTGTGTCATTCCTATTTTGGTTTGGTATCTGATATTATATTTATTTCCAATATAATATTCCCTATATATAGGTTCTTCGTCCGTTCTTCAATTTTCTCCCAATATAAGATTAATCAGAAGATGATAATGGATGATCTATTCACTATGATCTTACAGTAGATGGTATAATTATTTTCTTTCCAATTAAAATTGATTCTATATATAAAATTGTGATGCATGAAAAATTATCATATATACTCCCTTGAAATGGAATTTAACCCTTTAGTGTAATTTATAGGTCTGACCTATATAATTAAAGGAACCTATTGATAATTGTATAGAGGTCAAGAACCTTGACTTACAACCACCCCTTTTGGTGTGTTGTTTAATTAAATGGACAACCATGCATGGAATATGTTTTAAATGAATTTAGGTGTTCCTTTTAACCCCTGTCATAAGATTTTTAATATTTAAATTTCAAATGATGAATTGAATCATCAATGAAATTGTAACTTGAATTATGAATTGATATCTAATATGATTTTTAATATGAATTAAAATTTTAATTGAAAAAGGGAAAGGTAATAGAAGCATTTCCTCTAGACACTATCTATGTATTCGTTTATTAAGAAAGAGATGATTCTTATAATGAGTTTCCCATGTGATTTAAATTAAAGACTGAGCCTTCTAAGCTTATCCATGCCTTGAGCCTCCATCTAGGGTGAGATTGATTAAATTGATCTTGGTTATGACCTTGGCCTTTTTTAATAAAATTGAATGAGTATTTATATTTATATATATACGAATTGGGTGACATGTGGGTTCTTATATAAATACCACAGATAGACTCGTTCAACTTCAAACATTCTTATTCATGAGTGATACTTACATCAATTTAATTTTTTTATGAAAGCACTTTTAAGGGAAAGTTAGAAACCTAAAAATATTACATGTAATAACCAATTCGAACCTCATAAGAAATTACCATAATATTCAAAAAAAATGTTAAAACTTTTGAATTAATCATCCTATGTAAGATCCAGGAGATAGATGTTACCTTTGTATATGGATCTTCTTTGATGAGATCCTTGAAGTGGTAGGCCAACCTATCCTAGGTTTGAATGTATTATTCCAAATTTATATTCCCCTCATTGATTCCATGAGCCAAAATACAGTCTTTTTTGTCGATCCAATCCACTTGCTCTTGGTTAGGATCAATTTGAATTGATCTCCTGTACATTTTATATTATTATGCCTTTGAAATATTAATATAAAAATTTCCATCTGTAATATTTACCTCGGTGTGTAGGAGAAGCATAAGTTTAGAATTCTCTTTCCTTTGCTCCCTTTGGACTCCACCAGATTCCCCCAAATCAACCAACCAGTTAGGATCCTCATGCCTTTCACCTATAGACTCCGTAGCCTTATCATAACCACCCACTAATAGGAGCTGACTATTATATGTCTAGTGATACTTTGAATCTTTATGTATTTCAAAGGATTGGAATAGAAGGAAATTGATCATATACTCCATGGTCACACTAGAGATCCCTTAGTGTACCACCATGGAAGGACTTTAGTGGTAGTGTTGTCATACCACACCTAGAGTGATACCAAGATTCCAATGAGGAATGACTATAATGTGATTATAAGTTTCTTGGTTCATGTGGGACCTAGAGTGATTCCTAGATTCCAAATAAGAAATTACCAGGATGGGATGAGGTTCTAATGTTAATAATGAATGAAATGAAATAAATGACATGTCGTCCAATCCAAATCTGAATCTTGTATATTCTAAATTTATTACACCTTATAGATGGCTAGTTTATGAATATTTGATCATATTTTTTATAGGGGACACTGGGATACGAGAAAGGTCATGAGTGTTATTAATTAAATGTAACTGATTTATTTAAGGAACATGATTATGAATTGAGATAGGAATGATTTTTTTTTACATTTTGGTATATTCTGAAGCAGGTAGTATAGGATGGGTGTCCATATGAACCTAGACCTTTATGGTTGTTTAATTGTGGTGATTCCTTTAAATATTATATTACTTAAAGAAAATAGTTTTTGTTATATATATTCACTAATTTAATGGAACTTGACCTTGGTGGTTTCCTACTGAGATTATATCTCACACCCTATTAGAGTTGCTAATGGAACCCATTCATTCTTTATGATTGCATGTATGGATACGGTAAATAACAATGATATAGGTTCTTGATTTCTACGTAGGAGAATGAGAACATGGGACTGAGATAAGTCTTGGGATTCTAGATTAGATACTTTTTTCCTTTTTTCCTTTTTTTATATATTGTACACTAACCTTGTATAAATGTTATCGATTCTTTATTAGATATATGACATGTTTCATCATCATCTGTATATGATATTCCTTATGGTGTGACTTATATATTCTTATTTAGTTTATTTTATATCCATATGATTGATTCACTACTTCAGAAAATTATATAATCTTGTATTTCTGATATATTACACTATTAATATGAGGGCATTTTCTCCTCAATGACACAATTATTCCCTCACTAGTTATCAGTAGCCACTAGCATTTGAGGAGATGCCCTTGAGGCCTTGTGGGAAACCAGGATTGGGGAACCTTTAGTGGAATCCAGGCCTAGGATGATACAATTTTCACATTTATATAAAAGTAAATATTTTTTTGATGAATTAATTTTAAATGATAATAAAAAATATTTGAAAATAAATGGAATCATTTTCTAAAAAAAGTTTTTAATGCGCAAAAATTAATTTAAACTCAATAAATTAAAAAATAATTTTCATTAATGATTTTAATTAAATATATATATATATATATATTATATATTCACAAAAATTATTTAAACTCTAATTATGTTTTTTATTACAGAGATAATAATAAATCAATTTTGATGCGTAAAATGTATATTTTCCTAAAAAACAGTTTTGTCTCATTTTCCACACTTATTTTAAAATTAATTTTCAAATATTTGAGAAAAAATATTTGAAAAAATATTCTTCATCTTTGAAATATATATTTCAAAATTATCTTAGACTTAATTTTTTATAATTTTCTAAAAATTTAAATTGTTTGTTGAATAGTGAAAATACTAGTTTCTATTAACAATTGTAATTTATATTGAAGTATTTAAAAACATAAAAAGTGTTTTAAGATGGTTTAAAATGAAATTTATTTTACTTATTTATGTATTTATTCAATTTAGTTCATTTTAATCAATTCAATCCTAAAATTGGATAGTGTAAACTTCTTTACATATGAAAATGTTCTCATAAAAAATGCTCTTTCTTGTGGCATCTACGAGTATAATTTATATTAAATTATACATATTTTGTTAGTTGAATTTGAAAAAATTGATTCCATATTTTTAATAATGATAATATACTATATCATATAATATCAACTTAATTTTTTACCACAATTAATAGTAATAATATAAAAAAATATTTATCTGGGTTAAGGTAAAAAATGATTTACCGAGGGTCAAACTAAAAAGATAAGGGTTAAAAATGACCCAAAACATGTCCAATACAATTTTATCCACATATTTAGACCTCATAACTTTTATTTTAGATAATGGAAAATTTTGGAGTCATCTTTATTGTCAATAATACTGGTACACCTTTTTCATTTTAAAAATTATAAGTGTACCACTCACCTCACTTATAAAAGTTCACCCCCTATCCACTCTTATTTACACTTTAAAACACCATTATTAGAGAAATTACATACCCAAATACGTTTATATATTCCATAATATCATACTATAATCTATACAATGGTCATTAATACAACCTAGGAAGGCTTTTGGTGTAACTCAAAAGAAGATTTCTCAAGAAGAGGTAACGTCCGTAACCGAGCATTTTTTTATTTCCTCCCCCACCTCCTTAAATTATTATTAAACCATTATAAAATAATAGAATTAGTATATTCCATATAATGATATTTTTTATGTTATGTTATTCACCTATATCCATCTCCTCTTTCTTCAAATGGGTTATGAAATCATCATTAATTTGGATGAAGGACTACCGCCTCACGAACCGATGTTATTCAATTTCCATCACAACCTATCGTAGATTGATATAATGATGGATCTAATATTTATATACTATATTTATGATATAATTGTAAATATTTATTTATAATACCACTCCTACGTTCTTACCTCTAAACCAGTTGAGAAACAACAATGTCGCTCGTGTCTATGGCAGACTACCACCTCGTGAATCAATATGCTGTGTTTTTTAAATTCCATTATACTTTTATGGTAATATGGATATATTAAATGAATATATAGTATATTTATAACATAATATTACCTATTTAATAAATATATCACATATAACTTCTTACTTTCCATTCCTTTGGTTCTACGATAACGTCGTTCATGCGTACTGTAGACTACCACCTCCTCAAATGATGTGATTCATTTTTCTATAATACTTTACATAGAATGTAATAAGTGTTACAATGACCCATTCTTGACATGCATAGAAATTAAATAACATTTTAAGAATACATAAAAAATTATACCAATAAACACACAAAGACCATATTACTCTAGTACCTTTGGAAACTTGGAACACATTCTTCCAATTTGGTGAAAGATCATAAAAATTTCCAATAATGATATTCCCATTTTAGTACTCATAACTAAAACAATTATTTATAACCTATGGAATAGAAAAGATAAGAAAGGGTTGTGCTAAAATTATCAGTATGGATAATCAAAAGAGATACATAAGCATAACATGAGTATAAGGGTATGAGATGATGATCACGACAATATAAGATCATAACCGACATATAAAAGATCATAAAAATGACTCATTCCATAAATATTGGTAGTTAATAAATAATTAATATTAATTAAATAAATAAAATAAGCCATGAAATCATAACATTGGAATAAAACATAGAATTGTGGGAGAAAAATAATTATACAATATGATTTCCATAGTATCCAAGGAATCTCTGCCAAGAGCATCTTAGTAGTATGGGTTCACTCCCCATACCATCTTGGTATTCATGGTTTACTTCTAGGGTCATCATAGTATCATGATATCACTCCTCATGCCATCATTGTAGTCATGGTTCAATCCCATGGAAATCTTATTTGTCAATGTTCACTCCCAAGACCATATTAGTCTATATCATGAGATATAAATCTTTAACCAACACATTAGAGGGAGATATATATCAAACCCATCTCATAATGAAATCATATATTTATATTCCAAAAAAATCATAAACAATCATATATTAACCCCTGAAATTAAATGGGTGTCATAAACATGTAATCTTATCATAACCTGTGAAAAATTATTCAAGTTTCATAATCATTTCATCAAAATCATAACCCATGAAATAAAAATGGATTTCATAAACATATAACCCATGAAATATAAATAGGTTTTAAAAAGACTATTACATCAAGCATACACCATTCAAATAAAGAATATGAATGGAACCTTTAGATCATTTCAAATGAAGGCATTAGTAAAATCAATGGATTTCAGCATAGATGGAAAATAATTTTGAAAAATATATCAAAAACATTTCTCGAGTAAAATATCATTTCTAATTTGAAAAGGTATTTTTTAAAATATAAAATCTTTTGAAAACCATTTTCTTGGGAATAAAAATTATGAATAAATATTGAAAAAATATTGACAAAAATTTTACCTAAAAACATATTAAATAATAATGAAATTGTTTTGAAAAAAGTTTTCCATCATGACCCTACTCAAAGGGGCCCATTCCATAACTACCCCAAGACCACCTCCAATAGGCTAGGGGATGGAGACTATCACCAAGTGGGCATATCCCACCAATGGGAGTCATTTTTCCTATGTACTTGTACACACACACATCTCTATGCCCCAAATGCTAAAATATTAATATTGTAAGTAAACAAGAATGCATAACACAATGATGACAACAACAATGTATGACCTTAGAAAAATGGGAAGTAAAAAGGGCCAGAATACAAGCCCACTAAAAAATAGGGTTTTTGAGAAAATGAATTCTCGGGTTCCTAAAACTCATCCGAAAAAAACCTTACCTAAAGTGTAGGGGTAGTAAAAATATATTAAGTCTTAGGATAACACCTCATCTATATGATCTCTCCAAGAACCACCTAGTCTTGGCCCACTTAGAACTCCATAAAAGTGTCAATAATCTTCACAAGATATGACACATGCGAGAAAATCACATGCAGAGGTGAGTAAAACAATACTCAGCATGACACCCTGAAATCAAAAATGAAATATACTACAAAGGAAATTAGAAAGGAATACCATGAAGGAAGACCATAATGGAATATCCCTAAAGGACACCATAAGGGAACACCACGAAGGAACACCACTAAGGAACACCGTGAAGGAACACTGCGAAGGAAAACCACTAAGGAACACCACAAAGAAACACCACAAAGGAATACCACAAAAAACACCACAAAGGAACACCACTAAGGAACACCATGAAGGAACCCCACAAAGGAACACCACTAAGGAAATAAATGAAGTATACCAAACAGAAATAAATAAATTATACCACATAGAAATACATGATGTATACCACATACAAATACAAGAAGTATACAACACAAAAATACATGATGTATACCACATATAAATAGAAAAGGCATACCACAAAGAAATACATGAATTATATTACATATAAATAGTTTAGTAATCTCAACACAAGTATATATATGTTTCACATATACCAAGGATATACATATATACTGTTGACTAGGCTCAAAGTAAATATTTTATTCACAACCAATCACTATCATAATATTTTTCTCGAGGTGCTCTTATTTTGGGAGAACTCTCTCCTCCTTCCATGATATCATCTGATACTCTCACAAAGATTTCCCTCTAATTTGGGCTTTTCCCAAAGAGAAATAGACTGTTCAAATATCATAATATAAATAGAGAGGATCCTTCCCATAGAATACCAACAACCCAATATTTATTAGCCACAATGTAGGGGATCCTTCTTAGAGAATACCGACAACCATACCAATGATGCTCATAACATAGGGGGTCATTATCAAATAATAACAACAACCCTATCGATATGACCCACTATATGGAAGACTAATTCCTAGCACTCGGAGGTTACATCAATTCCCACAAAACTAAATCACGGGGATATAAAATCTCCTTAGTCCCATGGAGGGATACCATAACTCTATATGGGGACTTGAAATCTAGAGAGGAATATTATCCAATTATGTGGAAATAATACTGCTATTTCCAATGCTTTCTCTAGGGTGCACATCTATCACTTTCAGAGGACACGTGGCTGTTACCCCACATTCCCGCTTTCCAATGGTGGGCGGCATCTATCGCTTATTCATGGACGATTGCTCCTTGATTGAAATGGGATGATGGGATATCAGTTCTTCTTTCCATGAATTCCTCCTCAGAATTATTTCCCTAGTCTGGGTCTCCCTTATAGGCTTAAGATGTTGTTCCTGAAACTCTTCCAAGTTCTATATCTTTATGGATGATAGATAATTACACTACTTTGGTTAGGAAATTCCAAGGGGTCCAACTATGGCAGCAACCTTCAGTTGGGGGAGTAGTCACGTTGGACATTGTTGGCATGTTTTCAAACTAAAATACCAATTTGTCTTATTTTCTTCCCCTTATGATAGATCTTCTCGAGGTCACAGATGTCTGAGGAATCCGACATAGAATGAGGGGAATTTTACACCATAGGCATGTCTCTGAGGTTTTCGTCAACTTCCCATGTTTAACATAGGATATTCCGTGAGTTTAAAGTCTAAAAGAGATGGATCAGACAGATCAAAACACTAATAGGAGTATATTATATGTGTAAAACACTTATAGGGAATACTGATGTTATGGATAATGCATGGTTAGTAGCCCGATTTCTTATATGAGTAGTGAAAAAGTGGATGACATGATCTCACTGGGATGTGGTGGCCCAGGTAAGAATCAGGATGGATATGGATGGTTGGGAGTGGATGGATAATGAGATATAGCCGACATGAGGATGACAATGATGTTGGTATTGAGACACTAAGAGACTTCCTATGAATCCCTGTGGTAGGGAATCAATGTCCACGTAGTTTATTGGGGTGATGGTTCACCTGAGGAGGTTTCCCATGAGAATGTACACATTGGTGGGACCTAGAGAAAATAGATCCATCGAGTTGAGGCATGATCTTCCTGGAACATAGAGGGGTGGAGGGAGAGACCATGATGGGACATGAATGATGGGATTTAACCTTAGTGAGGCTTCATACATATCCTCATTGAAAAGAATAAAATTCCACATAGTTCTGTATGGGTAATAGAGTCTGGGTGTGTGTGTGGGACAAAGACTTGATGATATTCTGGGGTTTACGCATGGTTAGCAACCTGAGATGTTCTGACGACATTGGGAAGGACTAAATATGTGTGTTCCAAAAAAGGTGATTACAACAACTTACTATTTACTTGGGTTGACAACTACTTACCATCAGATAAAGATCACAACAGCTTACCTTCTGGATGGGGTTGACAATGGCTTACCATCTAATAAGGATCACAACAGATTACCACTTGTTGGGGTTGAACCTCATGGAGATTTCCTATGTACCTTACCTAGGATACAAGGATCAAATCCCAAGTAGTTCTAATGGGTACAATTTAGCATCATGTGGGAAAAGGGGGGTATATAGTTTAACATCATGTGGGATGAAAGTTAACCCATTTCAAGGGGTCGAGACAAGTAGGTGGTGGTCTTGAACCTTAGGGAGCCTTCCTACATACCTTTCCTTGGCAAGGATCAAAGTCCACAAAGTTTGGGAGTGTCTCGTAAACCGACATGAATGGGTGGGACTAGTAGGTGTTGGTCTTGATCCTTAGAGAGGTTTCTTATGTACCTTTCCTTGGAAAGGATCAAAGTCCACATAGTTTGGGATGGTGGATGTCATGATCGATGCTTACTTTAAGCCCATATGAGTCATGCTCGGTTTGGGAAACCAGAAGTAGCAAAGACCAGATGATCAAGTCGTGAAAGGTACGTTCGGGGGAAGTGGAGTAGGGTTTACATGTGGTTAGCAGCCCAAAGAGGAAATAGGGGATTACGTGTGGTTAGCAGAATAGGGGGATGGGGATTGAGACTTACTCTAGGATGAAGGCCCCAATGAGACAAATCCTAGAGGGAGAGGTAGATGATAACAAATTTCCATGTTCCCCTCTCGACTCTAGTCTCTGTCACTGAAGAATAACGGAGAAGTGGGGGTTCTTCCCCATGATAGAAAGTGTAGGGGATTACACGAAGTTAGTTACCCTTCCCTGCGGACAGACGTTGCCCCTATAGAGAGGATCTCAATAGATGTGGGAAAGATCTCACTCCCGTGGAGATGAGTTGGTGTAGAAAATGTATGAGATGGGGAACCCCACATATGATGCGTGGGGCAAGGCAAAAATTTAACTTCATGTGTTCAGCACGATGGTTGTTAGAATTTTAACGTCCTACAACTCAGATGATGTGAGTACACTCTGCACCCCTAGGATTTACATAACCATAAATATTTAACCCTTGGTGAAGGGAATGCACCATTAATGCTGTAGTGAAGGGGGTTTCATGGAGGGATCCACTGGGGGGACATGTTAGTGTGACTATTCGAAGAAGAAAAATATATTAGCGTGCATATGAGAAGAAACATTAAGTTAAGAAACACAACGTAAATCACAGCCCAACAGACTTTGAAATAACTTCGTACAAACCTGGAGGGTTTTATGAGAGAAACGTTCATGACATAGGTGTGTGCACATAAGAGGGGCTTGTAAATGGTATCACTGGGTAAAGACGATACATGGAGCACATGGTGAGAATTTTTCACAAAAGAGGGGTAATCCACACAATAGGCATGCAAGATGGTAGGCTGCGTGCAATATGGAATGGTTGTGTGCAAACAGGAAGGATGCATGCAAAATAGGTCTCATGCATGGGTAATTTTCATGGAAGAGGGATCTTTTCTGTACAAATGAATAAGGGAAAACGGAAATGGACGAGGATCATGCCTAAGAGGGCTCACCAAAAGCCGGACCCTTGAGGGGCCTATCACGCAATATCTAATACCTTGAGACTATAGTGTGTTTCACGTGGTCATGGAAGAGGTGAATTTTGCGCAGTAGAGTGTCACTTTGTCTTCTTTTATTGTCCTCAAAGGGAAGGGTTAGGATTTTTTTTATAGCAAGAACTCCATGAGGTTGTGCACAATAGGTTCTACGCATAATCATCTATTTGACGTCACATTGGGTGCGTAGGGGTTTGCATGCCTAGGAGAAACTTCTGCGTCGAACGCTTTTCCTTCACTCCCTTAACTTGGCTGGTTTTTGGGAATTTGGCCGTGAAATGGTCCCTTTGATGTCTCATTGGGATTATATGGTCTTTAACGGTAAAGGAAATATTGTGTGCTCGCCTGGACTCGTGCACACCTGTGCCTTGGGGTGTACATGGATGGTCTTCACGGAAGTCCACATTTGACGTCGCATTGGGTGTGAAAGATTTAGCACTCTAAGGGGAATCTTGTGTGTAAACCCTCATTCTTGTGTGCACCTATTTCTCCCTCAGTGAAATCATCCCTCTAGTCTCAATTTTCTTTTGGTTTCTTCAAAAGATCACCCTCATGGGCCTATCTTAAATTCGGCATCAATAATCATATTGAACCATCAAGTGAAGAACCAAGGGAAAATCTCCTCCTAGACTGGTCCAGGATAAAAATCCCACCAAGTAATATCAAAAGGAATACCTCATCACAGGGTTCCCAATGACGCAGACGTCTCGTCAAATGACCTATCTATTTGAATTTTACAACCATTTTAGGGAATAAAGGATGACACAGGTCTGGTCCGGGTCTGACCTGAGATGAACTGGCCTGAGCCAATAGGTTGCTGGCCCATGGTACTTCTGGACCACTGGACCAATCACACTAGATCAGCCTGGTTTTTCTAGCCTGGTTCACACACATGGGCTGGTTTCTATCTCCCGTACGTGACTGACCCAGTAGCATGCAACCAGTCAATAGGGTGTCTCTGCATTCAATTTGGATGGCCACCGCATCCATCGAATCCCCCATGGACAGCGTCATCATGGATCCACATAGACCCATAGACGTCTACATGTCCCCCCTTCTCTGTGTCTCCAATTTCCACCCACAACACCACTATGGCCATAGGTTTCCATGCGGTCCTACCTTGACCACATTCTACACCCACTACCTACTGCCCCACTGGTAGCCCACCATATGCCTCACGCTTTTCCTAGAATATCCCTACTACTTCATGTACTTCATTCACCGATAGACCACCAGGGCCGACTGGAGTTACTGCTCCAGGAGATGTCATGCACCACCATCATAAGTCATTGCCTTGGCCGAATTTTGTAGTGTATTCATCATTACATCTCTTTGGGGTAGTTTTGGAATCGAATATTCTATATCGAGTTATTGCACCCTAAATCAATGGTGCAAAAATCACCCTCTCAGAAAAATAAATAATAATGTTTTGGGAAAAAATTCACACAAGTTGTCCTCTCAGTACGTTTTGGGTGTGTTTCTGTTTGTTGACAAAGACAGATGACCACAAATGGGTATGGTTGGTGTTTGCTGAAGACATGTTTTTAGGGTGGCATAGTTTCCCAATGTTTCCTAAACATTTGGGCCTCAAAATAGGGAGTTTGATGTTGGAATAAAGAAGGATTTATTAATAATATTGAACTGTATTAGAGTGTGAAGGAAATTAGGAAAGGATATGAACCACGTACCAAAATTCATGGATCACATACCATGTTCCGAGAATGATATGCAGAGTGGCGGAAACAGTACGCCAGAGAAGTTTGTGAAACTGAAAATGGTTTGTGATGGAAGAAGATGTGGTATATAGGTGGATTAATGTCGGTAGAGGAGATAGAACACATAGTAACAATGATAGTACATGGACCGGTTGGTAGAAATGGTTCATGTGTGACTTTTGGTTCATGGTAGAAAAAGGATCAATATGTGGTGGAGGCTAAATCGAAGATTTGGTAAATCATTGATTAACAGTTTTTACAGATTTCATTGCCTACATAAGAATATTGAATCCCACCCATTACTGGGGAGATCAAATATCATTATCGAACATATTTTTGATCTGGGATTTTGGGAAAAACATAAGGAAGTTCGCAAAGGGATATTCATGAAGGCTGAAGTGGTTAGTGTGTAAAAGATTCCACCAAAAGTTTTTGTGGAGGACTGTATACCGCAAATGTAGCGGTACACGGTGGAAGAAGTCTGGTATGAAGAAGGAGTAAACTCGGTACACAGAGTAGGAATATCTAGTATGTGATAGAGAGAGAGAATTTCTGAAGAGTTATGTAGAGTGGGAGCTCTGATACACGGAGGTGATGTAACGACCCAAAAATTCATTAATGAAAATTCATGTTGGTATATTTAAATGTCTTCTTATGGTTATATAAAACATATTCACTTATTTGGTTCTATGTTTTGGATTTTAAAATAATGTTAAGAATTTTGACCATTTCTAATATAGCTATTGAATAGTGATCACATGATTAGTTTAAATATAGGGCTTTAACAAATCCAATTTACTCAAAAGAAGGAAGTGATAGCCTCATCTAGTAGACTTTCTCCATACGAAGCCTATTTTTTGGAGATCAGAAAGGAGGTGGCGTCATTAGGCTTCGATCTTGACCAAGCCCAATCCGAGCTTGTATACTTTATGCTCAAGTGGAACCGCCTACGATAGAAGAGGATGTTTATAGAGATTACCACTCAAGCGATGTTATTTGAGCCACCCCAAGAGTCTGTCACCATCGCGCACCTTACCCTAAGGTCTTATGTGGGTGTTATAAGGGGTTATTTAAGAAGACCCTAGCATTTTGATTTTTTTCATTATTTTTGTATACAATAATGAATATATATTCATTTTATTATTGTAACTCGGTAAATAGTTTTTAAAGAAAAAATAGTATTTTTAGTTAATTTTCAACAAATGAATATATTTTTATGAATTAATGTATTTTTGAATTAAATAATATTTTAATAAAATGTTATTATTAATAAATTAATTATTATTAAATATAAATGATCGTATAATTTTTATGAATACAATTGTAATTTTTATTATGGTTTGAAAACTATTTTTGTCAAAACCCATGATTTTTTTATAAATGTCGGTTTTTATTTTATAAGATAAAATTAGAATATTTAGAAAATAATTTAGATAAAATTAATATTATTTTTGGAATCAGGACTTTCAAATTATCCAATGGTAAATTTTTCATAATTTTCTTAGACAGTCGAAATTTTGGGTAAAAACTAAATAATGTTTAAATATATAATGTGTTTTATGACATCATATTGACCCAATAGTGATGTAATAAAATAATATAAAAATTATTTTTAGAAAATATATGTTTTAACATTAATATAATTTTATTTTGGGTTTTATTGATTTTTTTTAGAAAGCTTTAGTAGACCCTTCAAGACTAATAAAAACTTTTGTCATATTAAATTATTTTCATTGAGAGTGTGACTCACCACTACATAATCCACCCAATTATTTTAAGAAGTTCGGACATTGGCCTTATACAATATTTTTTTCCAATCCCCTTTGGAAAAAAAACATGGGAAAAAATCACAGGCGGGTTTTTGGTTTTGATTAGTTTAATGTGTAGTGTCCCAAACATAAATAATAATGAATTCCCTCTCCTTTCCTATGTAAACCCACCCAATATATCACTTCCTCGTCACTAAAATCCATTGGAGTTCGTCCAAAATCTCCCCTTATCTCTCTATAATTCTCCTAAGGTGCCCCAATCTCCCTAGAAGTCTCTCTCTAGCCTCTCCCAAGCCTTTGGGGTCACACTTCCATGTAAGGGATTCCGTCCTTTCTCTTTTTATCCATGTTTCTTAATATTGTTATGCCATTTTATTTTCAATTATAAATGTTAGGTAATGATTTCTACCCTCCCCCATACTGCCCTTTTTGTTTTTGAATGACGAGATACCCATTTGTCTCTCATTTAATGCCTTTCATGTACACTTGTCGCAATGCTTAAATTCTGAAAGGAATTTCTCTCTCCTCATTTACATTCAAGCAATTATTTTGTATCATTAATTTAAATTCCATTACAATTGTTGGTACATGTATCTATATGACCCCCTTACTGTACATTTCATGTAAATTTTATGATACACCTCTTTCTCTCTCATCAACCATTTTTATTAATTCTTATGTCATGCCGTTATGCTTCCAAAATTGCACCACGTTTTTTCAAGCCAAAATCATTATGTAGTGAATACCATGCCCATTTCTATATCAATGTTATTAACTTTTATGGAAATTCAAATATTTATGTAAGATTTTTATGTATGAATTCCACATTCCTTAATTGTGGAATAAATTATTATGTTTTATGAATTCATGTTCTATGATCTTGTGGCACACATATGCATGAAATGAAATGTTTACGAAGGGTGCACCCTGATAGCGCTCCAATGCATTGGGTAAAGTATAGTATCATGATACGTCATGTAAAATGATTTTTGATTCATGATATTTCAAGTGAAATAAGGGTTTACTCGTGCTTCATGGGCAATGAGGGATTACTAATGCTCCATGGACAATGATCCTTATCTCATGCTAATTCCATGTTAAGTGTTGTTGCCACATTTCCATGTTATGATTGTCATGCTTTATCATGCCTTTATGTTAATGTATCTCTTAAGCTCCATTGATATTCATATTGTCTAAAATGTATTTTATTCCTCATGTTATTCCATGTTTATTCCCTTACTAGGCTTTATAGATTACCCTTTTCTTATGAAAGTCCTCTGGTTATCCAATGCAATGCCAAGTACAAGGGAATGTAGTGGTCATGTAAAGGAAGTTTTCAATAAGGTGTTTCATTATATGATTTATGTTGTTAAGTAATTTTCATAATTATTGAATACACTGGACCTATTGATCTTCTATGTTGTATCAAATGAAGGTTTTATGTAATAAATCGTGTTTAAGTATGTAATGTAGAACAGGGTTGTCATAGTTGGTTTCAGAGGACAGGTTTAGTTATTTTTTGGATTAGGATTATAAACCTATAATGAAGCCTTAAGGAAAAGACTAAATATAAAAAACAACCGTATATTTTTGTGGGTATTGAGTAAGTGGTTTATCAAGAAAAATCCATCCCTGTCTGGATACGAGAAGTTAGAGGCGGCTCTGGCAAAGATGTACCTAGGGGTGAAAATCCCATCAAGGAGTTTCGATATTGACCTGGGGAATCCTGGTACATGAAAACGAGACTTACTGCACTTTGGGTTACAACACTCATATGGGATATGCATTGTTAAATTCACAAGCTTAGTACGAACCATTATTAAAGGAATTAAAAAAATACTTTAAGAATATATGTTAGAAATTATATCATGGATAACATAGATTCAAGCCTATAGATTAATAAGTTAAGGAAATAAAAGCTATTTGTAAGTCATCTATATTGTCCTTGGATTACCCTTTATATGTTACTCCAAACTCTCCTTTTATTTCAGCCAATGTTCGGTAATAGGAGGACTTGGGATAACAACTAATGTGAAGATCAATGTGATGACTGTGCTAATGAGATACCCAATTCGATGGGAGCGAGAATCGTGAACTTTGTAATGATTCACTCTTTTTTAACTCAATCATGGAATGAATACAAGGGTCAGAAGGAACGTTCACCCCCCCCCCCCAAAGAAATAACAAGTCTCTATCAAGAGCTTCATGAGCCAAGGCTTCCTACATTTAATGGATCATCTAATCCCTCAATCGTCGAACAATGGATCAACTACATTAAAAATATATTATCCATCCGTCAATGTTCCAAATAGGAGAAGCTTCTCCTGGATAATTATTGTATGGAGGGTGTAGTTGATCAATGATGTACCTTGATAAAACATATGAATCCTGATGAGGAGATCGAGGTGTTGGAATGGAAGGATTTCCAGAATATGTTTTTTGATAAATATTTTCTGCTCACCCTCTGGCTTAAGATAGAAAGGGACTTCCTTTACCTCATGAAAAAAGACGACGTATCCATCCGAGTGTACAAGGAAATTTCAAAAGGATTGCATGATAACCCTTTGGATTTGTCGTTACCCCCAAATGAAAGGCTGAATGCTTCTTTAGTGGGATGAAACCTAGACTACGGAAAGCCCTGGTGATCTGTGACTTCGACAATGATGGGGAAATTGTCTGATGTTCCCTCAAGGTTGAAATGGAGATATTAGAATCTCAGGGGTATCATGGGAAGAATATGCATAATATGGACTTCAATTCTAGTGTTCTGATGAATAAATCCAACAGTTCTAAGAAAATCCAGCACCCCACATGCCAAAGGATCAGAAAGAAGCACCCTAGAAACTTCCTGAAGGGAACGATGAAATACTTTATGTGTGGAAGAGAAGGTCACTTAGCCATTAACTACTGACAAGAAAAAACCTGCGGCTATGATAGAGGAGAGGAACTCTCCATTTGACTCTCAACGCATTGTTTATTACTTCAACTATAATGAACTAGGGCATCTTGCAAATCAGTTCCCTAAGATTATGGTTTTCAGAGACAACCAACAACCTACAAGGCATCAAGGGGGATCATTTTCCATCACTACGGCTAATGTGAACCTCGAAAATGAAGTGGTGATAGTTATGATATTTATTGATTCAAGAATAGTGAAAATACTTTTTGGTTTAGGTTCTATGAATTTTTTTCTATCCTGAATGTCTAGTAGAATAATCCCAACACCACCAAAAATCACAGAAGTAAAGATGTTGGTGAGTACGGAAAGTGGGAAAATCATTTCATCCCATGAATATAACCCCTCCCTAGTCACAATTTGTGTATTGAACTTCTTGGAGAACCTTTTCATACTATCTATGGTGTTATTTGATGCAATTCTCAACATATATTGTCTTTCCTTATATATAGCCTATATAAATTACCATGAGAGAGAAATCACTCTCAATATAGACAATCGACCCAAAATTATATACATGTACAAGGAGGAAGATGAATCTTCTTTAGAATCATCACCTCATCACATGAGCCTTATCCAGGCTAGGGAGGACTTAGTAGGTGCATCCAAGAGACCCGAGATCAAATATGGGTGGTGGCGTATTTCTGTGTTATTATAGAAGTACTGTAGTAGTATTGTAGGAGTACTGTAGCAGGAATTGTAGAAGGCACTGTAGTAGGTACTTTAGCAGCTGGAACTATTCATCCATTTGGGCCTTTGGGCCACCAGTTTGGGCCTCGGGTCCTACGAGGCTTTTGGGCCACCCAAGGCCTTCGGGTCAGTTGATTCTCATGGCCTTAGGGCCACCTTAAGGGCTTATGGCCAACCCAAGGCCTTTGGGCCACATGAATTCAGATGTAACGGTTTTACTATAAAGAACAAGGCTTCTGATGAGGATTTAGGGCAGACACATTCACTAAAGTAGAGATAACCGGATTTGGAAGAACAAGAGGGTATGGTTATTACATCGGTACCAGGCCTGTGTAGCATTGCATAGGACAACTAGACGACTATCCTTGCGAAGGTGGAGTGATGATATTATGACATATGCTGTGGAGGATTTGTTCCAAGTGGTCTTGTCTGGGTGATTCCTTCTATGACCTAATGGTCATGTAATTGTCTCTAAGCCATCAAGCCTTGTAAGGGTTCCACATCACCCCTTGAAAGGAGGATTATCAAAAATACTAAAAAATGAAGGCTGTCGGGCCATTCCGACCAACCATAACCTAAAATGTCGATATTACTACATTATAAGCATGCGAATCTATCTTAGATGTTTGATTCTAAGGAGGAAACCATCCTTAAAGACATTCCTATTGTGAGGGAATTTACTGAAGTGTTTCCTGAGGAATTTCTTGGTCTTCCTCCTAAAATAGATGTTGAAATTTCAATTCATCTTATACCTAGGATGTTTCCAATATCCAAGACTCCGTATAGAATGGATTTTGTGGAGCATGAGGAGCTGAAGAAAAAACTATAGGATAATTCGGATAAAGGGTTTATAAACCCATGTGCTTCACCATAGAGTGAACCAATCCACTTTTTCATGAAGAAGGATGGGTCAAGGTGCCTTTTCATCGATTATCATGAGCTTAACAAAATCAATATAAAGAACAAGTATCCTCTCCCATGAGTTGATGACTTGTTCAATTAGTTTTGTGGAGCAGAATACATTACAAAGGTAGATTATCAGTTAGTATATTATCATGTATGGGTGAAGAAGGAAGATATCCCCATGAATACTTTTCATACAAGATACAGGCACTATGAATTCATAGTAATTCCTTTCGGAATCACTAATTCTTCAACAATATTCATGAAATAGATGAATAGAGTCTTTAGAGATTACCTAGAAAATTTTTTGGTAGTCTTTATAGGTGATATTCTAATATACTCCAAAACCATTTAAGATCATGAGAAGCATCTAAGAACTATACTAGAGACCTTTTGAATGGATAAGCTCTATGTAAAGTAAAACAAGTGTAAGTTCTAGTTGAAGGAGGTCTCATTAAAAGGACATATCATCATAAGAAATGGGATATCTGTGGACCCCTCCAAGACAGCTGCAATGGAGGGATGGCCAAGGCCAACATCGATAATGGATATCCGTAGATTCTTAGGGTTAGATGGATATTATTGATGATTTTTGATAAATATCTCACAATTTTCCAACCCTATTACCATGCTAACTTGAAAGGGAGTAAAGTTATCTTGGATTGATGAATGAAAAGAAAGATTTGAGGAGTTAAAAGGAGGCTTATCACAATGCCCGTGATCACATTACCCACAAGTGGATAACTTTTTCTGGTATTCACTGATGCTTTGAAGAAGGGCATGGGTTGTGTGTCGATAAAAAATGATAGAGCCATTTCCTATTCTTTAAGTAAATTGAAAGTTCATGAGTAGAATTATTCAACACATGATCAGTAGTTGGCTTCGGTGATCTTTGATTTAAAATTTTTTATACATTATCTCTTTGGGGAGAAGTGTGAAATATATTTGGATCAAAAAATCCTCAATTATATATTCACACATAAAGAGTTGAACAAGCACCAATGAAGATGGTTAGAGCTGATCCAAGACTATGATTGCTCAACCCATACCAACCTGGGAAAGTGAACAAGGTGGTGTATGCTCTATGTACAAAGGACCCAGTGATTTGATCATTGATGAGAATTGAGAAGGATCCAATCATCTAATATTTAATGATGATGGACATGGGAATCATAAAGAAGGGAATATCATCAATCCTTTCACAAATGATTCCTTAAACGTCTCTTTTGGAAAGGTTAAAGGATGCTCAAAAGGATGATGTGGGAATTCAGAAGAAAGTGTAAGCTATCAGAAAAGTAGAATCCTCAGATTTCAATGTTAATTAATAAGGAATTATAAGATTTGGAAAATAATTTGTGTTTCATCATGTACATATATGAATAATGAACTTTTTGATGATGCATATAGTTCAAATTTTTCTATTCACCAAAGAAACACAAAGATGTATCAAGATCTCTAAGGGCATTATTGTTGGGATAATATGAAGAAGGAGATCTCTAAGTATACATCAATATTCTTGGTGTGTCAGTAAGTGGAGTCAAAGAGGCATAAGTCTAAGGGGATGATGCAAACATTGCTCATACCAGCATGGAAATGGGAGAACGTCTCCATGGACTTTGTCACCGAACTTCTGAAGACATCCAAAGAAAACAATGCAATCTTGGTTTTTGTGGATCATGTTACAAAGTATCCACAATTAATTGTAATTCGGGAGGATTTATCATTGGATCAACTAGAATGGATATATATTAGGGATGTGGTAAGGCTGAATGGAGTACCACTATCTATTGTATCCGATTGAGATCCAATATTCACCTCTAAGTTTTGGAAGAGTCATTAAAACAATATGGATAATGAACTGAACATCAGTAATGCCTATCATCCTCAAACTGATGGATACTCTGAGTGAACTATTTAGAAACTAGAATATATGTTAATATCATGTTCAATGGACTTTAAAGGAGGATGGGATCAAAATTTTCCTCTGGTTGAATTCTCCAATAATAATAGTTTTCACTCTAACATCTTAATGACACCATATGAATAGCTATATGGGAAGAGGTATAGAACTCTAGCATGTTGGGATGAAGTTAGTGAGGGTAATCTTCTAGGACCAGAAATGATTTAAGAAATGGTGGAGAAAGTGAAAACCATTTAGCAGCATATCATGGTAGCCGAGAGTCGACAAAAGAGTTATGCAGATAACCGTTGACAAGACCTTGAGTTTAAAATTGGAGACATGGTAATACTACACATATATCCATGTAATAAGGTCATGAGGTTTGGGAAGAAATAGAATTGAATTCCCTAGGTACATCGTCCACTTCAATATACTTGATCGTGTCGGGGTTGTGGCCTATCGACAAGCACTTCCACCTAACATGGACAAAGTACATGATGTATTTCATTTATCCTTCTTAAGTAAGTACATACCAGAACCATCACATGTAATCTCTTCACAGGCAGTATAGTTAGAAGATAATATTTCTGATAAGGATCAACCAGTGATGATCTTAGATAATAAGGAAAAAGTCCAATGAAATAAGACAATTCCCCTCAAGAAGGTGTTATGGAAAAACCACAAGTTTGAAGAAGCAACATGGGAATCAGAAGAAGTGATGAATTAGATCTATCCACTTCTATTTTCATGTGGGAAAAATAAATTTCAAGGGTGAAATTTCATAAGGGGGGAAGATTATAATGACCCAAAAGTTCATTAATAAAAATTTTTCTTGGTCTATATAAATATCTTATTATAGTTATGTAAAATGTATGCACTTATTTGGTCCTATGTTTTGGATTTTAAAATACCCATAATAATTATGACTGTTTTTAATATAGTTATTGAACATTGATCACATGATTAGTATAAATATAGGGATTTAAAAGATCCAATTTACCTAGAAAAATGAAGAGATGGCATCATCCAGTAGACTTTCCCCATAAGAAGACTATTTCTCAGAGCTTAAAAAGGAGGTCGCATCATTGGGATTCTATTTTGACCTAACCCAATCCTAACATGAATATGTTAAGCTCAAGCGGAACTCCCTACGAGAGAAGTGGAAGTTGATAGAGATTACCACTCGAGTGATGTTATCCAAGCCACCCCAAGAGTCTGTCACCATCGCACACCTAACCCAAAGGTCTTATGCTAGTTTTATAAGGTTTTATGTAACAATACACTAGTACTATGATTATGTTAATTTTTTTTGTATATAATAATGAATATACATTTATTTTATTATTGTAACTCTGTAAATAGTTTTTAAAGCACAAATAGTATTTTTAGTTAATTTTGATTCAATGAATTTATTTTAATGAATTAATTAATTTTGGAATTAAATAATCTTTTAATAAAATATTATTATTAATAATTTAACTTTTATTAAACAAAAATGATCGTAAAATTTTTATGAATACAGTTGTAATTTTTTTAAGGTTTGAAAGCTGTTTTTTTCAAAACCCATGAATTTTCGATAAATGTCGGTTTTTATTTTAAAAGTGAAAATTCACATATTTAGAAAATTATTTAGATAAAATGAATATTAATTTTTTAGTGAGGATTTTTAAATTACCAAATGGTGTTTTTTTCATAATTTTCTGAGATAGCCGAATTTTTGGGTAAAAATTAAATACTATTAAAATATATAATGTGCTTTATGACATCACAATGACCCAATAATGAGGTAATAAAATAATATAAACATTATGTTAGTCCAATATATGTTTTACGATTAAAATAATGTGATTTTGGGTTTGTTTTATTTTTATTACAATGCTTTAGTGGACCCTTCAATATTTATAAAACATTTTGTCTTTTTTAAATTTTTTTCTTTGAGAGTGTGACTCACCTCCACATAAGCAACCCTATTATTTTAAAAAGTTCGGACATTGGCCTTATAAAATATTTTTTTTCCAATCCCCTTTTTTGAAAACCAGGATAAAAAACCATGGGCTTCTCTTTGGTATTGATTAGTTTAATGTGTGGTGTCCCAAACCTAAATAATAAAGAATTCCATCTCCTTTCCTATATAAACCCACCCAATATCTCACATCCACATAACTCAAAGCCTTTGGAGTTTGTCCAACCTCTGTAATCCTCTCTATATAATCCTCCCAAGGTGCCCCATGTTCCCACGAAGTCTCTCTCAAACCCCTCTCAAGCCTTTGGGATCACACTTTCAAGTAAGGGATCCCTACTTTCTCTTTTTACCCAAGAATCTTAATATTGTTATGCCCTTTTATTTTCAATTATAAATGTTGGAGTATGATTTATAACATCCGCAATACTTCCCTTTTTTTGTTTTAATTTTTATTAACCCATTTCTCTCTCATTAATTGCCTTCCATGTACACCCGTTACTTTGATGAAATTCTAAAAGGAATTTCTCTCTTCACATCTACATTCAAGAAAATATTTTGTATCATGAATATAAATTACATTAAAATTGTTGGAACAAGTATCTATATGACCCCTATTTATTTACATTTCATGTACATATTATGAGACACCCCTTTCTCTCTCAACAACCATTTTTATGAATTCTTATGTCACACTGTTATGCTATCAAAATCGTACCACGTTTTTACAAGCCAAAATCATTGTGTAAGGAATACCATGACCATTTATCTATCTAGGGTATTTAACTATATTCACAATTACATATTGATTTAAGGTTTTCATTTATTAATTCCACGATCCTTAATCATGGAATAAATTATTATTTTTTATGAATTCATGTTCTATGATCTTGTGGCACACTTTTGAATGAAATGAAATGTTTTAGAAGGGTGCACCCTGATAGCGATCCAATTCATTAGGTAAAGTATAGTATCATGATACATCATGTAAAATGAGTATTGAATCATAATAATTCAAGTCAAACTAGGGTTCAATCATGCTTCATGTTCAATGAGGGATTACTCATGCCATATGTGCAATGAGCCTTGGATCATGCTAATTATATGTTAAGTGTTGTTGCCCCATTTCCATGTTATGATTCTCATGATTCATCATGACTTTATTTTCAAGTTTCTCTTGTGATCCATTGATTTTCCTATTTTCTAACATGTACTATATTCCTCATGTTATTCCTTGTTTATTCCATTACTAGTCTTTATAGCTCGCCATTTTCTTATACATGTCCTTATGTTATCCTATGCAATTCTAAGTATGAGGGAATATAGTGGTCATGTAAAGGATGTTTTCAATGAGATGTTGCATTCTATGCTTTAATTTGTTATTTAATGATCCTAATCCAAAAATAAACAAGACCTCCAAATATTCTATGTTGTATCAAGTGAAGGTTTTATGTAATAAATCATGTTTAAATATGTAATAAAGAACTGGGTTGTTATAGGAGAAGACAGTTAGCGAACATAGAAATGTCAGCAGAAAAAGGGATTTTCATAGAGGCAAAATTAAGGTAGCAGTATGAGGAGGAGATTATGGTTCAGGTAATATGAAGAAGTACGCAGAAAGGTGTTCCATGTACCAGACCCGGTACTCAGTATGCAGGAGACCATATGGTTTTCGATTTGCGCATGGAATCCTGTGAAAACTTCCAATCAGTTGGAGAAAGTATTTTCTAGTACCTAGTAGTACATGGGATGGTGACATTCATCTATGGGTGATATAGGGACTTCAATAGAGCATCTAACTATAGTTTACGATATAGGAATCCATGCAAATGAAAAGTACTTACATGTTTATAAATGGGGTTTGACCTACAAGTTGATAAACTGTGTTTGGATTACTTTCCACGATCTATGAGTGTAGGAAGAGGAAGACTGTGACCCTTTCCACCGGTAGTGAGCCAGAGAAAGAGACATACGGAGTGACCATTTGGAATGCAGTAAAAAAGCTCTAAACCGTGGAAAGACAGTGGGCCTAGGTATATAAGATCTAGCCCAAACATTGTACTCATTATTGGTACTGAGCCTTAGTGAATTTGGTACATCATCACATTGTCATTGTATGATTCTTGGATATATCCTAGTGAGGGTGAACTAAGTTAAAATAGCTATGTCATGTGCATGATTCCATATATGTTCATATATTGCTATGAGAGGAAGAGATAATTGAGTTTTGTCTATAATAACGAAACAAGATCTGAACCGGCGAAAGCTTAAATCTATCATACCTGAATTCACCCCCCCCCCCCCACTCAAGGTATTCTACCTATTGGACCTAATAGAACATGAATAACATTATGGAGGGTATGGGAGAAGCACAAAAACACCAAAAGGATAGATCTTGGACTTGTTCATGTCGACCACAATTCATTATTGGTATAATGATAAAAAATAATAATGAAATCACACAAATCAATCCCCCATTTAAAATCTTGCAATCATAACTCCCACCCCATGAGCGATAGAATATTGGATCAACCTATTCATGGGTTTCTCCACATTCATTTTCAAATTAAAGAACATGAAACGAATCACAATGAAAAAACACCCTACCTTATTGGGTTCAAATGCCAATGAAAAATGAAGTTGTGCTATGATCCTTGGTGGGATACTTTAATTTCGTAACACACTGACCATAGATTCACTAACCAATCTTCATTCTCCAAGAGAAAATCCTACAAACTCTCGCTCGCGATTCTCCAGCATTCCCAGGGTTATGCGTCTAACTAAAGAATTTCTGCATAATGATGCATTTAATGTAAATTGTTAATGTGTCCAAAAAATAATTTATATTTAATTTAATTATTGAAAATTACATCCTTTTCAGGGTTTTTCATTGAATACATACACTAACTCAAGTTAAGTCGCACCTAGGGAAAACACCTCATTACAAACTTAATGGTGGTCTTAGATTTCCAATCAGAATCTACATCCATGAGTTATTAGGATTTAAAAATAAAATAATTTTTATTTAATTATTGTAGTTATAGTTATGTAAAAAAATATCTTTCACATTCGACCTTCACTAGCTGATTTTAAGCCTTATATAATGTAAATCCAATCCTCTAAACACAATAGTTCCTTAAGATTTTGGATCTAGGAAACCATTTAAGAGTTATTCCATTATTTCAAGAAAATCGCAGACATGTGGAATTAAAAACATAAAATTTTTCTATGAATTTTTTCAGGCACACCAATTCGCGAAATCACATGCCATCATAGTACCTAGTTTCTAAATTTTCTTAAATAATTTATAAATATTAATTCCTGAAAATCCAAGTCATTACATTTTCTTGGATAACATGAAGAATTACTTGAAAATATTTTTAAAACCATTTTATTTGAAAATACATTCAAACATTGAATTTAAGAAATATTTGGAAAAACTTTTTTCTAAAAAAATAACTTTTTAATATTATAATGGAAGTATAAATTAATTTTAGTGATGAAATCAGATAAACCCGAACATGTTAAACATTCCTTTTACACCGTAAAATGTTTAGAAAGGTTCCTTGATCAGATAATGAGAAGAATATTCTTCAGTAAAACCCATTTCTTTAAATGGTAAAACATGACTAAAAATTTAGTTTAAATATCATATGAATATAATATAATATTTTTGGAAACCTTTTATGAAACATGGTTTTGAATAAACATGGATTTTTGACCGAAGAGAGAGAGGTAAATTTGGACTTTATTAAAAACATGTTACAGACTATATTGTGTATCAAAGAGTGTAAAAATGGTACCAATAAGTGCATATATAATGAATAAACAGAGGATAATAAAATTAATTTGTGTTCTTACAATATGGATAATAATATTTAATAAAATAAAGCATTATCATAAGAAATCTTGAAAATAAATGAGATTATTTTAATAATCTCTTATAACTTGGTAACACGGAAACATACTCCCCGTGTTAGAAAATGAAAATACATGAAGCTTAAAATATAATTAAAGGAATTATATTCATGATATTACATTTAAAATTAATTATATACACCTCATATAAAAATATAGGTGTAAAACATGGCATGTGTCTCCAATAAGGAAAATTGAGACAAAAATTACATTTCCGATTTATTAACTTTTGAAACAAAAAAATCATGATTGAAAGAACATAAAATTGTTATATAAATAATAATATATTTTAGTATAATAGAAATATAATACATTAATGTGTATAATATACCCCACCCAAAATAAGTGATTGGTGAATAAGGAAGATATCTCATGAAAATAAGGAGTGAGATGAAATCCTCTTACCTTGTGTCTTGACTCACATCATACTCATACAAAACTTCTATATAATAAATTCAAATTTATTATACATATATCACAGAACAATATTTTAATATATAATACCATATATGGTTTGATATTAGCTCTATTTTAACTTCGAGTTAACAATTATCTATTAAGGTTTCACTTTGGGTAATATCCTCTTTGCTTTTCACAAGTGTCTACATTTGCTATATCATTGGTACTTATACTTATATAATGGTTTCCATAATGTAAACCATGATTTAAATTTCAATTATATTCAATATAATTTCATTATAATAATCCTTATAATATATATGTATGAAACAGAATACACCATTCATGGAGACAGTAAGCCATACGTACACATGAACGCTATTTCAATTTAACTATAATGTTGAATGGAAGTAAGAAAAAGAAATATATTTATATATATGTTCATATATATATTTATATGTATATAATTATTAAATTTATTTTTATTATATAATATATATCATATTTATTCACTAAATTCATCATTAACACATTTTGTGTAGTGTATGAACGAATCACATCGCTCTGAGTGGGCGGTAGTCCACACTTCCTCAAAAGAAATTATCATATAAAAAATATAAAGTATAGAGATATGTGTTGTAAAAGAATTAATTAAGATCAAAAATATGATAAATATTATATATAACATAAATAAACATATGTTCCATCATACTTTTAAACATGCTAGGTGGTAAAGGAAGAAATGGACAATCATCATTTATTGAGTTGGTAGTCCACCATACACGTAAACAGTATGTTTGTTACCCATTATATGGAAGTGTATGTAAGTGTATGTATATTACTTCACCTAAAACATAATAGTTTATTTAGGATACTTTTTTGTTATAAAATCATTGAGTAATCATATTTCTGGGAGTGGAGAAATAAACTTAATTAATTGAGTTTGAGGGAGGATGTTACCTCTCAATTAGTTAACTCCTTTTTTTTGGACTAAAGGGATTCCCTGTATGTCTTTATGAATAGAGGAAGATTAATAGAGGAATAGAGGGATATCAGGGATCTATTTTGGAATAGTTTGGTCTAGCTAATGTGGCTTTATATGTGTGAGGAAGTGGGAGGAGAGGAGGCCTTTTATAATGGAGGAGTGAAACTCTTGTAATATTTTAAAATAAAGTAACCCAATCCATGTTTTATTTGAAGTGGATAAATTGTTGAATCAAAAGGTTTTTCAACTTTCCCATCAATCATTTGTTTTGGAAAACACAAACCACACATATAGTAATCATATATATTGTTTATCAAGTGTGTTGATTACCAATCATAATCACTGAAATTGTCTTTTTTATATGTTACATTATTAACATAATCATGTATGTTGTTCACTCACATTGTTTTATATGTTGTTTCACAATCGTAACAAGATTATGTATTTAATCGTAATCATGAATCGTTACCAGACTATGTATTTAATTGTAATTAGGATTCATAACCAGATTATGTGTTGCATCGTAATCAGGAATCGTAATTAGACAATATTTCATCATAATCAGGATTCATAACTAGATTATATACTACATTGATTTGACATTCATCAAAACCAGGTTAAGTACCACATCATAATTATGCATCATATCAAAGAATCGTAATGAGATTAAATATCGTGTATCATAACCTTGTTCAGAATCATAAACTGGACCTAAATTCTAATTGATATGCAATTTTATCATGATAATACTAGTAATAAAATTATGTATTATAGTTTTTAAATGGATTACACTCTAATCATAACTTCAATTCCATTTACAGGATACTCATACACATTGTTTTATACTTTTGTACTTACTAATTTCTAACTTAAACGATATCATTGAGTTGGTTATTTACCAATTAAAACAATGTTGTGTATTCTTTTTGTTTTGACCATTGTAATGATAGGTGTCCAAGTCCCTTTGAGTTTTTTGGGGAAATGTGATCATTGGGGGAAATATGACTATTTTAACTTGAAGCCTATAAATAAGAGTTCATTTGAACTAGAATACACAAATTTCACTTCTATAAATTTCTAGAGAGAGATAATGTGACTTCTCTCTTTCTTTGTGCGAAAGACTTGAAGATACAAGAAGTGAATAGCTTGTTCCATGTTCTTAAATTTTTGTAAGTTCTTTCTTTCTTCTTTGTCTGACCGTTCATTGTGATAATGATAGGGGAATTTTGGGGATAGGAAGACGTGCTTCCAATCATCGTATTAAGGGATTTCAATTTCTTGAAATACAAAGGTGTCAATTGCCTTCTTAATCGAGGTCTTATGGGGATATGAAGATAGTCGTGCTAATCATCGTATCGAGGTATTACTAAGGTGGTGGTAAGACGTACCTTTATATTTAGTGAAAGGATACCCTACTCTTTGGGATAAAATAATTGTAATACTTTTACATTTCTTCTACTATCAAAATTAGAAATGGAATTGTATCATTTACTATTTCTTTTCATATTCAAATCAATTTTAATTGTTTTAATTATGATTCATATTGTAATAAGAGATTCTATAAGTGATATGGGATAATAATTAACATGTTTATTACTCTGATCATTTTATTCAATTCAAATACAATTTCTTTATATTAATTGTATTATTATTTAATAATATTACCATCCTATATAAGAAATATATGGTATATTTTTTTTTGTGAATTGTATTCATTTGAGACCTCATAATCTTATTCATTTCTAAGTGTTTAAATAAATAGTTTTTAAACCTATAATTCACCCCCATACCCTCTTTTATTGTGCCATCTAATATAATATTCATCTATATTACAATCCAATAATTTATATCAGAGGAGGTTTCCACTATTTTTTATTACTCTCATTATTTCTTTTATCAATACAATTGTATTTCTTTTAAAAACCTTTTGTTGATAACTAATTATTATATTAATGAGTGAAGTGGAAAAGAATTGTTTTATAATATAGAAGGAATGAATATTGGATCAATTGACAATATGCATCCCACAAGGCCATATATTTTTGATGGAAACGATTATGAGTGCTGGAGAGATCGAATAGAGAATTTTCTTATTAATATGGGAGTAGAAATATTTATCACACTTACTGGAGGTTACAAATTCCCCAACAAGGAAGTCAGAACCTTCACCAATCAAGAGAAACAAGAATACCATTTAAACTAAAAGGTACACAATACACTATTGTTTTCCATGACGAGGAATATATATTCTGATATCACCATGTGATGTAGAAAATTATATCTGGAAGAAATTGAAAGTCACACATTTTCTTATATCCAAAGTTATAGAATCAAGAAGATCAATTCTTTGAGTAGAATATCATGGGTTCACTTTTCCTTATGTAGAACATGTATTCAGGGTGAAAAAATGATTTATGAAAATCATCAAAAATCTTCAGATAATGGGTGAAAAAGGTCTTGGTGATGAATCACTTATTGAAAAGATAATAGATATAATTACCTATGAATGGGAATAAAAAGGAAAACTATTTATAAGAATAGAAAATTTACTGAAATTACTCTTGATGAGTTATTTGGAACTCTTCTTCAACATGATACAAGAATTAAAAGATATGCTGATTTTAAAAATAAAAAAAATGGTAATGGGGCTGTAGCTTTCACTACTACATCCAAATTTAAGACACCGGAGAGGATAACTAGATCTAATGCCAAGAAAGCCATTTTCATATCAGAATCAAGTGTTAGTGATCACTCAGAGAGTGAGTTATCCAATCTTTCTTGAAGTATGAATAAGAGTTTTGGAAAGAAATACTTTTAATACATATTCCAAAAAAAGATATGAAGGACCAATAATAATCATAACTAACATGTTATGAATGTAAAAGGCCATGTCATATTAGATCAGTTTTTTTCTAATAAAAAGAAAAGAAAAAAAGGATGAACATTATGAAAAAACAAGATTTTTTTTTAAAATTAAAATATAAAGAAAGTATTTAAGGAAAATGATACATGGAGTGAAATTGGTGGTGATTCATCATACGAATCCTATGAATACGAATCTTCTGGTCTAAATAATATTGGAATTATAGCCAGACTACCTGTTGAAAATAATTATTTCATGGGTAAGGTACACAATTCCAAATCACTTAAAAATGTATCATTAAATGGAAATTACCCTAATGAGAAACATTTTTACGCTTTAGATAAATAATATTCCTTAAAAGAGGAGAATTTACCTTCCATTGAATAACTTTCTATATATTCCAAGTTACTTGAAAATGAAAATTCTAATCTCCAGAAAATGATTGATAAGGAAAATTCTAGAATATCTATTCTTATGAAATAAGTGTTAGATTTTTCAAAAAATATTAATATGAAAATTATTTATTTTGAAAAAAATTTAAAACCCTTAAGTAAATATGTTCTAAGAAGAATAATCTTTCTATGGATATTGAACAACTTTTTTTAATGAAAAATATTTTTGAAATTGAAAAATATTCCAAAAATATTTCTCGTGATAATGATAATTTAGTCATTAGACTAAAATCTAAACTATTTTATTTTAAGACTCTATGTGCCCCATTATGTACTAAATGTAAATGTAGAGGAAATTGGGAAATAGATTATTCTCTTAATAGAACTCACTCATTAGGATTTCATAAATCCCATTTTTCAAAACAAATGTAGATTCCTAAAATTCTTTTATCTATCATTTCCGGATCCAAACATGTTTGGGTTATGAAAAACTAATTGTTTCTTTTTCATGAAACTAATAAGTGTACCAAAAATAAGAAAATTTAGTAAATGGATTGTGTTTGTTCTCGACACATGACTGGAAATAAAGATTTATATGAATATATTATTGATGTGAAAGGTGTAAGAGTGGCCTTTGGAGATAATTCTCTTGGAAAGATCATTGGTATAGGTAATATTTTTCTTTTAGGAAAAAATTTAATTTCAAAAGTTTTGTTTTTAAAAGGTTTTAAGCATAATGTTATTACCATAAGTCAGTTATGTGATTAAGGATACCTTGTGAAATTTAGGATTGATAAATTTTTAATTCACAATTCTAAGGATTAATTCATTATTTCTTCCCATAGGAATAAGAATATATATTCAATCATCTTAGAAGATATTAGGAGCTAGGACTTACCTTTATTAAGTGCAATGGAAGACCAATCTTGGTTATAGCATATAAGGTTAGGACGCTATAACCTAATTTGTCTTTTTAATCTATAAATAAAAATACTTGTTAAGGATATATTATATCTATGGTACGATTCTTCAAATGTTTGTGACCCTTTTCAATATGGAAAGCAACATGAAAATAGCTTTAAATCAATCAATAAAGTTTCAAATTATATTCCATTACAGTTAGTTCACATGGATCTCTTCAGTCTAATACAAACAAGAAACATTGGATGTAATTACAATGTATTTATTTCAGTCTATGACTAAAATATATTTACATAGCTCAATTTTCAAGCAAAGAAATCTAAATCCTTTTTCTATTTCAAAACTTTTAGAGCCCAAGTTAAAAATTAAAAAAAACTACCATCTATAACTATAAGTATTGAACATGGTGGAGAATTTTAAAATTCATATTTTGAAACCTTTTGCAGTAAGAAATTACTTACTCACAAATTTTTATCTCCAAGAACCTCTCAACAAAATGGTGTTGTTGAGAGAAGAAATTGTATTCTTCTGCAAATGAAAAGAACCGTGTTGACTGAATACTCAATTGAAAAGAATTTCTTGGTTGAAGCTGTTAGTACTGCATGTTATACTATAAATAGTGTTTTAACTAGACATTTTATTAACAAAATCCCTTATGAATTATGGAATAGATGAAAACATAATGTTCCTTACTTAAGAGTGTTTGGTTTCGAAGTATTCATATTTAATACAAAAGATAATTTACATAAATTAGCAACCAAATTCTATGAAGTAAACATTATTGGTTATTCCACAACTTCTAAAGCTTATAGAGTTTTTAATAAAAACTCTTGTACTGTTAAAAAATAGTACATGTTAATTTTGATGAAACTAACCCCTTTTTTTAAACAATCCTTAACCGCATCAACTGATTTATTTTTATAAACTGATTTATCAACCATTGATTGAAAACTCTTTTGATTAGGGGAATACTCAAGAAAATGTTTATGAAAAATTTACCCCAGATGATTTTCTATTCTATGATGATGAACATGTTCAACCAAACCCAAATCAATTGTTTCTTCAGAATCATCCCAGTGATAATATCATTGGTGATTTGAATCAACATGTTTGGAGTAGAAATTCATTGGGAAATGAAATAGGCCATTTTCTATCTCAATTCAAAACTAAAACTTATAATGAGGCCTTAGCTAATGAAGATTTCATTAAAGCAATTCAATATGAATAAATTAATTTGGAAGGAATCATGTCTATACTTTGGTTAAAAGTCCTAAAGAAACTACTGTAATTGGTGTAAAATGGGTTTTCAGAAACAAGGGTGATGAAAATAGAGTCATCATAAGAACTAAAAAAGACTTCTTGCTAATGGATATAATAAAAAAAGAGGAAATAAACTATGAATAAACCTATTCTCTGATAGATATACTTGAATCTATTAATGTTCTATTATCCAGTGTTGTATACTTCAATTTCCAACTTTTTCAAATGGAGGTAAAATGTGCTTTTCTTAATGGTTTTGTACAAGAAAAATGTTTTGTTGAAAAACCTTCTGGTTTTATAGATTCAACAAATCCTAGTCATTTTTTCAAACATAAAAAATCTTTCTATGGCCTTAAACAAGCCCCAAGTGCATGGTATGATAGACTCGTAGAATTTATTTTACAAAATAATTATGCAAAAGGTACTTCTGACCCAAATTTTTTTTTAAAAATAGAAAACAAATTTTTTTTATTGTCCAAATCTATGTTGATGACATTATATTCAGTTAAAATCAGAAATCCTTAACTGATTATTTTTTTAATCTAATGAAATATGAGTATAAAATGAGTATGATTGGCGAGTTAATATTCTTTTTAGGTTTTTAAATATCTCAAAAAATATAAGGAACCTATATATCTCAACATAGGTATATCAAATACATAATAAAAAATTATGGATATTAAAAAACTAAAATTATTATCACTCCAATAGGTACCTCAAATATACTTGATCTCAATGAAGCTGGGAAACCAGTGGATCATAAAAACTTTCGAGGTATGACATGAACCTAGTTATACTTGATAGCTAGTCATCCATATATAATGTTTTTATATGCTTATGTGTAAGATAATAATCTAATCCAAAATAATATTATTTGAAATAAGTGAAAATAATTTTTTTCTACTTAAGGAGAACTGTGGATTTAGGACTATTTTATTCTTATAGAGTTGATTTTGTTTTGAATGTTTTTCAGATGCCGATTTTGGTGGATGTAGAATGGATAGAAAGAGTACATCTGGAATATGTCATTTTTAAGTGATTCTCTAGTTTCTTGGAAATGTAATAAATAACACTTAGTAGAACTTTCCACAACTAAAGATGAATATTTATCAGCTGAATGTTGTTGTGCTTAGGTATTGTGGATGCAACATACAACCACTGACTATGGCATGAGTTTCTTCAAAACTCAAATACTATGTGACAATACTAGAACCATTTCTCTTAGTAAAAACCCTATGCACCACTCAGGTTAAAAACACATAGATATTATATATCATATTTATAGGGATCAAACACAAAAGTATATATTGTCTTTAAATTTATTGGAATTCAAGAACAACTTTTTGACATTTTCAAAATATCATTATCTTCTGATAGATATGAATATATTAAATTAAAACTATGAATGATCACTATAAAGTAATCATTCACATCTATTTATTTTTTAACCCATCTCCTTCCATTGAGTTACTTCTTTTCAAAGGGGGGGGGGGTACATTTCATTTTTTTTTATGTTTTATATTTTATCAATTTTACCCTTTATGTTTTATATGTTATCAGTTTTACCCTTTATGTTATATATTTTATCGTTTTTACCCTTTATGTTTTATATTTTATCATTTTTACCATTTATGTTTTATATTTTATGGGTTTTACCCTTTATGTTTTTTATTTTATCAGTTTTACCCTTTTTGATTCATACTCTATCGATTTTACATTATGTTTTACATCAGTATTACTCTTTAGTTTTTCACTATATCGGTTTCATAATTTTATTGTTTTAATGATTTTATTAGTTTCATGTTTTTATTAGTTTCATGATTATCTGTACTAGATTATACTATTGGTATTATAATACTCTATCAGTACTAATGTATTGGTATTGGATTACCTTTCCAGTACTGGACTATCAGTTGTGGATTATTTTATCGATTCTAATTAATCGGTACTAGTCTATTTGACCATATCGGTTTTAGAATTTTTAGCATTGTTTTTTATTGTTTTTATAAGAAAAATATATTAAAAACATTACATCTATTTCGTTACTCTGAAATAAATAATTTCTAAAACCTCATTTTGGTTGTTTCTCTCTTTTAATTCCAAATTGTTTCAGTCAGAATATGTTTTTATTTTAAGGAGAACCTCAAGTGTTCGAAATCATTCATGACCATTGGATATCTCAGATCTAATATTGGCTGTTAATTTATTTTTAAAAGAACATATACCACATCGAAATCATCTGTCTTTATCTCAAGATCATCTGATCTAGAAGTAGTTAGTATAGTTTGAATTTAGTTACTACCTCATTTTTCATAATCAGAGATCTACTCAGGTTATGTAATCATCAGGATCTTCATGGTGCGAGTTATTCTTTCATAGCTGAGTCTCATGGTTCTTCTCCGAAAGAAATGGCTCCAAAAGAGTTTTCTTTCATGGCCTTTAGGGGTGAAAGGTTAGTCTCTCGAGAATTTTATGAGTCTTTTGATTCAACTTTAAAATGGATTATATTTTTTCAAGGGTGGGAATAATTTTTTGTGGAAGGACTGTGGTTTTATCAATATTATGTCTATCATGATGATGTGTTAAAATTTTATGAATCAGTATAGATAGACGAGGATCTTAATATTTAATGTATGATTTATAAAAATACATATACAACCTCTTCAAAATAGGTAACTACGTTTTTATGTGTTCCTTTTGAAGGAGATATATTATTTTCTTCTCATAATTTACTGAAAGTAGATGAATCTTTTTATAGGACTAAATCCGAAGAAACACTTTTTGATATTCATGATGAAAAAAGAAAAATAAGTCATTTATTAGGAGATAATTTACTCATAGCCCTCTGGATGAAAGGGTTTTTGGTTCCAAGAAAGGGTGATAAGGAAACGTAAAAGTTTTTAGATGTGTATGTTCTGTAATACTTAGTGAACATAAAGAGGTTTAAACATATTGGGTTAATTTTCCAAACAATTAAGAAGCTCAAATCGAGTGGTATAAAATCACCGATGATAATGTTCCCCACCATTATTAGTAAGTTCTTGAAAGAATTTTTGGGATTGTGTAATATTTCAATCAAGTCCAATGTCACTTCCTTCAAAGAGCCCCTAATTAGTAAGGATACTATAAGGAGGCACAATTTACGATTCAATCCTAAATCGAAATTGTTTGAAACAGATCCTGATGCTAAGAAAGAAAATAAAGTTATTGAAGGTAGTCATAAACCTTCTAAGCCATAACTGAATACTTCAAATAAAAAAGGTAGTTAAGGATACAACTCCAAAGCCTTAAAAGAATAACAAGATTGTATTCAATGAATTTGCAGCTGAATTGAGAAAGAGAAAGAAAGAAAAGAAATAAGGGGGTCCTCAGTTTGGATTGGTTCATGCCGAAGCAATGGCTTTGAAATTAAGTTCTGAAGAAACATTGAAAGAAGAAGAGAGAAATAAGAGATTGAATAAGATAAAGGCATATGATATTGACTTTTATAGTCTTCTCATAATATATGAGACACTAAAATCTAGAATTTAAATAAGGGAGACGTCTGGTAAAACTCTAACGGTTATAACAAAGAACGAAAAGGAGAAACGTGTTTCTAAACAATCGGATACACAGTATCTTGCAAAAGAAAATGAAGAAGAGGAAGAATAAAAAGAAGTATAAGGGAAAGAGGAACATGATGAAAAAGAATAAAGACAATAAGAAATAGAATTTGAAGAAAATAAGATACAAAAAAAGAATCCATACTGCAGGGTCATCAGAATTACTATATTTTATTAATCCATCTCCGGATCATCATCCCTCAAAGAGAGTATCTAAAAAGGTTTCCTACAAGAGAGACATTCATATTTATGATAAAGAAGAGGACGAAGAATAAAAATAATCCAATAATAATTTTAACCATCCATCTCAAGCGATAGGCATTGGGATTTATTTCATTGATCTTCCACAATACACTGAAGACACATACTCTGAAATAATAATCACTATGAAAGGGGTTCAGAACATTGAATAAGACTTGAATATATTGAAGAAGTTTTTATTATTTATTCCAAAATTTGAAGCCAGGTTGGAAATTCTATCTAATTCTTATATTGATAGAATAGATTTTGTCAAGGTCTTGATGGAAAAATTTCTAAGTCTTGAATCTGATTTCATAATCTTTAAGGAATGTGCTTCTGAGCAGAGTAAGGATTTCACTAAGGTTGTAAAGTGGTCCCACAACATTAATGAAATCCTCAAGAACCATTTGTAAAAGTATGAAGAATTGGTACATCAGGTAAAGAAACCCAACTCTATCTATCTAATTCTGAATGATGATTTGAATGAAAAGCATCAAGAATTTCAAAGACCAAGTACCTCAAAAGGAGTAGCCTCAGAAGTGACTGATTCTTTAAGGGAAAAGTTACAAGATGAGAGTAATGATATTGTTTCACTCTCAAATAGAGTTTTTATCCTTGATAAATCCTACAATTTTAGGTTGTTTGATTTCAATATCCAAGAAGCATGGCTTAAAACTCAAGAAGTAATGCTTAAAGCCTAAGAAGCAATTAATTGGATTCATGAAGATCAGATCTAGAAGCAAGGAAAGATTATTGCTATGCATGATGAGAAGCTGAAGGCTCAGCAAGAATCTCTTGAAAAGAAAATGGAGGATATAAAATAGTTCAAGAAGATTAAACTCTCATTGTTTAATCATTCGGAAAAAAAGGGCAAAGAATGATGGTTTACCACTTGTAGTAATAAAAAATTATTTCAAGTAACAATTATTTTGTTGCACTCTATTTTTCCAACCTTTTGCAAGAAATTAGTTCTTTCACTTATTATTTTTGAAAATCAAGAAGGGGGAGAATGGTTGTGAAAATAATCTTTTTATGAATACCTTATTAAGGGGGTTAAATATTAAGTATAAGTAAAGAGAATACAATCCCTTTTGAGTTGTTTTTAAACCATTGGTGGAATTAGTTGTATTCACTATAACTTTCAGATGAGTTATTAAACTCAAGGGAGATAAGTTATTTATTGTTTTTTTTTGGTTTACAAAAAGGGTGAGATTGTTAAGTCAAAATGTTTTTTAACTTTCCCATCAATATTTTGTTTTGGAAATCACAAACCAAACATATTTTAATCATATATATTATTTATCATGTGTGTTGATACACAATCATAATCAATCACATTGTCTTTATTATATGTTTCATTCTTAACATAATCATGTATGTTGTTCACTGACATTGTTTTATATGTTTTTTAACAATCGTAACTATATTATGTATTTCAATATAACCAGGAATCATAACCATACTATGTATTGAGTTGTAATAAGGATTCGTAACCAGATTATGTATTTCATCGTAATCAGCAATTATAATCAGAGAATGTATTTCATCAAAATTAGGATTCGTAATTGGATTATATACTGCATATATTTGACATGCATTGTAACCAGGTTAAATACCACGTCGTAATTATGTATCTTATCCCATCATTGTAATCAAATTAAATATTGTGCATTGTAACCATGTTCAAAATCGTAACCAGGTCGTAAATTATAATTGATATTCTTTGTTATCATGAAAATCCTATTAATCAAATTATGTATTGCACTTTTGAAATGGATTACAATCTTATCATAACTTCAATTATATCTACATGCTATTCATACTCATTATTTCATTCTTTTTAAATTACTACATTCTCACTAAAACATTTTCGTTTAGTTGGTTATTTACCAATAAAAACGATTTCGTGTATTCTGTGTTTTTACCATTGTAATGACAAGTTTCCAAGACCCTTCGATTTGTTTGATGAAATATGACCATTGGAGGAAATATGATCGTTGGAACCTGAATCCTATAAATATAAGGTCATTCGAACCAAAATATACAAATTTTTATTCAATCAAGTTCTAGAGAGAGATATTGTGACTTCTCTTTTGCTTTGTATGAATGCATTGAAGATACAAGAAGTGAAATACTCGTTCCATGTTCTTCAATTTCTATAAGTACTTTGTTTGTACCTTGTGCGATCGATCATTGTGATAATGATCGGGGGCTTCCGGGGATTGGAAGACGTGCTACCGATCATCATATCGAGGTCTTTCAATTTATTGAAACACAGAGGTGTAGATTACCTTCTTAATTGAGGGCTTCTGGGGATAGGAAGACAATTGTGACAATTATCCTATCAAGGGCTTACCAAGGTGGTGGTAATACGTACCTTTATCCAAGGTGAAAGGATTCCATACTCTTTGGTATTAAATAATTTTAATACGTTTACATTTCCACTACTATCAGTATAAGAAATGGAATTGTATTGTTCCCTCTTCCTTTTCATATTTAACTCAATTTAAATTGTTTCAATTATGATTAATATTTTAATGAGATATTTTATATGCTATATTGTAGAATCATTAACATATTCATTACTCTAATCATCGTATTCGATTCAAATAAATGTTTTTTACATTACTTCTAGTATTAAATCATAATATCACCATCAGATCAAAATACTATATGGTCTATTGTATTGTTTTTTGAATTGTATTAGTGTAAGACCTCTTATACTAATTCATTTATTAAGTGTTTAAATACATAGTTTTTAAACCTATAATTCACCCCCACCCTCTTGTATCATGCCATCAAATATATATATACATCTTTATTATGATCCAACATAAATAATGGACCATAGTCTATCCAAGGGATTATAGGGTCGAAATATGACCCGACGATGGATTTTGGACAAGTGTACAGGTCATTTTGGCCCTCAAGATTAGGGTTTAGTCCCTTATTAAGATTAATTTAACCTTAATCGATGAAATTAATTATAATTATTTCACTAATAATTTTGGAAAAAAACTATATTGACCATATTATACATTATAAATTTTTATGATTCCAAATATTAAATCCATTATTCCAAATTTGAAACATATAAATGGTACAAATTAATTTAAATTTAATCCCACAGTCGAGTCGACAATGCAGGGTTTTAAAGTAAACAAATTCAAAATCTTTCTATGTTTTTATATTCAATTTCAAATTAAAATTCATTCTAATGATATCGAATGGATTTGTTGATAAAAATATAAACTAATTAAAGTTTGAAACAAATTTAAAATATAAGTTTACATTATAAATAAATTATATGAAAAAAAGTTTTGAATTGAAATCTAGTATTTTTAACCATACATTAAAAAATAAAACCTTACAACAAATTACCAAAAAATATCCCTAACCTAATTTTTATTATTCTATTTAAAATATGACTTTTATTTTGGAATATAATGTTTATAAAAGTTCCAAAATTTAGACTTAACATAGGTTCTCCATTAAAATTCAGCAAAAGTTTCTTAATAAAAATATTGTGTTTTATTAACTAAATTTGTTTTATTCTTAACATATGCTTATAAAATCAATTGGATGAATATAAAAATATTTACATGGATATATAACAAATATATTACACTAATATTACTTAATAATTTTATTTAGTTTAATTTATTTGTATGAAAACAACTTTGTGAGCATAACAATAGTTTTCTATAAAAATACTCAATTTATATTCAATTGGTTATTATATTAATTTCTAAATTATTTGAAACTAATAAATTCATTTTATATTTTATGAAAATCGTATATTTACATAAGATAGTTAATAATATTCATAAAATATAATTTATCAACTAAGTTATACATTATAATATATTATTATTTGGTAACAATCTGCCTTGCGTGTTTTACAAGAGATTGAGGAAAGTCAGTGTTTCTTGAAATGCAAGCTTACCTCAATGTTATGTATAGAGAATGATAACCTTTATATTTCATGTACTACATGATTAACATGGAATTGTGTATAAATCAATCCAAAATTAATTATTTAATATATATATAATAACTCCTTTCAATCTTGAGAGAAATGAAAAAATATCAAAAACATTAAATTAACATGAAAAAATATATCCCAAAGTCTCTGGGTGTTACATTCTACGCCACATAAAATGTATTTCTCCCTTAAAATTAATCTATTTTATCAAAGGTTTAATACTTAAATTTTCATTTATAGAAACCCACATCATAGAAATAAATACTAAAACATCCCATAACAAGGGAAATTTGGAATCATAATGGTTACCTAAACTAACATATAAAGTGGTTTATGCATCAGAGAACATAGGTGGAAGGTGCAAATATAGTCTTGAAGTAAAATCATTAATATTTGGAGGGATTGATTGAGGTACTTAATCATAATCAGGTTAATTGTCAATGAATATTATAGGGCCTCAAACTCATAATATTGTATTCTTTAAAAGGATATCTTCTAAACAAAAATAAAGGTATTAAGAGAATTTTTTTTGATCATTTTACAAACATTGAGTAATTATTTTACTGACCAGGAATATAAAGAAATATAAATACTTGATATATTTATATAAATAAAATTTCATTCTTTTTTTAATATTTTATCAATTTCTAATTCATCCATTACTTCATGTAATGGATGCCCAGTAATTAACTTTGATGCTGGAAGCACTAAAATACATTTTTAGCAAATCATAAGGCCCATACAAATTTAAATGTCTAAATTTTTGTCTCTAAATATTCATCAAAATAAAAATTATTAAAACATTAATATATAAACATAAAAAGTAAAAATTCTAGTCATCATTATTATTTATTCCTCAGAAATAATTTTGAATTAACTAAGACATCCTATAGGCTAGTCGTATGTGTGAAACCTTTATCATCCTGTAGTCAGGGTTCAAGACCTGTGGCCTTTCTGAACATGATAGTTTGTCACAAAATATATGTGATTCCCTTTTCTAAAACTAAACTTCTATTATTCCCAAAATAAAAAATATGTGCTTCCTTGAAATAAGGTTAGTAACTAAATATACTTTTAATTAGGGATAAGAATACAACTTTAATACATAAATAGTTCATATGAAGATTAACATAAAAATTTAATGAATGTTTAACCATATAACACTTATGAAAGATTAAAATTAAAACAATATAAATAATTTCATGAAATAATTTTATAATTGATCCCCCTTATAAAACAAAATATCTCTTGAGTTTTACATTCAAAACATGTGAATAACCTCATTATATATTCTCTTAAAACATGGTAACAACATGAATTACAATAATTAATTTTGTAAAACAATTATTTTTCCTTATTACAAATGTTACTGGATATATTTTTTAAATAAAAGTAGTTTAAAAACTCATATATCATGACATATAAAACTTTTTTTTACTAATCAATAATCAGGTCCAGGGTAATCAGTACTGTCCAATTCACATTATTATATCCAACATGTCTATTTTCCAAATATATTTATCTTAACTTTAGGAAGACATTAAGGGTTATCTTTCCTTTAATCCTATTCTTCAGATGAATATTACATTTTCATTGAATCAATTTTCATATCTATTATAACTATTTAACATATTCTTGAAAATCCTTCGGGAAAAACATGAACTGAATAATCCTTATACAATTCATCATTCATAATTCTTAGATCCAAATACATAAATACTTCAATACATCCACTTTAATGGTTCGAATGGAATAGTTACTTCCATGGTTTAGAATTATATTCTTATGTATGGACATTGAGTTGGGTAATGCCTACATTCTCCATAGATGAGAAATTTAACTCCATGAGTATTCATCACACTATGTCCCTTTTTACCAAGTAGATAATATCTTCCCCTTCATTTGAGGTATTTATAAATGTTATTCATCACTTACTCTTGACACGTAAGAATACAAATATTCTTTACTCTAAACTTCTTATAATTTTAACATTAATAAAATTCCTCATTCCTCGTATGCATTGCATTAGGAATATTAAAAAAGTTACATTATTAGTCATATATTGTGATATCATATTTGTCATAATAGTAATATATTTCTCTCCAGACATTATCCAATTTCATTGATCATAATCACCAGATTTAACATCATAGTCAATGTTAACCCATTTCTTTTTTTCCTTCATTACCTAAAACTAGAAAGCATGGGGTGAGAAACACATAATATTGAATAAAACCACTTAATCGTGATAAATTACATATAAGATTTATAAACTATAACACATACCTTTTAATTCATGACACCTTAGGTTTATCCTAGCATATTTATAGTCATATTATATTAAAATCCTTCATAATTTATTGTGATGATTTTGTTGATTTCCAAATCATATCCCCCAAGAGAGTCAAACATGGTGGGAAATGAGGCCAATAGTCGTGTACAATATTACCCAGAGTTAGGACAAGAACATCTAGTCAGAATTGTTAGTCCTAGGTACATCTATTCCAGATACATATCCACATGTATTATCCATAAAGGGTTTCAATTCATGGAAACCGCTAACTCTATACTTTACCAAAATTATAGGACATTTTCCTATGATTTTTTATCCTTAAACTTATCCTTAAACTTATCCTTAGGGTTCTTAGTAAAGTTTTCTCATCATAGTTTTAAAATATTAACTAAACCATCACTTGGATACCAACTATAATGAACCACTGTAAACACACATATACATTACACAACATTTTCATAATACCTCAAACATTATACAAATAGACACCCAAATACTGTATTAGTCTAGTGCCTTTGGAAAATTGGAACACATTTGTAATGACCCAAACTTTTTAATTATTTTGGTTTCTTAAATTTGTGTGTTATTTTATTTTATACTCAAAAAAACTATATCCTTTAATTAACAAAGTGGGTATAATTAAAATGAGATTGTTGGGTTCCGATTGTTATATGACCGTTGGTCAATATGGACGTTGGAAACTAAAATCGTAAAATTGTGTTTTTATAAATACAATTATCTTGGTTAATTAATATAGATAAAAGATTCAATGGCCTATTCCAGTAGTCTTGGGCCATATGAATCCAATATGTCAGAGCTTGGGAAGGAGGTAGCATCTCTAGGCTTTGTTCTGGACCTAGACCAAGCCGAGCTTCAACATATAAAGCTTGAACGGAATCACCTAAGGGATAAGTTCAAGCTAATAGAAATCAACACTCACGCAATGTTGTCCGAGCCACCCCAATATTTTATCACCGTACCACACCTTACACTTAGGTCCTATGCTGGTGTTATAAGCGGCTATGTAACAAGACCTTAGCTGCATTGTCTAATCCATTTATATAAATAAAATTGTTATTTCTTCTTATGATAATGTTTTTGAATTTCAAATATATGGATAAATGTAGGATGAATTTATAGTTCCATATTACTAATGAATTTTCCAAAAAAGGTTATTTTAAAATATTTATATAAAAATTAAATAATTAATAATGTGAAATGATTTTCAAAAAATGGACTTGCATAGTTATGTCTAGTGGTAAATTTAGAGTCTTATAAGATCAACTTAAATTTTAGTAAATAGTAAAGTATGAATAGTAACATACCAATATGAATAGTAATTAATAGTAATGAATAGAAAATCAACCTATAAAATAGAAACTTCACACATGAATGTATAAATACATTTTAGACATCTTAAAAGTGAAAAACGATAATAGTATAAGTTTTGGTATTTCTGTATGTCATAAATATTTTATTTTCAATTTTATAATTAATTTAATAATTTAAAATGAAAATATATTTTTCATAAAATGTAATAATAAATTGTTACATTATTTTATTATGTTTATACGATAATTTTATGGGGCCTTGATTACTTTTTTAAGGTGTTACAAAATGAGTTATAGTTTTAAAGTTGTATTTTTGGAATAAATAATGATTTTATTTAAAAACATAAATTAAACATTTTTTTTAAATTATTTTCATATAATGGAGTGAAGTTTGGAATTCATAGCATCAATTTTAGATTAGGGTGAATTTTTTGGATTTTTCTGAAATAGTTGAATTTTCGGTGAATAGTAAAAATACAGTTTTGAGTTTCAGGTGTTTAATGTTATCATTAATGATGTGATAATGATGTAAGATTTTTCGTCAAATTATTAATAGTGAGATATGATATTAGGTGTCCCAAGTGGCCAATAACATAGGAAAATAGCATGGGAAAGCCCATGGTTATGCAAATACCTCCAATGAGGTGATAATTAAAAATTAATAATTTATTCCCTCACTTTTCCTATAAATGCCAAGCCATTTACCTCATTAATTTCATTCTAGAATACTCATAAATCATGTTCTGGTCTCCTTACTTCCCAAGGAGTCCTCTATAGGTTCCCCCAAGGCTCCCAAGGTCCCAACCTTCAAGATGTTGAAGTTACTCTACAAGGTTAGGGAATCTTCCACCCTCCTCTTTTAAGTCATGACTTCCTTTATGTTATGTCTTATTGTTCCATTTTATTATGTGGGGGATTTTTATTCTATATCTTTACTACCTTCAATTTAATGACCAAATTATGAGATACCCTTTCCACTATAATCATGTGATTTTATGAATTTTTAAGTGACGCCATAAGGCTTCCGAAAATTTTGAAATCACATCTTCTCTTTTCCTTCGAGTTTCATTTTCATATGGAATTTATTTCAAAAATAAATACAATGATCTTGTTTATTTTTATTTTATACCACTATTTTATAATTAGTTATTTATGATTGGGTTACTTCTTTCCCCTCTCCTTTCAACGATTTCTTAAACCACACCATATAACCGTTATGCTACAGAAATTTCATCTCAAAATTTCTTTCTCTTTATCTCAAGAAATATTATTGTTTTATTTAAGTTAATACCCAGACCTATTTAGTTTATATGGGTGCCCATAAATACACAAAATAATGATATATTTGATTCTTTAGTTGACATAGGTATAACCCCCACTCCCTTTCTATGGGTTATAAATGACATAATGATCAAGTTTTTAAGAACTTTTAAAATGTCACAATTTTGAAATAAAACACATTTCTTTTATTCTCTATGGGTTATTTTTTAAATTTTTAATTATGATATATGTGGATCACATGAAAATAAATTCATATTAATGGATAACCTTAATATATCTCCAATGCATTGGGTAAATAATTTAGTTTTTAGAGATAACAAGTTTCACGATACCTTGGTGAATAACATTGGTAATTTTTATTACACCTTAGGGATAAACCACGATGATATGTTCATGAATGTCTAAATGAAATGATATAGCCACATATTCAAGTTATGATTCATGTAATTTTTATTATGATATTCCTAGTCTTCCATTCCCCATGCCTTTATGATTTATATCATGTTCTTATTAATATTGCTCAAGATCACACGTCAACTGTTTCACTTGTTTTCCTTACTAAGCCTTCTGCTCACCCTTTCCTTTGATGTATGTCTCCAGGTTATGAGATGAAACAATTTTACATAGTAAGAACCTATGATGAATCCTTACGAGTGGTTTAGAATAATTTTTATGTTGATTACATGTATTATGTTTTTATTTCAAGACACTAAACCCAAAATATCTTCTAATATGTTAAATTTGTATTTTGTAATTAAAAGTTATCTAATAAAAATGTTGGATTACATAGTTAGTATCATAGGATATTTTAGTTATATATGTAAATTAGGCCATGAATTTTTTTTGAGGAATCATATAGAAAAGATCAAATATAGAAAAACTTCCTGAAATTTTGGTGAGTATTGAGTAAGTGGTTTATGAAGAAAATAAATCCATGTATGGATACAATAAGGTAGAGGAGGCTCTAAAACAGAGGTTCCTAGGAGTGTAAACTCTTACAAGAAGTTCCAATCCTGTACTAGGGTATCCTGCTACATGAAAATGGTCCTTTCTTCACTCTTGGTTATGACAATCCTAGGGGATATGTTTGGTTAATCATAAGCTTTTTATGATTCATTTTGACTGATTTGTAGAGAAATGTAATTGTTTAAAGAAGTTTTAAGATATAAAATCTTTTATTGTTAAAAGATTCATAAATGAAATAAGTTTCTCACTAAAGTTATATTATTTTAGAAATGGTGGGAAATAGGAGGAACTGTGCAAATGGTGACCGCAATGGACCATGTTCTGACAGCCCTCTGATGGAAGCTGTAATGGAAACATTCATGTTAATGATGAACCAAATGACTCATGTTATAGGAAAAACATAAATAAAGATAAGAGAACGATCTCACCATAAAGGGAAAACATTCTGTTGAGTACTTTATGCATCAACGACCACCAACCTTAAGTGGATCGACCGACCAATTGATTACGGAATAGTGGAACATCTCTATAGAGAAGATATTTTTGGTTCTCCGCTGTTTAAAGTAAGAGAAGGTCACCCTGGTTGTCTATCACGTAGATGGAGAAGCTGATCAGTGGTGGGAACTTATTAAAAACACAAGGAAAATAGTGTAGGTTTAAGCTATAGAGTGGGAAGAGTTCATAGGGATAGTCTTCAGTAATTATTTCCCTTTGTTCTATGAGAACAAGAATGGATAAGGATTTTATCGTGCTGAAATAGAAGGAGAATGAATCTATGGGAATTTATGAGATCAAATTTACAAGACTTTCCCATTATACCTCATGCTTTTTCATGGATCCTAATGGTAAGGTTGATAGATTCTTCAATGGACTGAGACCTCATATGCAAAATAATCTAGCCAACCAATACTCTGACAGCTATGAGGAGATCATATGGAGTGTAATGAACATAAAACTGGAGTTCGGTGAGACATAGTGGTCATATAAATCAAATGATAAAAAGATATCGATAGATCCCAGCTTAGGGAGGACCTTTGACCAGGGAAGAGGAGGCAGGAAAGTGAAATGTTGCCCATGTAATAAATGTGGGAAGAAGCATTCGGGGAACTTCCTTCTTAGGAGCGGGAAATTCTACAAGTGTGGAAGTGATTTCCATATTCTGAGAAATTTTTGTAGTGAGGTGAAACCTCAACTTCCAAACACTAAGGACAAGGGGATGATGGTCCAGCCCCTACCTGATGTCCAATGCTTTAAGTGTGGACAACATGGGCACATCGCCAAATCACTGTCGAAATCTAAGGGCAGTGGAGGGGAACCACCATCATCCTTAGAAAAGGAAAAGGGTGTAAGGACGTGCTTTTTCTATCACACCAACTAAAGTTGAATCTCCAAATGATGTGGTAGTAGGTACTCATGTTGTTCTCTCAAATTTAACAAGAAAATTTTTTGATTTTGGTTCTACACATTCCTTTATTTCCTCCAAGTTTGAAATGAATTTGGAATCAACTCCTGACTTTCTAAAAGTAGAGTTATCATTCAAAACTCCTGGTGGGATTATCCAAGCATCATTAGTGTTTAGAAACTCTAGTATTTACCTTGTTGATCATAATATTATTGTAAATCTAGTAGTCATTTCCATGATGGGTTTCGACATTATACTAGGGATAGACTAGCTCTCAAAGTATAATGCTATGGTCAAATGCAGAAGTAAGGAGATCTTAGTAGTCTTGAATGGAAAACCAATAGTTATCTTCCCATGAGAGATATCGTAACCTGATATTTGTCTAGAAGAACCTCTTATATCCTTATTTATAGAATTTATTGGTGAATAAGAATAAGGAAATGAGATTTTGAGGAAAGAGAATGTCCCCATCATCCAGGAATACATTGACGTATTTCCTGATGAGTTTCATGGACCTCCCCAGAAAGATAGGTAGAGTTCTATATTGAACGCATACCTAGATCTCATCCAATATCAAAGACCCCATATAGGATGGAAAATGTGGAGCTGGAAGAATTAAAGAAACAACTCCAAGATCTTTGGGAGAAGGGGTTTATTCGATTGAGTGTTTCTCCTTAGAGAGCATCTCCTCTTTTTTTGAAGAAAAAGGATGGATCGATGTGGCTATGCATTGATTATTGAGAACATAACAGGATCACAGTAAAGAAAAAATACCCACTTCCCAGAATTGATGACTTATTTGACCAAATTTAGGGGGATGAATTCTTCTCTAAGATTGATCTTCAATCTGGTTATCATCAATTGAGGGTGAAGAAAGAAGATATTCCAAAAAACTGCCTCCTAATCAAGATACAGGCATTATGAGTTTGTTGTTATGCCTTTTTTAAAAACTAATGCACCTTCTATTTTTGTGGATTTGATGAATATAGTCTTTAAGGGCTACATTGATAACTTTGTGGAAGTTTTTATTGATGATATTCTGATATATTCAAAAAATTGAGGAGAATGAGGATAAACTAAGGTTTTTTTTGCAAAATCTATGAAGTTGAGGCTTTTTAGAATGTTTAGTAAATGTGAATTATGGTTACAACAAGTTTCTTTGTTGGGGAACATTGTTACCAATGTAGGAATCATAGTTGACCCTACAAAGACAAAAGTTTTAGAGGAGTGGCCTCAGCCTACTACAATAATTAAGATTCTTTGTTTCCTTGGTTTAATGGGATATTATAGGAGGTTTTAAAAAACTTTTCATGACTTTCTAATCCATTAACCAAGTTATCTTGAAAAGGGGTCAAGTTTATCTAGACAAAAGTGTGTGAGGAAAGTTTACAAGAGCTGAAGAAGAGATTGGTTACCACACCCGTGTTAACTCTGCCCTCAAGTGAAATGACAAGGTCATTGCTTATGCATCCAAATAGTTGAAGATTCATAGGCAGAACTATCCTACGAATAATATGGATCTATCTCCGGTCATTTTTTTCTTAGAAGATATGGAGGAACTATCTTTAGGGGGATAAATGTGTTATACACATAGACCATCAATGTTTGAAGTATATTTTCATAAAAAATAAAGTGAACATGAGATAAAGGAGATGGTCGGAACATCTTAAATACTATGATTTTTCAATTCATTATCATCCTAGAAGAGAAAACAAATTTTCTGATGCATTATGAAGGAAAGACCCGGTTGTTCTATCCATTATGAGGATTCACAGATATCCTATAATCAATTACCTAGTAAAACTGGACATGGGAATTTTAAAGGAAGGGACATCATCAACCCTAACCCAAATGATTTCTCAACTGTCATTACTAGAGAAGATAAAGAAAGCTCAAAAAAGAATAACCTTTGTTATAGAAGAATTTTGAGGTTGTGAAGTATGGGATGTTTAATGAGTTCAATACTGATCAAGAAGGTGTATTTAAATTTCGTACAATACTATGTGTTCAATCTATTTCGGAAATAAAGAAGTAGATGATGGATGAAGCTCATAGCTCTTCTTTCTCTATACATCCTTGTAGCATGAAAATGTATAGGTACCTTTGTGATCCTTATTAGTGGGATAATATGAAAAGGGAGGTTGATGACTACACGTCATAGTGCCTGGTATGCCAGCAAGTGAAGGCGGAGTGAAAACTTCCGAAAGGGTTATTGAAACCAGTACCCACAACAGCATGGAAGTGGGACAATATCACTATGGACCTTGTCACTGGTCTCCTAATAACTTCAAATGGAAATAATGTGATATGGGTTACTATGGACCGTCTCACCAAGACTGCCCATTTTATCTCCATTTGGAAATATTTCTCTCTTGATCTAATTTGCAGGACTTACATGAAGGAAGTGGTAAGGCTGCATAGAGTTCCACTTTCTATCATATCTGATCGTGATCCAAGGTTCGCATCAAAATTTTGGAGAAGTATTTAACAAGCTATAAGAACTAAATTGAATTTCAGTATGTCCTATCACGCCCAAACTGATGTCCAATCTGAAATAACTATTCAAACACTTGAGGACATGCTAAGAACATGATCAATGGAATTTCAAGGTGTATGGGATCAACACCTACATTTAGTTGAGTTATCTTACAACAATAGCCTTCACTCGAGCATTCAAATAGAACCCTATGAAGATTTATATGAGAAGTGATGTAGAAATCCAACTTGTTGGGATGAACCTGGTGAGAGAAAGCTTCTTGGGCTTGATCTTGTGTAAGATATGACAGAAACAATCCATGCCATCGAGCAACACAATATGTCTGCTCAGAGTTGGAAAAAGATCTATGCCGAAAACCATCAAAGGGACTTGGATTTTGATGTTGGTGACAAAGTATTTCTATGGATTTCACCTTGTAAGAGAGTAATGAGGTTTGGAAAAAAAGGGAATCTCAGTCCTAGGTATATTGGCCCCTATGAAATCATTGATCATATGGGAGTAGTGTCCTATCAGCTTTCACTTTTTCCAAATCTAGCACAAGTTCATGATGTATCCCATGTGTCCCTCTTAGAAAAGTACATACCTAACCCTTCACATGTACTAAATCTAGAGGCGGTACAACTGGAACATGACCTCTCTTATGAGGAGAAGACGGTGGAGATCATGGATCGTAGATACAAGGTTCTAAGTAATAAGCCTACTCACCTTATTAAGGTGTTGTGGAGGAACCACAAATGTGAAGAAGACATGTGGGGACCAGAGGAGTTTATGAGACAGAAGTACCCTCACCTTTTCTCATCAGAGGGTATGAGATAAAATTTTTGGGATGAAATTTCTTAAGGGGGAAAAATGTAACAACCCAAACTTTTTAATAATTTTTGTTTCCTAAATTTGTGTGTAATTTTATTTTATACTCAACAAAACTATATCCTTTAATTAATGAAGTGGGTATAATTAAAATGAGACTATCAGGTTCTGACTATTATATGACCATTGGTCAATATGACCGTTGGAAACTATAATCTTATCGTTTTGTTTTTATAAATACATTTTTTTGGGTTAATTAATAGATAAAAAATATCGAATGGCCTCGTCCAGTAGACTAGTGCCATATGAAGACCATCTGTCAGAGATTTGGAAGGAGGTAGCATTACTGGGCTTTTCTCTAGACCATGCCCAAGTCGAACCTCAACATATGAAGCTTGAACAAAATCGCCTAAGGGAGAATTTCAAGCTGATAGAAATCACCACCTGGGAAATGTTGTCTAAGCCACCCCTAGATTCTATCACCATGGCATAGCTTACACTTAGGTATTATGTTGGTGTTATAAGGAGATATGTAACGAGACCTTAGCTGCTTTGTGTAATCCTTTTATATAAATAAAATTGGTATTTCCTCTAATGATAAATTTTGTAAATTTCAAATATCTGGATGAATGTTGGATGAATTTATAGTTCAATATTACTAATGAATTTTCGAGAAAGGGTATTTTAAAATATTCATGTAAACATTAAATAATTAATAATGTGAAATGATTTTCCAAAAATGGTCTTCTACAGTTGTGTTCAGTAGGAAATTTTGAGTCTGATAAGATCAACTTAATTTTTAGTAAATAGTAAAGTATGAATAATAACATACCCATATGCATAGTAATGAATAGTAAATCCACCTATAAAATAGAAACTTCAACCATGAATTTATAAATACATTTTAGACATCTTAAAAGTGAAAAAAATGATCATAGTATAAGTTTTGTTATTTTTGTATGTCATAAATATTTTATTTATAATTTTATAATTAATTTAATAATTTAAAATGGAAATATATTTTTATAAAATATAATCATAAATTATTACTTTATTGTATTATGGTTTTATGATAATTTTATGGGACCTTGATTACTTTTTTTAAGGTGTTACAAAATAATTTATAGTTTTAAAGTTTTATTTTTGGAATAAATAATGATTTTATTTAAAACTAAATTAAAAATAAGTAAAAAGTTATTTTCATAAAATGAAGCTCATTTTTCAATTCAGAGTATCGATATTAGGATAGGGGTATTTTTTTGGATTTTTTTGAAACAGTTTAATTTTCAGTGAATAGTAAAAAATACAGTTTTGAGTTTCAGGTGTTTAATGACATCATTAATGATGTAAGATTTATGGTCGACTTATGAAGAGTTATATATTATATTAGGTGTCCCAAGTGGCCAATAACATGGGAAAATACCACGTGCAAGACTATGATTTAACAAATACCACTGATGAGGTGTCTCTTGGAAATTATTAATTTATTCCCTCACTTTTCCTATAAATACCAAGCCATTTCCCTCATTCATTTCATATAAAAATCCTCCTAATAGAATTTCTGGCCTCATTACCTCACAGGGAATCCTCCCAAGGTTCCCTTAAGCCTCTCAATGTCCCTACCTTCATGCTTTCGAAGTTACTCTTCAAGGTAAGGGAATCTTTCACCCTCCTCTTTTAAGTCATGACGTCCTTTATGCTATATCTTATAGTTCCATTTTATAACGTGGGATATTGTTATTATATATCTTTACTACATTAAATTTCATGTTCAAATAATTATATACCCTCTCCTATCTCATGAAATTATTTTCTGAATTTTTATGTGACGCCGTTAGGCTGCTGAAATTTTTGAAATCGCATCTTCTCTTTTCCTTCGAGTTTCATTTTCAAATGGAATTTACGTCCAATATCAATAAAATGGTATAATTTATTTTTATTCATTACCCCTACTATATAATTAGTTATTTATTATTGGGTGACTCTTGTCCTATCTCTTTCAAATGTTTTCTAAAACCATGCCTTATAGCCACTATGCTTCAAACATTTCATCTCACAATTTCTCTATCTTTCTCTCAAGAAATATTCCTGTTTTATTTATGTGAATACCCAGACCTATTTATTTTATATGGGTGTTCATAAATGAAAAAAAATAAAGATATATTTTATTATATAATTTAAATACATATAACCCTCACTCCCTTTCCATGGGTTATAAATGACAATATGATATAGTTTTTAAGAACTTATAAAACATCACGATTGAGAAATGAAACATATTTCTTTTATTCTCTATGGGTTATTTATGAAATGTTTGATTATGATCTATGTTTATCACATGAAAATAAATAAATATTAATAGTGCATCCTGATAGTGATCCAATTCATTGGGTAAAAAATTTAATCTCCAAATATGACAAGTTTCGCGATACATTGGTAATAGCCATGGTAATTTTTATGAAACCTCGGGGATAAACCTTGGTGATATTTTCATGAATGTCTAAATGAAATGTTGTAGCCACATATTCAATTTATGATTCATGTTCTTTTTATTATGATATTACTATTCTCCCATTCCTCGTGCCTTTATTATTTATTTCACGTTTTTATTAATATTGCACAAGATCACATGTCAACTGTTTCACTTGATTTCCTTACTGAGCATTCTGATCACCCTTTTCTTTGATGTATGTCTCCAAGTTTTGAGACACCATAATTTTACATATTATGAACCTATGATGAATCCTTATGAGTGGTTTATAACAATTTTTTATGTTTTCTTCATGTATTATGTTCCTTATTTCCAAGACACTAAACCCAAAAGATCTTCCGATATGTTAAATTTGTATTATGTAATGAAAATTTATGTTATAAAAAGGTGGGATGACAAAAAATTCTTCTAATTTGATGAAAGATCGTCAAGATTTACCCTATATATCTCCCCATTTTATTACCATTAAAAAACCATTCTTTATAACTTAAGGAAATGAAAACATAAGAAAGGGTGATCTCGAGTGTTCGGTAATGGTTAAAAAAATATACATAAGCATAACATGAGTATAAGGGTATGAGAAGATGATCACAACTATAAAAGATCATAAACATAAAAAATTAAATAAATATTGGAAAATTATAAGGCATAAATCATAAGGAAATAAATAACATTATCCTTGAAAGCATAACATGGGAATAAAACATGGAATTGTGGCAGACACATTAGCAAATAATATAATTTCCATAGTATCCAGGGAATCACATACAAGACCATATTAGTTTTATGGGTTAACTCACCATACTTTCTTGGTATTCATAGTTTAAACCCACAATAATCTTATTAGCATTATTTCACTTCTCATACCATCTTGGTAGTCATGGTTCACTTCCATGGCTATCTTAGTAGTAATGGTTCACTCTCAATACTATCGTGGAGGGAGATATAGGTCCCACCTAAATCATAATAAATTCATACATATATGCTCCAAAAATTTATAAAAAATATATATTAACTATTCCAATAAAATGGGTTTCATAAATGTGTAACCATCTTATATCCTAATAAAAAAGATTCAAGTTTCATACTCATTTCATCAAAAGCATAAAATGTAAAATAAAAAAGGATTTTATAAGCATATAACCTATGAAATAGAAAAAAGTTTCATAAATACCATTACATCAAGCATAAACCATTTAGAGAAAGAATATGAATGGAACATTTATCCCATTTCAAATAAAGGAATTATTAATATTAAAATATGTTTTCTTAGATGGTAAATAACTTTGAAATATCTTTCAAAAACATTTCTTGAAGAACAAATCCTTTTGTTTTTTGAAAAAATGTTTTTAGAAACATAAAACCTTTTAATTTTTTTTTGGAATAATAATTATGAAGAAATATTGAAAACATTATGACAACCATTTTACTTGAAAAATTATAAAAATCATGAAATTATTTTTAAAATCATTTTATTTGAAAACTAATAAAATAAAAAGAAAATATTTTGAAATGATTTTTATTTGAAGATACATTGAAACAATAAATTTAAATAATATTAATAAAAAATATTTTAAATAAAATAAATTTTTAATCTTATAAAGTAAGCTTCAAGGGAATGTTAGCCATGATGGAAGATAAACTCGAAGATGTCGAACATTCCTTTTACACTGTAAAAGTTTAAAAATGTGCCTCAATCAGAAAGTGATAAGAAGATTTCTTATAAAAAACCTTTTATTTTAAAAGTTAAATCATGTGTATAAATTTCCTTTAAATATCATAGGATAATAATAGAATATTTTTTGAAACCTTTTGGAAGACATGTTTTGAATGAACAAAGATTTTCGGCCGAAGAGAGAGGTAATGCCAAAATTTATTAAAAACACATTCTTTAATATATTACATTCCAAAGAGTGGGAAAATGGTACCAATACATGAATGTGTCATGAATAAATAAAAGAGAATAAAATTCATCAGTGTTATAAAGATATGAATCATAATATTTCATCAATAAAAGCATGATCATAAACAACCTCGAAATGTGATGAGAATATTTTAATAAACACTTATAACTTAGTTACTTTGAACTATAATACCCATGTAAGAAAATAAAATTACATGAAGTTTAAAATATAATTAATGTAATGAGATTCATGATAATAAATTTCAAAGTTAGTATATACACATCACATTAAAATATAGTTTCATAATATGACGTGTGTCTCAAAGAATGAAAATTGAGACAAACATTACATTACAGATTTAGTAACATTTAAAACATAATCCCCAAAATAGAAAAATCATAAAATATTTATTTAAATATTAATATATTTCAATATAGGATACCTACAATCCATTAATGGGAAGTATATACACCACAACAGATAAGTGATCATGAATAATACATGTATCTCACAGAAATAATGGGTGAGATAAAACTTCCTTGCCTTATGTCTTGACTCTCATCATACTCATAAAACCCTCATGAATAATAAATATAATTTTTTTATGAAAATATTACAGAACCATGTTATTATATTTAATACCATATATGGTTTGTTTATGGATTTATATTACCCGCTTGTTAAAAAGTTTATGTTAAGGTCCCACTTTGGGTAATATCCACTTTGTTTTCAGCATGTATCATAATTTGTTCTATCTTTAGTCCTTAAACTTATATCGGTATTTAAATAATGCAAACAATTATATAAATATAATTAATATTCATTATAAATTTATTTCAACAATCGATATCATATAAAATTAGGAAATAGAATAAACTGTTTATGGACATTTTAAGTCGTATATACGCATGAACGCTATATTTGTTTAATTGTCATGTTGAAAGAAAGAAAGTATTATATACATGTATTTATATATATGTGTATATATATATATATTAAAGTATCTTTATTATATAATATATATCATATATATTCACTAAATCCATCCTTAACATATTCCATGTAGTGTATGAATGAATCATATCACTTTGAGGGGGTGGTAGTCCACACATCCTCAAACGAAATAATCGTATTAAAACCAAAGGGAAAGTATAATGATATGTGTTTTAAAATAATTAATTAATCATAAAGAAAAAACTAATGTTATATATAATATAAATAAACTTATTTTACATTATAATGTTCACCATTAGAGGTGGTAAAGGAAAAAATGATCAATCATCATTTACTGAGGCGTTAGCCCGCCATACCTATAAACAGTATGTTTGTTACCCATTAGATGGAAGTGTGTGTAATTGTAGGTATAATACTTAGAATAATAAACATATTATTATATTTTGGATACTTATTTATACAATTATGGAATAATAATATTTTAGGGAGTTGAGAATGAAAATAAAATAAAAGAGTTTAAGGGAGGGTATTACCTCTTAATCAGGTAACTACTTTTGGTTTGGACCAAAGGGATTACTTTGAATGATTTCGGGACAAATTAGGCCTCAGGGAGGGATTTCTGGGATCTATTTTTTCATATTTTGTTCAAGAAAAAAATGGATTGATAGGTTTGAGGATGTGAGTTGAGAGGAGGCCTTTTATAATGGAGTAGGAGTGGCGTTCTTATAATATTATAAAAGAAAAAAACATCATCCATGTTTTTTATTGAGAGTGGATAAATAATGGTGAAAGGTAGATAAAATGTATTATTAGGTGGAAATATTTCGAAAAATGGATTTTGGACAAGTTTATAGCTCTATTGGGACATAATGTTTTGATTTAGTCTTTTATTAAGCTTAATTTAACATTAATTGTTATAATTAATTTTAATTACTTCCCTAATATTTGTGTCAAAAACTAAATTGACCATATTTGAATTCATAAATTTTTTTATTCCAAATATTAAATCCATTTTTCAAAATTCCAAACATATAAGTCACAAAAATTAATTTTAATTTAATTCTGCAGTCGAGTTGAAAATGTGGTTTTTAAAGTAAAAATGTTCAAAAGATTGCATTGTTTTTATATTAAATTTCAATATTAAATTGTTTATAATGCCCTAAATTTTATTGATTTTTAAAAATATTATCTAATTAAACTTTTAAACCAATTAAAATATATTTTAAACTTATAAATATATTAGATGAAAAGTCTGTTTTGAATTAAAATACAGTAGTTTAACCTATTCCTTAAAAAATGAAACCATATAGAAAAATACAAAAAAATCTCCCTAACATATTCTTTATTATTAAACATAAAATCTAAAATTTATTTTGAAATATAATATTTATAAATGTTTAAAATTTATATTTAAAATTGGTTCGTCATTAAAAGCGCTAAAATTGCATTAATAAAAATATTGGGCCTTATGAGTTAAACTGGTTTTATTCTTATCTTATTCTTGTAAAATATATTGGAGCAATATAAAAATATTTACTTTGATAAATAGAAAATAAATTGCATTATAATTACTTACTTATTTTAATCAATTAAATTTATATGGATTAAAGCAACTTTGTAAGCATAATAATAGTTTTCTATAGAAATACTCGATTTATATTCAATTGGTTATTATATTCATTTAAAAAAATTACTAATTAATTAATTTTATATTTTTATAAACTATATATTTTCATAATATAGTTAATAATATTCATAAAATATTATTTAACAGTGCATGTATATATTATAATATATTATTTTTTGGTAACACTCAGTCTTGCATTTTACGCAAGCCATTGAGGAAAGTAAGTCTTTCCTAAAATGTAAGCTTACCTCAGAGTTACACATATTGAAATATGACATTTATATTTCATTTAATGAAAATTTAACATAGAATTTTTCATAACTCAATCAAAATTTAACGCAATAATATATATTAAATAACTATTTTCATTTTTGCATGAAATAAAAAAGTATCAAAAAATATTAAATTAATTTGAAAAAAATATTTCAAAAATAATTAGGGTGTTGAAATTGTAAATTTAATGAATATATTTTATTTATATGAAAAAAATTACTCTTTAAAGGTCATATATTATTTTTCTTCCTTTATTTCAATATTTTATGAAAATTAAAACAATCTTCTAGTGTATGTATGACATGTCATCTCCCTGAATGGTGTATTTCATTTTCTATTTATAAAATTTTATATATTACTATAAATACATGTATACAAAGTAAATATTATATTTATATCTTGTTTAAAATTCAATATATGATAGAACCATTATCAAATTAAGAGTACCAAATATTTCAAATCAAAACATACACAAAAAACAAAGAATTCATTACCCAAAATGTGACATTAACATGGAATTATTAATATATAGGTAATAAAATAACATAAATAAAAAATATATGGTATGAAATATATAATTATCAGTTTTTAATATGGTTATAATAAAATTACACTTATTATACATGATTTCATAACATTTATATAGGAAGTATAGACATATTGTAAGGGATATCTCTATCACTTTTTTACTTCTGTGAGACAAATTCCATATTCACCACTTATTTAATTTATTTTGTGTATATAATACACCTGAATGTATATTATTATTATTATACTTAAAAATATTTTTGGCTTATATATCTATTTTATGATATCTATTTCATGGGGATTATGGTTCAAATATTACAATACCAGTATGGGATCTTTGTATCAATTTTCCTTATTCAATACATATGTTTTGTTATGATTCAATATTATTTTATGAGTTTTATATAAAAACTATTTGATTTGTAACATAATGAATTTATTTATTCTCTTGATATTATAAGTTTCATTTAATTTTATTATTTTATGGGGCTTACAATTTGAGGTTTCCAAAGTGGTAACAGCATTATGATAAAATCTCATTGTTTATCAGGATTGTTTATGTTTATGCTTCCAATGATGAAATATTATAATACAAATCCAATTAAACTTAGGAATTTTATTCTAAAGAAGTTATTTCATGAAAAAAAAATTCCATTAATATTCCTCTCTTTTTGTACTCAATATTTAAAACTATGGTTTTTAAAGAAAACCTAACTTATTTCTCTCTTCGGTCAAAAATAATTTTTCATCCAAAATCATGTTTTCTAAAAATGTTTTTAATTTTTTTTAAAATCATCCAAATGGTTGGTAAAAGAAATTTTACCCAATTTTTACATTATAATTTGTTTTGAAATTAATCATATTTTACTTTTCCAAACAATGATCTTTTAGATTTTACTGGAAACATGAAAGGAATATTTGTTTTAACTTGTATAGAAGGAACAAAATATCTACCACTTTGGACACTCAATATTTTAATAATTAATTTATAATTTTAATAGATTATTTTAAAATAAAATTAATTCCCAAATATTTAATAATTTTTTAGTGATATTAAACATGGAAATGATATTATCTTCATGAAATGGTTTAAACTATTTTTATATAATCCTTTTTATGTTTGGAAGGTTATTCTCAAAGAAAAGATTTTTGAAAATGATTTATGTTTTTTAAAAAATAAAATCAGAAAGGATGTTTTCTTCAAGGTGGCCAGAAGTCCTTGAGGTGGCCCCAAAGACATACTATCCAGAAGGCATTGGGTGGCCCGAAGGCCTTTAAAAAATAAAATTATAGGGTGTTTTATAGGAACCCTAGTAAAAAGAAATGGAATTATAAATTAAAAACAAAAGAAAGTGTTGGGTTCAATAGTTTTCTTAATTTTGGTACTGTTTTGATTCATCAACATTACACCTCCTAAATATTAAAATTATATATTTTTTAAAACTTAGTCATGGAGTCTATGACATTTGTTTATATTTTTATTGAATAACTATTATCCTTCTATTTTATTTAGAAACTCTTTCATTAAAGATAAAATTATTGATGGCATGTTTCCTTGAATTATCTGGATTTATTTTCATTTCATGGTTTAAATAATCCATTAGTGGTATTTCCACCATAATTATTAAAATATGTAAAATTAAATATTTATACATTATAAATAATGTATACTAGAAGTTCATGAAGTTGATTATAAATAAATAATAGACATATTTTTGATTGGTAGATAATACCAACCATTAACCATGGGAGATTGAGAGTATATATATATATATTAAAAGGATTAAAATTATTATACCATATTATAATTACAATAATATAATTTTTATATAAATATTTTATGAGTCTTTCAAATCAAAATAGATTAGTATAATATAATGAAAAATGAAAAATGGGATAATGGGGTTACGTCTTTATTAACGCTTACACATTTAATATGGAACTAAGACCTTGAGGGATTGGAGTTTAAGGATGAAAAAATGTCCCTTAAGATCCTATGAGGCTTAATATAAAAGAATTAAGTAAATATTGGGTAATATGATGTTCTTGGGAAGTGATTCTCCTATGGGTGATATGGGGTATATATACTTGAATGGAGGTGTAGTTTTTTTAATAATTTTGAATGAAATATTATTTCAAGACCATAAGTAATAATAAAAGTATTTTTGGTAACAATAAAATTTAATTTATTAAAATTAAAAAATTTAAAACCATTTTAACACTAAATTTATTATTTTATATAAGATAATTATAGAAAAAATGGAAAATAGATTTTTAAGGGAATAATTTATATATTTAGACTTTGGAAATTACTTTTAGGAATTAAAATTATGTTTAATTTTTAAAATAAATAATTATTATTATTAAACATATTTTTTCAATAAAATTATTGTAGAATTTATTAGATCAATATGACATCATGAGACAAGTGATATTTCAAAAATTTAACTTTATTATTCACTAAATAAATATGTTTGTTGGAAAATTACCAAAAATAATTAGTCAAAGAAAATTACATAATTATGATTCCAAAATGAAATTAATTTTATCAAAATAATTTTTCCAAAACTATATTTTTAATTATTAACATTAAAATTAATGTTTTGATAAAAGTAATCAAAATAAACGTCCTTTAAAATATACATTTATACTTTCTTTGAGATTCTTAATTTATGTACTTGTATTATAGAACTATATCATTTATATTTACCTATTTTATTCATAATTAATATTATTTACACTATTATTTTCAATTCTATTTGTCATGAACCATATCAGATACCCTCGTATACTAATACCCAAACCTATCGTATCATGGCACGAATGGAATTCCCAATCCCCATAGGTTAGAGACTAATGCTTGGAATCAAACAAGAATCAAAATGGAAATAAGTTTTCCGAAAAATAGCGGTATATAAACACTAAAAGTTGGTATTCCAAAACTTCTCAAGTAGAAATTATCATAAACAAATGGGTAAAACAATACCCAAACTATATATCATCAAAATACCCATAATCTATCAATTAAAGGATAACAAAACCATGAAAATGGTGGACCACATCTCCAACAGTCACCTCTATCACTCTAGGTCCCCCAAATAAAGTACACTTTCCACCTCTAAGGGGAGAATTCACTTTTTTGGACCTGGTATAATAAATTTTACAAAAACTTGAAGGAAAAGGAAGGGTGTGTAATAAATATAATAGTAAGGTCACAACAAGTGTTAAAAAACAAATTCCATAAAAATAAACAATTTGTGCTTTCAATTTAAAAAACAAGGCATGAAATTTGATTTTCATATTTCCAAAAAAAACATTACTTTAATAAAAAATATGGTTGGTGTGTCAATATATGATTAAATGAATATTTTAAATTAATCATTTATATAAAATAGTTTTAATTATTTAATAAAAAGATTTTATAATCAGTTTAAACCAAATAAATCACAATGATCATACTCCCTAAGTTACATTTGTTTTCTGGAAATAGGATTCTCACACTTCTCAATCATCATCATGGCTCAAGATAGGTGTTCACACTCAAATCAATAACCCAATAGGTGACCTATTATGGTAAATCATGATTAACGTTGTTTAGTTAGTGTTTTACTCATCAATAAATTTCTAGGGTGTTAGAGTACTATATTTCTAATTCCAATAACTTAATAATCACCTAGGCTCACATGCTCTTCAAAAATCAATCAATCAATAAATCATGGGAAAATAAATCATTTCATGATTAATAGTTTGATTATCTAAATTTAGTTTCAACATACCATTTCATTTCAAAACTAAATAATGGTTCTTCATCAAATTATTTCCTTTTCAAATCATTGTGAATTTTAATCCAATTTTCTCAAGATTAAACATAAAATTATTTCATCAAATCCACTCTCCATTAAAGGAATAATTGTTATCCAAATCCAACCAATAAATTAAAATCCGTTGAAATTGGGTGTTTTCCAAAATTTAATGTCCCTTATAAATCAATAATCAAAATCATTTCAATCTATGGTTTCAAAACCAATTGAAAACCCTTTTCAAAATAAGTAATAAGTCAAGGAATAATATGTTTGGAAAATCTTAATGAAACCACCAACCATTAATCATGTGAGAAACAATAAAACACCTATAATTGGAATTCCAATAGATATTAAAAGGTTTGGAAGATCAAAAATGTGTCCCTAGAAATGCATCCCATTAAAATAGGGTTAAATTCATCATCAACATGAATATTCAATACTCTCAAACGAGAGAATAGAATAAAATGGTATTCTAGAAAATAATAATGTTCTCTTACTGAAGAGGGATCAATCATAGACACATATGCTTCAATCCAAGAATAAAAGATGTTATAGGAGTTATAAATCCTCATAGAATAATTTTAAATCCAAAAAAAGTAAATGAGGTTTGAATAGGATACGTCATTGTTTAAATTTTAAATGATACTTTTAAGTATTTAAAAAATGAAACCATGACATATCACTCATTTATAGGGTGATAAATTCATAAAACAACCATAACATGGTGAAACCACTTTAGACCATGACATGACACCTCTTGGTCAAATGACCACCTAAAAATATGTCTTAGACCTCACTCAGATCCTATTAACATGGGGTAAGACCATGGTGTATCAAAATCACCATTCCATATCTATTCCCATATATGCAGTATCACCCAACCACCACACTCAATCCTCCAGGTCATAGCCATCCCTCCATGCTGTAGGGACAAACCACTAGAATAGTTCTATGACACAGCCTAGCCTCCATAGTATAACTATGTTGAAATTTTATGTAGCTCTAAATAATGGTCTCCATGGATCCACAGTATAGCTGTACACCTATATCATAACCCTCACTAACCTCAAACTTCCTTATGATGTAGCCTAATGGCCCATTATGAAACCCCTTCAACTCCACAACATAGCACTACCCCATGGCACCAGCCACTATAGAAAGCACATATTATTTTCAAAATTTAAGAAAAACATGAATCTATAACCAAAAAAATAAAACTACCATGGGGGCAATAAGTTACTAAAATAAGGTAATGCTATTTTACAACCACTCCACTATAAACACGTTATGTTCTAAGAAATACTTTCAATTAGTTTCTACGTCGAGGAGATTGGTCCACTGCTCTCTCATTAGGACCTCATACTCCCAAGTCTCATAAGAATCAGAACAATGCTACCATAGAATATGGAAAATATTTATCATCTTACGAATAGGAACCTTTATCTTAGAATCAAAAATCATAAAAGGATAACTAGTCATAGAAAAATCAGGTTCAACATCATGATCCTTCCAGCTTAGGACATGAGAAGGAACATAAAGATATATCCTCAGATGTGAAAAATGGAACATATTTTGGATCGATGTCCACTTTTGTGGAAGTTATAAATGATAATTTACTTTCCCAACCTACTAAAAAATCTAAAAATGAACCACCATCCTCAGTATAATCTTCACCATCCCCAAATCCAACAATGACCCAACCAAGGTGAAACTCTAAAAACACCTAGTCACCAACTGAAAACTCCAATGGTCAATGATGAAAATCAGCATAGTATTTATACTAGTTCAATTCCATCACAATTAAACGATTAATTAACCAAATATTCATCATTCTATTTTGGACCAAAATCAATCCAACCAATGAAGCCTCACCAATCTCTGTCTAATGGATAGGATATATACAAATCCTACCATACAATGCATAAAAAGGATCCATTTTGATAGAATACCAAAAAAAATTATTATTTAAAATCTACCAATCCCAAATGGTCATTCCAATATACATATAAGTCGAGAACAGATGCATAAAACATTTACTAAAGATTCTTTATAACTTGTTTTTTATAGACATATATCTATCAATGATATGTTGTTCTTAAATGTACCCATAATTTCATTGACTCCTGGAGGAATCTCCAAAAATGATCATTAAAATAGTGATCCATATAAGATAATATATCATAAAGAACTCAATTTAATTGGAAAATCTATTTCACATAAACAAAATCCAATGGCCTCAAATTTGGTTACATCTCAAATTGGAAAACATTGAACCAATTTTGTCATCAAATCAATCAAAAACTATATCACATTCTTCCTCTGATTGGTATGTTACAACCCAACCATGAAATACATTTAAATCTCTTCCCACACCCACGTCAATATAAGATGGTTCTGATGGAAATGTAAAGGTTTATACAACTCATCCATGAAATGTTGGAAGGTATAACAATGAAAAATAAATTCTGGGATAATTCACCCAATACCTATCCAATAGAATTTTTATCATATATAATAGAGCATATTTATGGTAATGGGTGTAATATCCATTTAGAATTATGTAAATCCACCATTATATTTGTTCAAATAGAAAAAATTAAAAAAGAAATTAAAAACAAAGGAAACCCTTAGAAAAGAACCTCCACTAGCTAATGGTCTCCCCACTGTAAACAGAGGCTATAATGCCATGGATATAATCATCAAGATACAAATCCTAAATATTAATCTTTATAAAGTAGTGTTAAATTATATATTTGTTATAAAAAACACAATCATATCCTCTCAGACCCCTAAATGCGACTGATTAAAGCGTGCTATCAAATTCAACTCCTCTGGTGATTCATTCACATCCCAGGTAAGAATATTCATGTTTGAAGTAGTAGAAATGACATTCTACATGCTTGGTGTATAGTAAATTTAAAAATGAAACGATTTTAGGTACTCTCCCCATTATCTCTATTGAATGTTTAAATATTTTTCAAGAAGATATAACTCAATCTTTTGTGAACAAATTAAATGGTAATGATTTCTCTAAAAAGGAATTGATGCCCACTCCTTAGAGTATTCATCACATCTATGAGTTCAAGATCATGGGATGGATAATTATTATTATGTATACTAATATGTAAGAAACTACTAGGTAACATGTGATCACCCTATATAAGGACACATCTGAAACCTAAACTTGGTTCCTCAAAAAATAACACAGAGCCCTACCCAGCATTGGAAATAGTCAACACTAGCTCATAAGTCAAAATAGGTTTAAATTAATCAAAAAAACCCTAACAATTCAAATATCATAAAAACGTAAATCCATTCTGAAAGAGAGTGGTTTTTGGAGAATATCCATTTGATAAATCATTAACAATCCTATGGTAATATCCTTCTATGAAAAAGAATCATAGTATTATGAAAACATTACGTAGTTTCTCCCAATACAAAAAAACCTTCCCATAAATAAAATGTATTGAAATAACATGTTATAAGACCATGTTTCCTATGAACTTCACATCTTGAAATCATAAATTAAATTTCAAAATAATCTTTAAAATTCTATTATCTCACAAATGTTTAAAAACTACTCCCAAATAATGCACATGGTCCTCCTCAATTTTAATTTAAAACAAAATTTCATTCAAAAATACTACCAGGAATGAGTCTAGGTTCTCATTGAATATCATATCCATTAACACCATAAAAACTATTTGATATTATGTTATACTAAAAGGAATAACAAGGTTCTCATAATTTTCATACATACTCATAAAGGAAGCCTTCTAAATATTGTATTATTTAACTCAAAAATGGTGATAACTAGATCAAATACCAATATTCCTGAACCACTTATCCCATTTCAACTGATCAAAAAATTTAAAAATTTGTGGAAATAGTTACTTCTTCTTTACAATAACTTTTTTGAGTTACCAATAATAAATAAAAAGGTTAAGTGTTCCATCAACATTCAAAGAAAAAAATCACAGGCTCTACCAAAGGTGACACACTCATGAATATAAATCATTTTTATAAAAAATCATCCAATAGAACATTTAACTATTTAATTTTTTTGGATACATAGGGTATGTGGGAATCAATACTAGATCAGTACCATGTAATAAATAAATTAAAAATCCACCTCTTTTACTGGAGGCAAGCAATATAATTTAGATGGAAACACATCTAGAAACTTGATGATTACTAGAGGTAGATCATCACTCAAGGATTCTAAATTCAATTAAAAAATATAACATTGTTATTAACATTTCCAAGTCCATAAAATATGGTTTATATATAATCAAACTCATCTCCAATTATCCCTAAAAAACACATCATACCCAATCAATTATGGTAAATAATATTTACTGAAGTTAATAGTTTCTTCGGGCCTTATGGTAAATTAGTAAAACCATCGTGATAATGATCTCAAGAGGTTTCATGTTAAGAACTGGAAAAGTTAAAGTGAAATAATTCTATAATAGGGATAAAACTGTAACACCCCGACCCTAGATACCCAGAGTCGGTGCATTATTACATAACATTGGCATGATCACAAAGGATCAAGTCTCGAAAGACCGATTAGTTTAGTAGTCCTGGAAACACTAGATATATTCATAAGTCTTACATTACATCATAAGGTATAAAACTACAACAACATATTATCTTCATATCCCCTCGTACTATCCCTGCAGTTCATTCAAAAATTACTTCTTCATAATCCTGGGAAAAATAAAACATTGAAAGGGGTGAGCTCAAATGCTCATTAAGGATAACATTATAGCAGAAGCTTTCATAGATAAGCATAAACACTTAAGGCGGTTTATAACTAAAATGAAATCCTTTTAAACATGAACATCAGCATAAAATGGAAAAGATAAAATAAAATAAAGCCATTTACTTACTCACATATATATTCTACTAGTAGAATGATCACATGAAATATCAATAACCACTTTCATAATGATGGAATGAATAATGCCAGACTATCGTAACCACATAGCCAAGGCCTCGTGCCAAGACTACAAATAAGATTTTTCCAAGGCCTTGTTCCAAGACACTAGTTTGTCTCATGAGACCTACCGATGCATCGAGGAACTATAGTAGGCTCCACCTGTCACTTATTAAGTCCAATGCATTCCTCATATGAACAGGTTTAAACATAACATAAACATTCGTATTAAAACTAGCATACGAAATGTCAATACTTTAACCACAGACCATGAATGGTATAAAAATAGCACATCCACAGTCAAACATAACTCATTCAATACAATATGGAAGATTTTATTGTATCACATTAACCTCAATAAAGAATAATTAACGATGTAGACATAGATGAAAATAATCATCACAACTATTTGAGAGAAATATCCCCTTTTCCTTGAAATCATTTAAAAGTCACACTATTTGTCAAGAAGCCATTTAAAAATTGATTTTTGAATAAAGTGTCTCATACCACTTTGAAACTTTCAAAGGGAGTTTTAATTTTAAAACTTTAATGTCTATATAAATAAATCCTTAAAACCATTTTTTAAAACATGGACATTAATGAGAAAGATTTAGAAGAATAGGTCTTTAAAACATTTAAAAATGGTATTTTAGTCAGAGTTTCTAACCAAATGAGAGACAGTTGAATACAAATAATTGATGTAATAAAAACATTGTAATATCATGGGAATAAAGGAATTCATGATATACTATGTCAAAGTACATTATATACACCACATAAAAGTGATTCGGTGTATAACAACAAAGAAGTCTCAATGGAATATAAATTGAGATGAATTCTATTATAAAGACCATATATTTAGGTTAAGGATAAATCAACGACATAATTATGTGTGAAAAATATAAATACACTCAAAATGATTGGATATTTATTGTAAATCAATCAGATTACATTCACATATATTCTTGTAAAAACAACACCAATGAATTGGATATTTAACTCAACAAATGGAGATTGAGTTAAAATTTCTCTTATCAAGTTCATACCGATGACTTGAGAATTTATCAATGGAGTGATTATGTGTATAAAAATTATATCCACAGAAAGGGGAGTGGAAATTATGACATAATCAAATTAATAGTGATACTAAAAATAATCTTGGAGTAAAATAATCAATGAAGTATGCGTAAAGCCGAATGAGTGGAAATTGAAATTTCAAATTACCTTATTGATTTGGTAACATAAAAAACATACACCCACGAAAAAAGGATCATACAATGATGATGTAAATATACATGAATTAATTTATATTACACAATGAATAGAAACATGGGTAGTACACACACCACATGTAATAAATAAGTGGTGAACAATGGAATTCTCAGAGAATTAAAAGTGAGATAAGAAACCCCTTACCACGTTGTAATCAACTGAGTCGTATGACCAAAATTTAATAACCACCAAATGATTTACAGAATAATAGGAATATAAATAGAAATGTGATAATATATATCAAATGGAAATACACAATACACCACTTTCAATAATTTAGCAGCGAACAATGGAAATCTCACGGAATTGAAAGTGAGATAAGAAAATCCCTTACCTTGTACTTTTCATTGGTTGGGGGTAGGTTAACCTCCTGTATAATGTTGAAATAATTGTTATTAAATTATTCATGAATCATATACATTAATATGATATCATATATGATCTTTTAACATTTCTTTGTTAGTAATATCTTAGAATTATCGTCGTTTCGGGTGTTAACTTACTCGTTTTCTTTTATATGTTTTGTTACGTAAGTCATGTTTTTCATGGATAGGTTGTATCTTATTCATACCCAAAATGATATAAAGTTCATAAAAATTATTTTTAAATCATCAAATGATAATTATACTTGAATTGATATGATGGAGAATGAATCTCATCGCGTTCCTGGAGACGGTAGTCCATACGTACGCACGAGCGACAATATCATTCTTTTGATATTAAAATAATATATACTTGGATGGTATATTATATATACAGAATCATTATCATGTTATATTTATTTAATACATGAATTATACATCATTATTATACCCATCCAAATAATAATATATTTAATAACAATTACACCACGACGTGGAGACGGTAAGCCGTACGTACGCACGTATGGTGACATGTTATTCAAAGGGTGGATAGAATACTGAATATGGTTTTACCATATTTATAATAACATCACATTATATATATAAGATACTGGATTTATTATTTTAGAATGGTAATAACAAATAAAGAAGAAGTGTAAGAAGAAATGAACTTGAAAAGGGGTGCTGAAAACATTACCTCTTCTTCGGGTTCTTCCTTTTGTTTTGATCAAAAGGGCTCCTTAGGTTGGCTTTCTGACCAAAATAAGGCCTCTAGGTTGTAGTGAGGGACTTTTATAGAGTATTTGGTCAGGGTTTGGCCGAACCAAAAGGCTTTTAATGTGTGAAGAAATGAGAAGGAGGAGTGCCCTTTTATAAGAGGGGTGAGGGGCACCTTTGGAAAAGCTAGAAATATTAATTTATAATAAATTCATATTCGGTTTCTAATGTCTCCAAAGTTGATTATTAAACATTTAAGGTGGTTATAGGTCTAAAAAAATTCAACCAATAGAATTTAGACAGGTTTGTGTTACTATATAAACCTTATCGTTTAGTTTTAACTCTTAGTTAATTAGTTTGACATTTACCATGTCACTTTGTATTTTTATATTATATAGTTAATAAACTTACTATATATATCCAAGAGACCCCCAAGTGGTCAATTAATGATATAAATATCATGATATAAGTCTCGTGGCCGATCCGTAGATTATTAAGAATTTAATATCAATTAATAATATAATATTTGTTTTAATAACTCTTTTATGTCAATTTTGACACTATTCAATAGTTGATTTTTGTGAAACTCATAACAGAATGATTACTTCGAACAAAGTCAATTAACTCAATCCTAATATGTCATATTATCCTAGAAAATTATTTTAATTCATTAAAAGGCTTAAATTATATTTATTTGGGTATTTATAATATCAATTATTTTAATTTTTCACTATTATGGTAATTACTACATCATCATTGTGTGATAAATATATTAAATTATTGAATGTCTAAAAATTATAAATAAAATATAATTACGTAGGAAATATTTTTAGATTTCTAATTAATATTTACAATCGAATTTATCTTATGTATAACCCTATATTCAAAATTATTTAGTAAATAAACTTTGATTTTAACTCTTTTAACTCTTCTTTGAATTAAATAATAATAAATGTCCTAATCTAATCCAAGTGGACCTAAATGATAATATTTTATTCCTAAGGTTTTTTAGGTCGAGATATACTTGTCCAATAGAATTAGGACATGTTTTAGGGTAATATTAATATCATTGTTACCCTTAATTAACCTATTTACTTTTAACCGTGGTAAATAAAAGTAAAACGTTACTATTCACCAAAAATTATTTTCATCTCCTTGAACCACATTTTACTTTTTGATATTAACCGTGTCTCTTGGATTTTCGAAATTCCATTCTCAGAAGCGGTAAAATTAAGTTTTATGAAAAATTCAGTTTTTTAACTACCACTTAGTAGTCTCACTATTCATCAAAAATTGAAGTTTTTCGGAAAAATGGAAAAATTTCACCCTAAGATATAATTGATAATCCGAATTCAAAAATGATGTCTATTTTACAAAATTCCAAACATATAAGTTCCATTAATTAATTTTATAATTAATTCCAGCTGTCACAACAAATAGCGTGTTTTTAAGAAATAATATATATCAAAAGATTGACAATTGTTTAGGTCCAATTTCAAAGTGAAATTATTTCTAATGAACACCATTGGATAAAATGGTAAAAATATATTCTCATTATACTTTGAAACCACACAATAATATAATTTATCACTATAAATTATTTTGATTAAAAAAGTTGTTTTTAAGTATTTTTCACTATTCATAAAAATTGGAAGTTCTCAAAAAAATACCAAAAATACATCTTAGGATAATTTCGATATTCTAAAACCAAAAATGAATTCAATTTTGAAATATAAAAATATATAATTTCAAAAAGTAGGTATTACTATTCATAACGGCTAGTTTGATTGGTTGTGGTGTGTTAGAACTTGATGTTGCGTACAACACATACTATCACATTATTCAAAGAGAAGCGTACCGTAGAAGCTTGGGGTGTTACATTCTCCCCTACTTCAATAAATTGCGTCCTCGCAATTTTTTTAAATGGTGCTTGGGAATATAATGGAAAGCCCCACATCAGAAAAAGAGTCAATAAAACTATCACTTTAAAAGAAAGAAAGAGAAGAACAAAGGTCACCCACAATAACCTATACTACGATTCCATGTAGGAAAACATGGATATGGATGATAAGCTAAGTGTCACGTTCTGATGGAGAGGGATAGAAATCATGATCAAAAGAAAGTTAACAATAAGAAAACCACAAACTTGTGTTGGGACAAACAGCCATTAGTCTCCTAGTAGGAAAGTAAACGTACAACATTTTTTTTGTTTTAAGTTACATTAATTTATGATATTGACTAAGAATATACAGATATATACTTAAATTTTAGGTAGAGTTTCATTCTTTAATAAATTTCCACCACTAACTCATTTTTTTTAAACGATGAGTATTCAAGAATACTTGGTCACACTGGAAGAGCTAGAATAAAATTCTATAGAATCACATGATCCATGCAGGATGAACTATATATTTACATTGTCTTTAGAGATTAATCAAAAAAAATGGTTAGTACAAGATCTAACGATCCCCCAAAAAGATATTCCTTGAGATAAATAAACACTAATCTTAATTTCAAAAATTAAACCAACAATACCCCAAAGTTAAATAAACACCATTCAATAATCAATTGTCCTTAAAATCCTTCAATATAATAAAAAAGAATATTGAAAACCAAAACATATTAAGAATGCAGTCTTCCACGTTAATTTGTATCTCCAAATGTCATTAATTACTCATAAAGTCAGATACTTAAAAGTAACTAACCTAATCATTTCCATAAACAACCCAAATCACTATAAATCCATAAAAACATAGATAAAAATCCACCATTACTCTTCAAATGAAATCCCAAACTATTCTATTTTCCTTGGGCATATAGTGTTCATAACAAAGAGAACAACTTCCAAAATAACATCTATCACTTAATCACCAAATAATTTTTCTACAACAAGGGTATTCATTTAATAAGACATAAGAACCCAAATCAACTTATTATTGATCGATAAAATCATTTAACTAAAAATAATTAGTCACACTATCCAGGGACTTCACGTAGTCCAGTGGTAGGCGATAAATCCCAATTGCACTTGGTTGTGGGTTCGATTCCCATAGCTTTGTCCGATGCGAAGGGTTGTCACACGGTCTGCGTGTTGTCCTTTTTTAAAAACTATATTTTATAATATTACCAAAATGAAATAAATTCCTCAAAATAACCATAACATAATTTAACCACAAATCTTATCTCATACCTTTCATTTTCATCCCAAATTATGATAACTTATAATTTCCTCAAACCCAACGATCATATAAAACCAAATGATTATTTATAACTATATCCACAAGAGAAGAGATAATTCTTCCTCAAATATCATTATCACATGGAAAACTACGGGGTTAAAAATACAAGATAAAATTATTCCAAAGTAAACCCATCAACAAGGATCACTAATACTTTTTAAACATTTCTCCAACAATTTATTTCCACATAGCTTCTTCTTTGACCAAGAAAATATCCTATAGAATAGGGCATTCACTCGGTATTGGGCAGGTCCCCTACATTTACGGCAAATGGATGTAAATGGACTCTTGGGACCATTTTTATCTTCTTCCATAGTACTCTTCATTTTTCTTCGGCAATTCTTCACTTTATGTCCTTCCTTCCTGCATGTAAAGAATTTCTTTATCCCATTGAGACACTTTCCTAGGTGTCTCCTTCCACATTTCCTACATGATGGAAATTGAGGATTCCTTTCTCCATGGTCTCCACTACTGGAGCTCTTATCATTCATCACCTTTATCTTCTTTTTTGAGTCCGGGAATTGGTTAATATATATACTGTTGATCATATTTTTGGAAAATTGATTTGGCATAAAGACGATTTCTTTTACACCTATCAACATTCCATTTTGTTGCTCATTTCCACCACCGTTCCCACCTTTTAAATCATTCTCAAAGTCACTATGACTTCCTTGGAAGCCAGCCATTGACTAAAACCAGAAATCATTGTGGGAGTAACAGTAGTCATAAAATCATTTAGAGATTAACATGTCACCATATTCTCAATTTGAAACACATTATGATTAACCAAGGTCATTTACTCTCATCTTATATATATAATACTTCAAATCGGTTTGTAAAGAAAATGTAAATTATCCTAAGCATATCCCCCGGGAGTGTCGTAACCAAGAGTGCAGCAAGGCCCGTTGTCGTGCACAAGTTCCCGTTTGAGTCTAGCTCAAAGCGGTGTTTTTGGGTTTTACCCCTAGGTACATCTGTGCCAGAGCCACCTCTACTTACTCATATCCAGACAGGGATGTATTGCTCGGAAAACTAACAAAATCTCTACAATACCAAAATTCTAGGAAGTTCTTCTATACTAATCCTCAAAGTTCATCTTAGGTCTACGTGCTCTAATTTGATTTTATCTAAATCTAGCTTCCAAGGTTTGTACTAAAATTCTTCTGATACCAACTGTAACGCCCCAACCCTAGATACCCAGAGTCGGTGCATTATTACGTAACATTGGCATGATCACAAAGGATAAAGTCTTGAAAGACAGATTATTTTAGTAGTCTTGGAATCACTAGATATATTCATAAGTCTTACATTACATCTTAAGGTAAAAAAAACTACAACAACATCTTGTCTTCATATACCCTCATACTATCCCTGAAGGTCATTCATAAATTACTTCTTCATAATCCTGGGAAAAATAAAACATTGAAAGGGGTGAGCTCAGATGCTCAGTAAGGATAACATTATAGCAGAAGCTTTCATAGATAAGCATAAACACTTAAGACAGTTTATAACTAAAATGAAAGCCTTTTAAACTTGAACTTCAGCATAAAATGGCAAAGATAAAATAAAATAATGCCATTTACTTACTCACATGGATATTCTACTATTCTAATGATCACATGAAATATCAATAACCACTTTCATAATGATGGAATGCATAATGCCAGACTATCATAACCACATAGCCAAGGCCTCGTGCCAAGACTACAAAAACGATTTTCCAAGGCCTTGTGCCAAGACAGTAGTTTGTCTCATGAGACCTACCGATGCATCGAGGATCTATAGCGGGCTCCACCCATCACTTATTAAGTCCAATGCATTCCTCATATGAACAGGTTTAAACACAACATAAACATTCGTATTAAAACTTGCATACGAAATGTCAATACTTTAACCACAAACCATGAATGGTATAAAAATAGCACATCCACAGTCAAACATAACTCATTCGATACAATATGGAAGATTGTATTGTATCACATTAACCTCAATAAAGAATAATGAAGGATGTTGACATAGATGAAAATAATCATCAAAACTATTTGAGAGAAGTATCCCCCTTTTTCTTGAAATCATTTAGAAGTCACACTATTTGTCATGAAGACGTTTAAAAATTTATTTTTGAATAAAAGTGTCTCATACCACTTTGAAACTTTTAAAAAGAGTTTTAATTTTAAAACTTTAATTTCCATATAAATAAATCCTTAAAACTATTTTTTAAAACATGGACATTAATGAGCAAGATTTAGAAGAATAGGTCTTTAAAACATTTCAAAATGGTATTTTAGATAGAGTTTCTAACCAAAAGAGAGAAACTTGAATACAAATAGTTGATGTAATAAAAAAATTGTAATATCATGGGAATAAAGGAATTCATGATATACTATGTCAAAGTACATTATATACACCACATAAAAGAGATTTGGTGTATAACAACAAAGAAGTCTCAATGGAATGTAAATTGAGATTAATTCTATTATAAAGACCATATCCTTAGGTTAAGGATAAATCAACGACATAATTATGTGTGACAAATATAAATAAACTCAATATGATTGGATATTTAGTTTAAATTAATCAGATGACATTCACACATATTCTTGTAAAAACAACACCAATGAACTGGATATTTAACTCAACAAATGGAGATTGAGTTAAAATTACTCTTATCATGTTCATACCGATGACTTGAGAATTTATCAATGGAGTGATTATGTGTATAAAAATTATATCCACAGAAAGGGGAGTGGAAATTATGACATAATCAAATTAATAGTTATTCTACACATAATCTTGGAGAAAAATAATCAATGAAGTATGTGTAAAGCCGAATGAGTGGAAATTGAAATTTCAAATTACCTTATTGATTTGGTAACATACAAAACATACACCGATGAAAGAAGGATCATACAATGATGATGTAAATATATATGAATTGAATTATATTACACAATGACTACAAACATGGTAAGTACACACACCACATGTAATAAATAAGTGGTGAACAATGGAATTCTCACGGAATTAAAAGTGAGATAAGAAACCCCTTAACACGTTGTAATCAACTGAGTAATATGACTAAAAGTTAATAACCACCAAATTATTTAATGAATAATAGGAATATAAATATAATCATGATAATATATATCAAATGGCAGTACACAATACACCACTTTCAATAATTTAGCGGCGAACAATGGAAATCTCACAGAATTGAAAGTGAGATAAGAAAATCCCTTACCTTGTACTTTTCCTTGGTTGGGGGTAGTTTAACCTCCTGTATAATGTTGAAATAATTTTTATTAAATTATTCATGAATCATATACATTAATATGATATCATATATGATCTTTTAACATTGCTTTGTTAATAATATCTTAGAATTATTGTTGTTTTGGGTGTTAACTTACTCGTTTTCTTTTATATGTTTTGTTAAGTAATCCATCTTTGTCATGGATAGGTTTTATCTTATTCATATACAGAATTATATAAAGTTCTTAAACATTATTTTTAAATCATAAAATTATAATTATAATTGAATGGATATGATGGAGAATGAATCTCATCGCGTTCGTGGAGACGGTTGTCTGTACGTACGCATGAGCGACAATATCATTCTTTTGATATTAAAATAATATATAATTGGATGGTATATTATATATAAAAAATCATTATCATGTTATATTTATTTTTTACATTAATTATACATCATTATTATACCCATCCAAATAATAATATATTGAATAACAATTACACCACGATGTGGAGACGTTAAGCCGTACATATGCACGTATGGTGACATGTTATTCAAAGGGTGGATAGAATAATGAATATGGTTGTACCATATTTATAATAAAATCACATTATATATATAAGATACTGGATTTATTATTTTAGAATGGTAATAACAAATAAAGAAGAAGTGGAAGAAGAAAGGAACTTGAAAAGGGGTGGTGAAAACATTACCTCTTCTTCGGGTTCTTCCTTTTGATTTGATCAAAAGGGCTCCTTAGGTTGGCTTTCTGATCAAACTAAGGCCTATAGGTTGTAGTAAGGGAAGTTGAGAGAGTATTTGTGTAGGGGATGGCCGAACCAAAAGGATTTTAATGTGTGATGAAATGAGAAGTAGGAGTGCCCTTTTATAAGAGGGGTGAGGGGTACCTTTGGAAAAGATAGAAATATTAATTTATAATAAATTTATATTCGGTTTCTAATGGCTCCAAAGTTTAATATTCAAAGGTTAAGGTGGGGGTAGGTCGAAAAACATTCAACCAATATAATTTAGACAGGTTTGGGTTACTATATAAACCTTATTGTTTAGTATTAACTCTTAGTTAATTTGTTTGACATTTACCATGTCACATTGTATGTTTTATATTTTATAGTTAATAATCTTACTATATATATCCAAGAGACCCCCAAGTGGTCCAATAATGATATAACTATCATGATATAAGTCTCTTGGACGAACCTTATATTTTTAGGAATTTAATATCAATTAATAATATAATATTTGTTTTAAAAACTCTTTTATGTCAATTTGACACTATTCAATAGTTGATTTTTTTGAAACTCATAAAAGAATTATTATTTCGAACAAAGTCCATTAAATCAATCCTAATATGTCATATTATCTTATAAAATTAGTATAAATCATTAAAAGTCTTAAATTATATTTATTTGGGTATTTATAATATCAATTATTTTATTTTTTCACTATTATGGTAATTACTACATCATCATTGTTTCATAAATATATTAAATTATTTAACGTCTAAAAATTATAAATAAATTATCATTATCTAGGAATGATTTTTATCTTTCTAATGAATATTTACAATCGAATTGATCTTATGTATAACCCCATATTAAAAATGATTTTGTAAATAAACTTTGATTTTAACTCTTTTAACTCTTCTTTGAATTAAATAATAATAAATGTCCTAATCTAATCCAAGTGTACCTAAATGATAATATTTTATTCCTAAGGTTGTTTTTGGTCGATATATATTTTTCCAATAGAATTATGACATGTGTTAGGGTATTATTAATATCATTTTTACCCTTAATTACCTTATTTACTTTTAACCGTGGTAAATAAAAGTAAAAAGTTATTATTCACCAAAAATTATTTTCATCTCATTGAACCACATTTACTTCTTGATATTAACTGTTTCTCTCGTATTTTGGAAATTCCATTCCCAAAAGCAGTAAAATTAAGTTTTATGAAATATTCAGTTTTTTAACTACCACATAGTAGTTTCACTATTCATCAAAAATTGAAGTTTTTCAGAACAATGCCAAAATTTTACCCTAATATATAATTGATATTCCGAATTAAAAAATGATGTCTATTTTAAAAAATTCCAAACATATAGGTTTCATTAATTAATTTTATAATTAATTCCCACTATTACAACAAATATCATGTTTTTAAGAAACAATATATATCAAAAGATTGACAATTGTTTAGGTCAAATTTCAAATTGAAATTAATTCTAATGAACACCATTGGATAAAATGGTAAAAATATATTCTAATTATACTTTGAAACCACTCAATAATATAATTTATCACTATAAATTATTTTTATTAAAAAAGTTGTTTTTAAGTATTTTTCACTATTCATAAAAATTGGAAGTTCTCAGAAAAATACCAAAAATTCATCTTAGGATAATTTCGATATTCCGAAACCAAAAATGAAGTCCATTTTGAAATATAAAATATATATAATTTCAAAAAGTAGGTAGTACTATTCATAATGGCTAGTTTGATTGGTTGTGGTGTGTTAGAACTCGTTGTTGCGTACAACACATGATATTGCATTATTCAAAGAGAAGTGTACCGTAGAAGCTTGGGGTGTTACAAAAACATTAGAGAGACTTTGTAGAAACTACTCTCTCTTGATTCCCAGGCTTTTAGTGATATCCATCACATGATAAAAGTGATTCATAGGAAGATTTATTAAGTTCAAAAATAGAATTTGACATAAAAAAATTGTGATTAACTAGTATAAAATAAAGCAGACATTAAAGATGAATCTATAATGATGGTAACTATGATTTTAATTATTCCCACACCATTATTCTCTGAAGACTCTTACACTACATGAATAAGTTTCATTCTAGATGACTGTGGTTGGATCCCCTTAGTGCTTAATGCATCTGATTGTAAAATTTTACTTTTTTGGAGATGATGATGTTGTGACACTTTTTAGAGAAGCAAAGATATTATAAATATTTTGAAGTTTTCTTGAACTACAAAATTAACTACAAATCTTTGGGGCCTCAATACATACCCCCCTTGAATGCCCAACATTTCCATGCTAGAAGTAAGTCAAAATTCCTCTTCTAAACACCATAAGAGTCTTGGATGAAGTATTATATCGAACCACACCATTTTTATCACCATTCATATTATTTCAATTAAATGGATCACTTGAACTCCCATTGGGAGTATCAGTAACTCCCACTAACCAAGACTTACCATCCAGGTCAAGATCAGCCTTGAATTCTCTATCCAATACATCATCATAAGAAGTGAGATTCAATATAAATAATTTAGATTTAAGAATAAATTGAAGACCCATCACAAATATTTTATCCTTTAGTTCATCATTTTTCACTACCTTAGAAGAAAACAGAATGAGCATAGCAGTACTGATCTCATACTGAGTCATTTTCCTATCACCTTTCTAGGGACAAAGAAACAACATGGTTTTCGCCAATATCATAGATTATGGATTAAAATTATCAATGAAAATAAATCCATGTAATTCATCTCCAAGACCTAATTTTTCTTCATTGTAACCACCAAATACCACAATCTCCTACTAGTACCATCAAGATTAAAGTTAGAACATTTTACCATTATGGATTCTGGAATTTCCAAGAACCCAAAAAAGAATTTCAATATTTTCAACCAATCCTTATACTATTAAAGATCATTAGATCCTAGGAAATTTGGTTGCATATGGATAATAAACTCTTTATCATGATTCCAAGATTCATCCATTTTAGGTTCCACTATGAGATCATAAATGGGAATGGTTTTAGTTACCTATCCTAGAGCTTGGGGGTATGCACTATTATGTCAACAAGATTCTATTGTATGGTAGGATTCACCTACTCTGGTTCCTGTGTATCTTCCTCCTATGTTCTATTCAAAAAAATTATTAGAGGAATATTCTATAAAACATCCAAAAACATCATATAATCCTCGTCACAGACACACATATCATCAAATAAACCAACAAATATAGGAATATTAATTCATTCAATAGAATGAAGGATTGGGATTTTAATAAAACAAAATAAAAGGTAAAAATATAATTAGTTAAAATTATTCCTTAAATACATTTTTATCCAACACCTAAGATTATATAAGTCTCATTACAATGATAGTTGTACAAAACCTCACTCATAACTACCTTATATGTCCCAATAATACTACCTATTTTATATTATGACAACCCAAACTACATACCAACATCAATGAAATATGCACAACCTACACCTTTGAAGCAACTTTTTAATGAACCATATTAGATTCCATAGTGCACCAATACTCGAGCCAGTCCAGACATGTCCTGAAGGGAATTCCTGATCCCCATTGGTTGGAACCCAGCAGATCGTATCAATCAAGAATAAAAAGCGAATGATTTTTCCATTAAAAGTGAATGATAAATGATAAAAGTCGTTATTACAGGAATCCTCAAGGATAAAGAACTAAAATAAAATTGGTAAAAAAATACTGAAATAGTACATCATCAAAATATAACATAGTTTTCAATGTAATTCGTAGAAAAAACCACGAAACAAGTGGATCACATCTCCACTGATCACCTCCATCACTCAAGGTCCCATGAATCAAGTTCACCTACCACCTCCAAGTGGTTGTTTCCCTTTTCATGGACCTAGTATCCAAAAATCTAAAAAACATGAAGTTAAAGGTAGGTTGTGAGCTATACGTGTCATGACAATTCATTTGTATAATTTCAAAAAACAAGCTTTTAGTAAAATAGTTGGAAGGTATGTTGAAACATGATTAAATAAACATTTTATATAAATCATTTATATAAAATATTTTGCAAGTATAAAAACAATTTTATAATCAATGGAATGTATAAGCAAGTCAAAGAAAAGAAGAACCATGCTCATAAGACCTGGGTTACATTAGTTTATTGTAATAGTATCCTTACCCTTCTCAATTATCATCAAGGATCAATATAGGTCCACATACTCAAATAGATACCCTAAAAGGGGAACCATTATAGGAAATCATACCAAACTTGGTTTAGATAGTATTTTATAATAAATCCATTGTGTGAGAGTCAGAGTACTATTATGCTGGTCCTTATCTCCCACTAAATATTCAGGATCACAAGTAATTAAAACAATAAATCAACTACTCAAGGTAAAATCAATCATTCAAAATTATTTCATCATTCATAGTTTGATTTCCCAATTTTAGTTTCAACATGCCTTCTCATTTCAAAACAATAGAATAATTCTTAATAAAATTTATGCCTTTTCAAATCATGTTTCATTATAATACGATATTCTCAATATTCAATATAATATCATTTCATCAAATTCACTTTCAATCTAATAAATAATTTTTTAAAAAATCCACCCAAATATTTCCAATTCATTGAAATTGGGGATTTTCAATAATTATATCCCCTTTATAATCAATCATCAAAATAATTTCAATATAATGTTTCAAAACCAATTGAAACAATTTTATAAATATATAAAAAATCAAGGAAATATAAGTATAGAAAATCATTATAGAACCACCTACCTTTAATCATATTATCAGTAAAAAACACAAAAAATGGAAATTCCAATATAGAGTTAAAGGTTTATAAGATCAAGAAAGAATCCCTAGAAAAAACCCATTAAAAAAGGGTTCCAATCCATAAAAAACATTATTATTTATCACTCTCTAAGGATAGAAGATAAAAAATGATTCTAGAAAAGAATAAGTTTCTCTTATTAGAGAGGGATTAAACATTCCCATCAATGCTTTTATCTTATAAGAAAAGGTGTTGAAGGAGTCAAAAAAATCTCATGGGAGCCTTTAAAATCCAAAGGGATCAAATGACATTTGAACGGGATAAGTTGATATTGAAATAGGGCATGGGAATTTTAAGTCTAGAAAAACACAAACTACTATGAAACCACTATATCAATGACATGGGAATCATGAAAATAGCCAGACCATTGTGGAACCACCCCATACCACATTGAAGTGCCTCTTAGTCCCACAACCTCTAGAAAAACACCTCAGACCACACTTAGATCCTATTAACCAAGATTAATACCATGGATCAAGCTAAGTATCACGTCGTAGTTATTCCCATAAGTAGTATAACCTAGACTTCTTATAAGAACCACCATTTCCTAGCTAACCCTCCACAACATAGGGTAAAACTATCCAAAAAAGGGCTACGGTGTAGCCCATTCTCAATGATGTAGTTATGCCAAAATTGGAAGTATCTATGAAAACAATTCACTAGGGATCTATAGTGAAACCAAATGATTACATTTTAGCCTTGACCTACCTCAAAATCCCCTACAATGTGACCTGATGTACCATAATATAGCCACTCCAACACCACATTATAGAACAACCCCACATATTAAATGCCATTATAAAAATCCTAAAATTTTTAAAACCACCAAAAACATGAAACTATACCCAATCAAAAATGGAAACAAAATTAGGGGATAAAAAGTACCTGAAAGAAGGAAATGAGAAGTTAAACAATTAATTAATACATTATTCTATCTGTCAGATTTCTTTTCTAATGGTAAAATTAGTATTCTAATATCCAGGATTCAATTTCTAATGAAAATAAATTTTTTATACTTTATATAAATAACACTGTTTTATTTTATTCATTATTAACATTTTTTATATCCAGTTTCTCTATATCCTTTACAAAATTCAAATCATATTCCAAATTATTAGCTTAATTTTTATAGTTTTTCTCCTAATTGTTATAAATATAGGGTACTTTGATGTTCCATAATTTCAAATTATTATTATATTATTTTTTTGTTTATTAACTGATTATACTATTTTTAAATTTATAGTGTATCCATATAAATTCATAAAAATTAATGAAATAATTTTTTGTTGATTTTAATAATGTTTTATATGTGTTTTATTCAATATCACATACCTAAATATATCACACATATATATGTAGAAGAAAAATAATATATAGTAAATTCTGGTTCATTACAGTTTTGAATCCATCTTTATAGCTTAATGATATGTCTATTGTTTTAAAAAATCATGGAAATTTCATCCTACTACCACAATTTTTTCAACCATCAAAAAAATATATGTAAATGGATTAAAATTGATGTATTCTATTGCCATAAATTTCCAAAATCTAACTTAATCAAGGACCTAGATATTACCCATTTTATATAGTAAGAAAAAACCTCATTTAAAATCAATTGATGACATGATCTAAATCAAACCTAACCATGATCAAATTATCTCTACCTCAATATCAGTGTCAATACAATATCAAATTACATTTTTTAAATTTATATTTATCTTTTCAACAATGAGTAATAGGGATTTATATGAATCACACACCCCTATGTATATTAATTAGCATATGACTTTACATTTGAAATAAATTAGCATTCTATTCATGAAAACTAGACTATATATATTAAATCTTGATTATAATCTATATCATATATATTATTCTTCACACACTAATATTAATACATATTAAAAAAAATATTAATTCTTGAGGATCATTAATTAGGTACAAATTTAATTTGTATTTTGAGTGGACTTTATCATTCAATTATTCTTATATTTTACATTTTACATTTTACATTTGAATGAGTAATAAATTTATTTTTAATTAATTGTAAAATGATGATAAGTATTCATAAATAATATCCATTACATACAATATCATTTCTATCTAATACATTTACACTTTACATTTCAAGAATTTTTATTCAATGTTAATGGAATTTCCAACAGATCAACAACATTATCCTCTATGTCCATATAATAATTCATTTAACGGAACCTCTTAATGATTCCTTTAATGTGATGTAATTTTAATGGGTGTGTTTAGTGATTTGTTCAGACTAGGGTTATAGTTCTTGGGAAACAACTTCGTTATTGTCACAGTAAATCTCAATTACTATTAAATTTATAAGAATCATCCTTTTATTTTTGGGGAATTTATTGATCCCAATAGATTATTTAATAGAATATAATGTAGTGATGTAATGTACCTCTATTTTCAATCCCACTATTATGTATTGTTTGGAACTATTTAACTTTATATCTCCACAATTGATGAAAAACACAAAACTATAAGGAGATCCTGTATCAAACATTTTCATTTTGGGAAGTACAATTAGTGTAACCCCTTATAACAATTTCATCTTTAAGTCTAATGAACCAGTGTATATCATTAATTATTCTCAATTATGTATATAATTCATATAAATGGAGTAAATCTCACCATTATTGGATTGGTATCTATTAATTAGGATTAAATAATAACAAACATCAGTCTTAATTCAAAATTTGGAATATATGATAGACTCGATGTAAGGTTTATAATAAATATTATACATGTTTCTTATTTTAATATCATCAGTATGATTTTGAGTCTTTAAAAGACACATACCATGCAATAATAATAAATACACATTCTTTGGGTTCCCCATAGTAATTATTTTTAATAATTTACAAATATATATGTTCTAACTTAGTCTACAAAACCTCACTTTTTTTATATCTATGGATATTCAAATATAGTATGTAGGTTTTTTACCATTGTTTTTAATTGAGAATTATTTCCATATCAAAACCATTATAGGATGAAAAATCAACATAAATTTTTTGATAAGAAATATATCATCTTCATACAACACTAGAAGTAACATATAACCCCCAATAACCCACTTTTTCACATAATAATCATTTTATTTTTTTAAAACTAAATCTTTCTTTAAAATATAAAATCAGAATTTCGAACATCAGAAATCAAGATTCTATCCACAAATGAACTATTGTAAAATCCATACATTAGCTACAACATCTAGAAAATAAAAATATCATGTTGTATCATATAAACATATTTTAAGAAATCCATGTTAATGAAAGTGATGTTGACATCCAATTAAAATATCTCAATATAATGACTATCCAATTTAACTGTCAATATCCTAATGAACTTTAGTATCCCAAATTCTACAATAATCTCATTATACTCAATGACATGATATTTTTAAAACCCTTTTCTTCTTACTGCTATTTTTTAATGGACTATAATTTATTATATTATATTATCCTTCTAAATATATTTGTGTTTCAAATTTAGGAATCAGATTTAGAAAAAAGAACTTTCAATATATAAAATTAACTGACACTTTAATTTCATAAACACTAGAACATTGTAGAACAATGATACATGTACTCTATAAAATTGAAAATAACATATTGTAAATAATGTTTGTGTACCTTAAATATTAATGTTATTATAATATATTTTAACTATCTTAATTCATTTAATGTATATAAACTCATTCTCTACACTCATTTTCGTTGTACCATTAAGAGTAAGTTTCATCCACCTATGATGATGTTGGAAATAATATACTTATTACTACCTCCATTATTGGTTAGTATAGTCTATATATTGAGTTTATAAATTTATTTAAATTTTTATATGAATATGAATATAATTTTACAAAAATATAAATTAAAATGAATCAAAATAATATAATCGAAATTAAAATGGGATAATTCAAGGAAAACATGCCATCTAACCATTCCATATTTAACCAAAACAAATTTAATAGTTAAATTATATTTTTTATAATAGATCAATAAAAATATAACTGATTGGAATAAATTTATTTATTATCTTTTTAATAAACATAATTTTATTCTAGTAGATACATAATCCTGATGAAACAAAATGTGTCCTAAGGAAAGGGGACTGTCTCTTACCCTTTATTTTTGGGATTCCTTTTCATTGTATAACCCTCTTTGAAAATACTTTATTTTAATTTTATTATATCAACCCCTTATTCATTTTATTATTTTCCTTTTGAGGACTTTAAATAATCATTAATTATGATCATAAATATCAATGATTATGTCATACCTTACAAAGTTCATAATGGGATTCTCTCTCAATCCTTATATTTTGATTCAGTCTCATTAAAAAACCTTTCTTATTTGGTTTGAATTTATTTTGTAATAAAAATATATTATACATTTTATTATTGAACTATTATATGGATTTACATATCCATTTATTTTTATCTTGAAGATATATACTAAAGTGAAACCTTATAATTTACGTAAGGGGACTCTAAAACAATACTCTTCTTTACGGTTTATCTTCTTTTATTCTATGCATTAACTAAGATTCATCCAAAAAAATCGTCTAAATGTATTTCAATTTTCATTCCCTTTTTCATCAGGAGATATTCATGTTTCTACTTCATTGAAATTCATTCATATACAAATTATTGATTTTTAATAAATATCATTTCTTGAAATATATTATTGATTATTATAATGTTTACTCTTATTAACTATAAGATATATGATATTTTATTTTCTAATTCTACAATTTCTAACAAAATGAATGTTTTCCATTTTTATTTTGGCAATCTATAGGTATATTCACTGATATATTCTTTAGTAAATCACTATAGAATCTATTTTTTCGCGTTGTTTCATAAAATAGTTATGAATGATGTGCATATTCCTTTCCATGATCATATATTATTTTGATCATTTTGTACTATGACAAGTTGGACCTAAATTATACATCCTAATAATTATTTTTTCTATGTATTATATTGTAACATCCTAGGTAATTATAGAATAATAATTTTTCATATTTATTAATATTTATGAATTAGATATTAATTTTACTTTATTTTGGATGCTATGTCTGATAGAATAATCGATATGCAATAATGGTTTTCTCTGAAATACTATGTTGCACACAAGACTATGTTATACTGGAAAAATAATATATTTTTAATATGATTATTTTAAATAGAAGGTATCACATAATTTTTATATTTGATGGAATGAATATTACTAAATATATTATGTCTGAAAATTTTTATAAAATATTTTTGCTTTCTTCAAACAAATTCTAGATGCTTTAAATGAGAATAAATCCAATTTTAAGTATAAAATACTCTAATATTTTTTTAAATATAGTTTTACCAAATTTTTATGGAGAACCCTTTTTAAATATAGTTTCCATCACATTTATATGTTCTACTTGATAAAATAAACTTATTCTATAGAGGAAGTACATTAAAATTTATATTGGTTGAATCTTTGGTATTTTTTTGATTAAATTCATATTTTAATGAATAGTTAAAAGTACTGCTTTTTAATTCAAAAATGTCTTTTCATATAATTTATTTATATTTCTAGATTATTTTTTTTACATGGTTTTATGGTTTGATTAGATGAATGTTTTATTATTTAATCCAATTTAGTTCATTTGATGATTTTTAAATTAATATTAAATTTAAAAACTATTTGAATGTTTTAACGTTTTACTTAAAAAAACTCTACTTTCTTGATCCGTCAATGAGATTAGTGTTAAACATAATTTATCCACTTATACAAAAAAGAACTTTCATAAATAGAAAAACATGGTTATACTCAATATAAAAAATATTGTTCAATAGGATCAAAATAATATTTGTGGAATATTAACTTTAGTATTTTATTTACCATGGTTAAAGGTAAAATTAATCTTATAATATTATAAAATTTACCTAACAATTTTAATAATATTATTGGATGAGTTATTATCAAATATTAACATCCATGGGACGAAATTTTATCCTTTTGAAGCTAATTGGGTGTTATTATGACATTTATAACATTTAATTTAATGTAAAGGAAAATATATCATAATCAAGTCTCGTATTACTAAAAAATATTAATATGGGGTTATATAAGTGATATATTTGACTATAAATAGTATTTATAATTCTAAAAATATTACCTACATAATGGTAAATTATTTATAATTTTTATGGATTAATATGACATGTTAGGATTGAGTTAATTTTGATTTTTTTCGAATTAATCAAGTGGTAATGATTTTAAAAAAAAATCATGCAATGAATAGTGTCAAATTTGACATAATTCATATTTTAAAATTTAAAATATTTAATTAAATGATATAAATTTTTTCTAAAATCCACACACTAACAAAAAATTTTATATAACTCTACAATTTTAATTTATTAATCATTCATTGGTCATTTTTCATGATTTGGAAATTGTTTAAACACTCAAAGTGTAAATTTCTTGATAAAATGGTAAGAGTTAAAAAAGGTTTAATAAAAAAGAATATGATTAAAAATTATTTAAAACTTTTATAATTATTATTTTGGTATTAAATTTATACCCATAATGATCCAATATTCATACTAAATCATCTTGGACCTATTTTCAATAGAAATTGAATTTATCTTAATTTAATACTTCTAATAATTCCAAGGGTGCCCTTCCCCTCCCCTATAAAAGGCACTAATTCCTCTCTATTACTCACACTAAAAAAACATTTTGTTCAGAAAATATATTCCCAAAACCTGTACTATAATTCCTTTCCAATTTATTGTGTCATTATTTTAGGCAAGACACCCTTCCTATAGGTGTTAAGGTGTTAAGAAAGGTGCTCATCAAAAAGAAAGGTAATGTTTTTGAAAGTATTTTTATTTTATCTCTTATTTCATTTTATTAAAATCTTCTTCTTCGATGATCCGATAATAACTTCAATATAATAAATATAATAAGATGTTATTATGTTAATATCATAACCTAAATCCATATCCACTTCCATTAAAAGCGAAAGGAATTAATCGTTCTTGTGTACATGTGAACTGTCACTTCCACAAATTGATCTAATACATTTTCCATAAATGTCTTTCATGAATGGTTATAATAATGTAATTAATGTTTATATTTGATATTCATTATTTATTCATAATTATATGATAATAATATATCAATTAAATCCTTACATTCCATGCGCATGAAAATGATAACTTCATTCATGCGTACATGTGAACCATTACCTTCAAAAGTGATGTGACTCATTTTTATTCATCACATAAATTATATGATATATATATAAGTATTTTTTAAATATTAATATGATATTAATTATTTTATTTTTATTACTTAAATTTAAAATAATACTTACTTTTTTCCATAATAATGAATAAAAATGGAAAATTTTACTCATGCGTACGTACGTCTTACTATCTCCATGATTATAACATTTTTCATTTTTCATAACTATAATTCATGGTTTTATTTAAAACTATAATTTATGTATAAAAATTATAATAATTTCATATATATTATTTTGGATATTATGGACATATACCACATGGTCTATTGAAATCGTAAATAGTTCATTTTCAACTCAAATACCGAATATCAAAAAAACATCTTACATGAACATAAAAAATTATGTAATTTTTATAAAAATATAAATAAGTGAAATAGATTGAATAATAAACTTGAATATAGTTCTTAGAAAATTATATATTATCTTAAGTTTATTATTCAGGATTAACAAAGAACAAACATGACGAATCAAACTCAAGGTAAGAGATTTCATCTCCATCTCCTTTCATGGAGGCATATTTTGAAGTTATACACCACCTAATTTTATAAGGTGTATAATAAACCCATATAAATATTAATTAATTCCATGGTTTTCAAAAGAAATATTTTTATATGAATCATTTTACTTTCTTTACAAAACAACAAAAGGAATGTATTTTATCTTATGCGGCGACAATGACTTCTTCGCCCCTGTAACTATTATTTGATATTTGGATTCCTCTATAATCCTTAATGTTTTTAAAAGGAATAGAAATAACTTATTACATATTTGGGTGTTTTGGATTTTAAAATGGTTTTTAAAGTGGATTAAATATTTCAAAATCTTGAAATGATTTCTTGTGATTTCAAATAAAATTTTATGAGTGAAATGTTAATAATTGAAAATTTTTATGTGTAATAAAAATATAATTGTACTGGAACATTTTAAAGGTGGTTATTCAATAAACCTAAGATGTATGGTTATGTGATAAACCAAAGACTGGTGGTTACATGATATACCAGGGATGGTTAGATTTGTGATAAACCTTGGATGGGGGGTTATGTTATAACCTCTAATGCATTGGGTATAGAAATCAGTCATATAACTATTCCATTTAGTGATATGTCTGTAAGTAGACTATATGGTTATTACATTTAAGTATTTTTATATCCCAAGATACATTTATATGTTATATATTTTATCCTATGGGTTTTATGGTAATATTTTGTTTACAAAATAGATAAGAAATGAGATTATATTCGGTGAAGTGTATTTACTAATTCTTAAAGGAGAAAGGTATTAATTTATGAAAAAGTATTCATGGTTTGCTTTTTTTCACAAGAATAATAGTTTTTCTTATTTTTGTATCTCGTACTATGATTTTTATTCTCTTCCCACAGTTTGATTTTTTTTCACATGATTTAAAGATGAATTTAGTCAAGGATGGGAACCAGGAAGAGTTATGAGGTTTAAACATGAAATGAAACCATGATTCTTTTAAAATGTTTTTTTATAAAAAATGGATATAGAGAAAAAGTATCTACTTTTTAATATTTATGTTGATATATTTTTGTTTTTTCTTTATTCACTAAACTATAAACCTAAAAATATCTTCGATGTTAATGAATTTCAAATTATTGACTTAACTCAAGATTAAGTAATGTTTAAGGATAGGGCCTTATAGTTGGTATAAAATGTTGTTTTAGATAACTTTAGGAGATATAATATTGTTATTAAAATATCATAAATTATTTTTAATTTATTTTTAAATTGTAATGAAATAACATTTTAAGATTACCATGTTGCTTCATCTAAGATATTTCCATTCTTAATGGTTTTATATAAAGGAAACATGGAAGTTGTATTGGGATGGAATGAAGAGGAAAACAACCTCTTAAATAAGTATCTTGAGATGGTCGGAATCAGAATTGAATGGTTTGTTACAGTTATGCCTCAGTTGACCTAGTTGATAAATGATGGTGGTGTCCATGAATTAGATCAGTCAGCACAACCATAGAGGAATATGTTGGTAGTGGATAATTTCATGAGGAAGCATCCCACATTATTTAGAAGATCATCTAACCATGATATAGCTGAAGGGTTGATTAGTGAACTTGAAATGATTTTCTATGTAACGGGGTGTTCATACAATCAAAATGTTAGTTACTTTTTTTTGAAAAAAAAACATTCATTGTTTATATTTTTTCTAAAGATGGAATAATTGTTGACCCATTGAAAAAAAAGTTGTTAATTATGTCCAAGACTGAATAGTATCCAAAAGATTCATAGTTTTCTTGGATTATCAAGTTATTAATGATTGTTTATTGAAAGACTTTCTTAGTTATCTATCCCATTAACTAAGTTAACCCATAAGGAAGTTAATTTCATCTATAAAAAATAATTTGATGGTTTTTTTAGGAACTGAAATGAAGATTGGTAAATGCTCCAGTTTTGGCCATGCATTCTAGGAATGGTATATTTGTTACCAACAGTGATACTTCATTGAAAGGACATGGTTGTATCTTAATGTACAATGATCATGAAATTTCTTATGGATTATGTTATCTAAAACCTAATTAGTTTAATTACCCTACACATGATTTTTAATTATTTATTGATGTTATTTCAATAAAAATTTAGAGGCCTAATTTGTAAGGTGTAATGTGTGAAATGTATACTGATCATAAAATTTTGAAGTATGTATTCACATAGAAATAATTTAACATGATAAAAATGTGATGTTTGAAATTAAAAAAGGACTGTAATTGTATGATTCATTACCATCACGGAAAAGAAAGTAAATTGACTGATGATTTGAGTTGAAAACATAATTCTACATTAAGAATGATATACTCCGATTGATGATTTGATGAATTTGGGATTGGAATTTTTGGTTAAATAAATTCCTATTTTTTTTTCAAGTATCAGTGAAATCGTCTCTATCATACAAAATTAATCAAGGGAAAATGAAAGATAGTGATTTTCATAAAAAGGTATAATTGGTTCAGAAGGGCAAGTTACATGATTTTAACATTGATAAAGATTGTGTTTTCAGGTTTGGAAAGAGATTATGTGTGCCTTGTGATTCACAGTTGAAGAAATATTTGTTATATGAATTTTATAGTTCTCATTTTTATATTTATCCAGGAATTACTAAGATGTATAGAGACTTTTAGATTTATTACTAGTGGGATAAAATGAAAAGAGATATTATTAACTTTACCTTGAGATGGTAAACCTTTCAATAGGTTAAAGTAGAGCAACGGTTACTAAAAGGGATGATTCATCATTTTCCAGTGTCGAAGTGGAAATGGGAAATATATCCATAGAATTCATTTTGGGGTTAACAAAGAATTATTGAGGTAACAAAACAATCTGGGTCATTGTTGATCAATTGACTAAATCTTCTAATTTTCATACAATTAAAAATACTCATTCTCTAGATCAAATTTCTCAGTTATATATTAAAGATATATTCAGTTTATATGTATTTCTTCTCTAAATTTTATTTTATCATGATCTCAGGTTCAATTAAAACTTTTGTAAAGGCCTTAAGAAGTCTTTGGTTGCTGGATTAAATTTCATTACATCTTTTCATCCTCAATCTGATGGGTAGTCAGAATGAAAATTTCAAATGTCAGAGGATATGCTACATGCATTTTAAATATATTACAAAGGAAGTTGGGATCAACATATTTCTTTGGTTGAGTTTTCTTATAATAAAATCTTTCATTAAAGTATGCATATGATACCATTTGAGTCATGATATGGGATGAGGTGTCGAACACCATTTTTTTGGGTTGATGTGGGTGAAAGGAAGCTGATGGGACTATAATTGGTAGAGTAAATGATAGAAAAAGTTTAGTTGATTTAGTGTCACATGAGGATATCATAGATTATGAATAAAATTTATGCAGATTATTAAAGTAAGGATCTTTCGTTTTAGGTATGTGACCATGTCATTCTCAAAGTTTCTCCATGGAAAAGTGTGATGTGTTTTGGTAAGAAGAGTATGTTGACTCCAAGGTTCATTGGACACTATGAAATAATTGATAAAGTAGGATTTGTTCCCTATAGAGTGGATTTACTTCTTATTTTATCCTAGGTAAATAATTTTTTTCATGCTTCAATGATAATAAAGTGCATTCCAAATCTATCTCGTGTTTTGAGTCCAGAAGTAGTTTAGTTGGAAGAGAATCTTTTTTATAAAGAACAGCTAGTCCAAATTTTTGACTATAGAGAGAAAGTGTGGTGGAATAAATCTATTCATCAGGTTAAGTTTTGGTGGAAAACCCAATTATTTTAAGAAACAACATATAAATATAAAAATTATATGAGGGATAAATACCCCAACTTATTTGATAAGTGAATAAAAATTGTGAACAACAATTTCCAAAAGAGGGGAAGGATGTAACATCATATGTAATTATAGAATAATAATTTTTCATATTTATTAATATTTATGGATTAGAAATTAATTTTACTTTAAATGGGATTCTATGACTGATAGAATACTTTACATTCAATAATCCGTTTCTCTGAAATCCTATGTTTCATACAATACTGAATTATACCGAAATAATAATATATTATTAATATTATTATTTTTATTCGAAGTTATCGCCTAGAATTTTTATTAGAGGGAATTAATATAACTAACTATATTATGTTTAAACATGTTTTTTAAACATTTTTACTTTCTTCTAATAAATTCTTGAGGCAAAAAATGAGAATAAATACATTTTTAATCAAAAAATACTATAATATTTTTAAATGTTATTTTTACCTCCTTTTGATAGAGAACCCTTTTTAAATAAAATTTTGGTAACTTTTATATATTCTATTTGAGAAAATAAACTTCTTACATGGAATCAGGACATAAAAATTTAATTTTTTTGAGTTTTTAGTATTTCTCTGATTAAATTCAAATTTTAATGAATAATGAAAAATACTGTAATTTAATTCGAAATTTCCTTTTCATATAATTTATATATATTGTTAGATTATCCTTTTATATGGTTTTGAGGTATAATTTATTGAATTTTTTATCAGTTAATCCAAATGTAGTTCATTGTATTCTTTTTCAAATTCTAACTAAATGTAAAAATCTATATGAACTTTTCAATGTTTTATTTAAAAAAAATCATTTTCTCAATTCGTCAGTGGGATTCGTGTTAACCCTAATTTAACCACTTCTATGAATTTAATTTTCAAAATAAGGTATACATGTTAGTACTCAGTATGAGAAATTTCGATCAATACGATCAAAACATTTTTTTGAGTAGTAACTTTAGTATATTATTTAACACAGTTAAAGGAAAATAGGGTAATTAAAGGTAAAGTAAATATTATAAAATTATAAAAATTACCCTAAAACCTATACTAATATTATATTATGAGTTATTATTGACCATGACCTTCTTTGTGATGAAATTGCGACCTTTAGAAGAAACTTGGGTTTGGTCATGATATTTATAACATTTAATTTAATGTAAAGGAAAATATATCATAATCATGTCTCTTATTAATAAAACAATTTTAAAATGGGGTTATATAAGTGATATACTAAAATATAAATTGTCCTTAGAAATATAAAAATATTACATATATAATCGTAATTTATTTATAATTTTTATGAACTAATAATTAAATTCAGTTATGACACAATGATGATGAGGTAATAGATTTATTAAAGAAATAATAAAATAAATGATATTAATGATATTATTATAAATATAATTTGAAACGTTTGACACCGTAAAAGAATTTTACGGATGAATATAAAATGTAATGATTGAGTTAATATATTTTTTAAGGAATTAAGTCCTTATTATTTTTTATAAAAATTCATGTATTGAATAGTTTCAAAATTGACATAATTCATATTTTAAAATACAAACTATTTAAATAAATGATATAAAATTTATAAAAATAAAAGATTCAAACAAAAAGTTAATATAATACTAAAAATTTCATTATTTATTCATTCATTGGTAGTTTTTCATGATTTGGTAATTATTTTAAATCTAAAATTGTAAATTACAAGATTAAACGGTAAGAGTTAAAAATTTTAAATAAAAAATAATAAGGATTAAAAATTATCCGAAATTATCTAAATCTCCTTGGATGATTATATTTATACCCAAAATAATACTATATTATAACTAAATGAACTTTGACACACATTTATACAAAATTGAATTTATATTAATTTAATAATTTTGAAAATTCCAAGGGTGCCCCTCCCCTCTCTTATAAAAAGGAACTCATCCTTTCTATTACTCACACTTCCAAAACCTTTTTTTCCATCATGATCAACCCAAATCCATTTCTAGAATCTATACCCACTTTCAAGAGACCTTATTTTAGGCATAACACTTTTCTTAGAGGTGATAAGGTGTAAATAAATGTTCTCTTCTGAATAAAATGTAATGTTTTTATTTAAGTATTTCTATTTTATTTATTCTTCCATTTTCCTCAAATATTACTCATCCTTTATGAAATAATAAATTCATTATAATAAATATATTAATATGATTTTATTTTAATACCGTCACCTAAATCCAAATGTGTTTCCATAAAATGGGAAAGGAATTAATCGTTTGTGTGTACGTGTGAACTATCACCTCCATGAAGCGACCTAATTGAATTTTCATAATCATCTCTAATGACAGGTTATAATAATGGAATTAATGTTAATATTTTATATTAATTAAATATTAATCATTATATGATAATAATAATACAATTACATTCTTACTTTCCATGGGTATAAAAAATATAACGGTGTTCATGCGTACGTGTGAACTATCACCTCCACGAAGTGATGTGGTTCATTTTTATTCATTATATCAATTTTATGATATATATGAGTATATATGAAATATTAATATGATACTAATGATTTTATGATAATTATATATAGTTAAAATAATACTTACCTTCTTTCTATAATGATAAATGTAAAATTGAAAACATTGCTCACGCGTACGTACGACATACCGTCTCCATGATTATAAAATTGTTCATTTTTCATAAACATAAATCATGTTTTCATTTAAAATTATATTGTATGTATTAAAATGATAATAATTACATTAATATTATTCTATTGATGATTTAATTATGACCACACGGACTATTGACATTGTACCATGTTTATTTTTGACTCAAGTACTGAATATCAACAAAACATCTGACGTGAATATAAATAATTAAGTAGTTATTATAAAATTATAAATAAGTGAAATAATGGGAATAATAAACATGAAAATGGTTCTAAATAAAGTATAAATAAAACTTACTTTATTATTTAGGAAGAACAAGGATCATACATGACAAATCAAACTCAACGTAAGGGACCTCCTCTCAGTATCCTTTCATTGAGGTATATTTTGATGTTAAAAACAAATTATTTTATAAGTTGTAGAATAAAAAACTATAAGGTTTTATTAATTAAATGGTTTTAAAAATATATCCTTTCATATTAACCATTTTACATTATTTATAAAAAGGCAAAAGGAATATTTTTTAAATTTATGGGGCGACAACGACTTCTCTGCTATCTTAACTGTTATTTGATATTTGGCTTCATCTATAAGAATTAATGTTTTTTAGATGTAAAATAAATACCTTATAACATTTTTGGGTATGTTCGTATTTAAAATGGTATTTAATGTGGATTTACTATTTAAATAAATTGTAATGATTTCCTGTGATTGCAAATGAAATTTTACGAGTGAAATGTTGATAATTGAAATATTTTTGTGTAATGATTATATAATGGTACATGGACATTTTATGTGTGGTTGCATGAGAAACCAAATGTGGGTGGTTATGTGATAAACCAAATATTGGTAGTTACATGATAAACCAAAGATGGGTGGTTTTATGATAAACCAAGGATGGGTGGTTACGTTATAACCTCAAATGAATTGGTTATGGAAGTCAGTTTTATGGTTATTCCATTTAGTGATATGTGCGGAAGTCGACCGTATACTGATTCCATTTAAGTATGATTATGTCACAAGTTACCTTTATATGTTATATATTGCATTCTATTTATTTTATAATAATATTTTGATTAAAAAAATATAAGTAATGAGCTTATATTTAGTGAAGGGTACTTACTACTTATTATAGGTGAAAAGTATCACTTTATGATAGAGTACTCATGGTTTCAATGTATTTTCAAGACTAATAGTTTTGGTTCTTTGTGTATCCCTTACTAAAATTTTATTCCTTATTCCAAGTTTGGAAATTTATTTCACTAGATCTAAAGAATAATACAGTCGAGTATGGGATCAAGGAAAGGTTTTTAATTTTAAACATGAAACAAAACCTTGTTTCTTTTTAAACATTTTTTATGGAAAAAATATATATTGAGTAGAAGTTTCTAATTTGTAATATTTAAGGTTTTATGTATAAGTTATGGCCTAATTCACTAAATCTCTAAATAGGAAAATAACCTAAATGTGAATTAAAGTTAAATTATTGAATTGACCCAAGATTATGTAAAATTTAATGATGGGGACTAAAAGTTGGTATCAAAGGTTAGTTTAGATAACAATGAGAGTAAAAAAATGTGAGTATAATTTCATAAATTATTTTTAATTTATGGTATAATTGAAATGATATAGAATTTAATGATTACCACGTTTCTATGTCTATGATATGTCTGTTCAGAATGGATTTCGATAAAGGAATCATGGGATCTATGTTGGGAAAGAATATGGAGGTAAATAACCTTCCAAATATAAATACTAATATGGTCGAAATTGAAACTAAATAGGTTTTTGCAGTGAAGGCTTAGTTAAATCAGGAGATAAATGGTGGTGGTGTCCATGCACAACATCAAAAAAATCAACCATAGAAGAATTTGTGGGTAGTGAAGAATTTTATGAGGCAACATCTGCTATAATTTAGAGGATCATTTGACCCTGTTCTAGATAAAGAGTGGGTTAAAGCACTAGAAAAGATATTTAATGTAGTGAGGTATTTGGAAAATCAATATTTTATTCTTTTTTTATCATTTTAAAGGTGAAGCCCATCACTGGTGGTAAATATTTAAAAATATCAGAGGAAGTAGAGAGATTGATACCGTGGAATGAGAAGGACTTAATAATATCTTCCTTGAGAAACATTTCCTTAAGGTTGTTAAACTTATGATATAAAATAAATTCATAGATTTTAAACAAAATCAGGAAGATTCCATGGCTTCATAAGAAGAAACTTCCACCTATTTTTCATGGCATATCCCAAATTTTATCCAAGATATTGACAGTAGGATAAATCATTTTTACTTAGGATTGAAGTTAAAATACTGAAGGGAATTAGCTTTTCATGAGTTTAAAAGTTATGATAAACATTTAAGTTGTGCTGAGAAGGTAAAAATTGAATTATCTGATGATCATATTTCTTACGAGAGAAATAAAGAGAAGTGATCCAGTTGGAAGGTAATGGGAAAGCACTCATCAAAGAAGTTTGGAGGAAGAAAATTAAATTTCCATTTTCTGAGATGTTTGAAAAATAACATCATAGAGATTGTCTCTCAATGTCTTGGAAGTGCTTCTGATGTGGTAAGACTGGTGATATTTCTCTTGATAACCAGGAAGATGATCATGAAAGTAATGAAAAGTTGGTGGTAATATTTTTTAGTTGCAATAAGGTAGGTAATTACATCAATATGTGTCCAAATTTGATTACCCAAGGTGGAAACTAGGAAGATTGAAAGCATAATGGTGTGGAAAAATCTATTTCTACTATTGTGGTTGATTTGTGACCATAAAATGAAGTGGTGACAGGTATGTTATGGTTTTTTTCCAAATATTCCAATACTTTATTTGACTCTGGATCTTCATGTTCATTAATTTCAGAGAGCTCTTGTAAATTAAAAATATCGGCCCATGAATGTGTTATAGAACTTTTGTTAAAAACTCTTCAAGGAAGTATTAAAGAAACAATATTTATGGGAATCCTCCTATTATCATTAGTGGATGGTTTTTTGTACATATTTTTTTTAATATCCCATTGTTGGATTTGACATATTCTTGGGCATTGATAGGCTTTCAGTTTATAATGATAAAATAAATTGATAAGATATGAATGTTTTAATAAATAATTTAATACCTTTGAAAATATACCAAAAATATGAGATATTGATTAAAGATTGAATTGAAATTTATATATCCCATGTTGTTAAAAACAAATAAACAATTTTGATTAGTGAAATTCTAGTAGTGAATGAATTTACAAATGTTCTTTCTGATGAATTTCATAGAATTTTTAATGATCAAGAGATTGAATTTTATTTTTTTATTTCCTGATGCAAAGACTATTTATAAACCCCATTATCATATTCCTTAATTAAAATTAGTGGAATTGAAAAAAAATAGTTGTAATAATTTCTTGACAAAGGTTTCATTCAACCTAGAACTTCACTATGGGTGATCCTATTTTATTTGTGAAAAAGAAAGATGGTTCTATGATAATTTTTATTTATTACCTGAACATAAATAAAATCACTATTATGAACATGTATTATTTTCTTTTACATTAATGATTTTTTATCATATCTAGGGAGCTCAATATTTTTTGAAGATTCATTTTAGGTCTGGGTATAATAGCTGAAGGTGAAGTAGTATGACATTCCAAAGATAGTGTTCTGAATAATATATAGTCATTATGGATTTTTTGTTATTATTTTTGGGTTCTCTAATCCCCTTATTTTATTTATGAATATCAGGAATCGGTTCTTTCATCCATTTTTAGATCAGTATGTGGGTGTGTTTATAGATGATATTTTGGTATACTATAACAGTTAGGAGGAACATAAATGTCGCTTAAGTTTTTTTTCAAACTGTAAAAGAAAATAAACTATATGGAATGTTTAGTAAGAGTGAATTTTGATTAAAAAAATTTTAAATCCATGGTCATATTATTTTTAAACATTGCATAATTACTGACCAGTTTATAACAAAAGTTGTTAAAGAGTGTTCAAGACCTACTAGTATCATATAGATTCATAGTTTTCTTGGATTAAAGAGTAATTACCAAAGGTTTTTTATAACGTTTTCAGTTATATATCCCACTAACAAAGTAAACACGTAAGGGAGTTAATTTTATCAATACAAAAGAATGTGACTATTGTATTTAGGAACTGAAATAATGATTGGTAAATTGTACAGTTTTTTCCCTACCCTTAAGAAATGGTGAAATTTTTATCCACAATGAATCTTCATTGAATGAACATGGTTTTTTCATAATGTATAATGATTAGTTAATTTATTATTCTTCATGTCATTTGAAACTTCATAAGTTAAATTACCGTACACCTGATTTGGATTTAGATGTTATTGTTTATGTATTAAAAATTAATAAACAACATTTTTATAGAGTAAAGTGTCAAATATATAATGATCCAAAAAGTTTTAAGTATATATTCTCTCAGAAAAAATTGAAAATTAGAAATAGGGGTTGGTTTTAATTACTAAATATTATAATTTCATGATTCATTACAATCTATGAAAATAAAATAAATTGGGTTATGATTTTAGTCGAAAAAATAATGCTACATTAACCACGATATGTTTAGAATGAGATCCTATAGTTATTTAGTTGATGATTCTTGGATACAAATTTGTTGGTGCAGGAAATTCCTCTATTTTGTTTCAGGTGTTAGTGAAATCAACTTTATCAGATAGAATTAAGAAAGATAAAAATTAATACATTGAGTTGTTGAAAATGGAATAATTGGTTCACATTGGTATGTTTTCTGAATTTTACAATGATAAAGATTGTGTTTTGAGGTTTTCAAAGAGATTATGTGTGACTTGTGATTCAAAGTTAAAGAAATATTTGATATGTGAATCCCATAGTTCTCTATTTTCAATTCACTAGGGAATCACTAAGATGTTCAGAGAACTTCAATATTATTAATAGTGAGATGGAATGAAAAGGGATATTGCTGAGATTACCCAAAGATGTTTTATTTTTCGACAGGTTAAATCAAAGAGGAAGTTATTGAAAGGTATTATTAATCCTTTTCTAGTAATAGAGTGGAAATGGGAAAATATATTCATGGACTTCATTGTGGGACTAACAAAGACTTCTCAAGGTAAAAATGTGACCTAGGTTATTGTTGATCGACTGAATAAATATTTTCATTTTATTATTATTAAAGATACCCTATATATATAAAATAATTATCTATTGTATATTAAAGAGATATTTAGGTTTCATAGAGTTCCCCTTTCCATTTTATATTATCATGATCTCAGGTTAACTTTTATCTTCTAGAAATCCTTTGTAAGTTATTGGGTACTGAATTAAATTTCAGTACATATTTTCATCCTCAATCAGATGGTCAGTCAGAATGAACAGTTAAAACATTTAAGGATATGCTATGTGCATGTTTAATGGATTTACAGGGAATTTGGGGTCAAAATCTTTCATTAGATGAGTTTTTTTATAAAAAAAATTTATTCCAGTATACGGATGACACCATTTTAGGCATTATATGGAAAGAGGTGTCAAACTCCAGTTTTTTGGGATGAAGTGGGTGAAAGAAAGTTTATGAGACCATAATTGGCAGTGTAAATGGTTATGAAAGATCAATTGATTCAAACACAAGTGAGAAAAGCATAGACAAGTCAAAAACATTACATAGATAATATGAGGAAGTATCTTTTGTTTGAGGTAGGTGATCATGTCTTTCTCATTATTTCTCCTTGGAAAATTGTGATGATTTTTGGTAAGAAGGGGAAGCTGAGTCCAAGGTTCATTGGAACCAATGAATTACTTGATAAAGTTGGACTAGTTTCCTACAGATTGGATTTACGTTCGAGTTTGTCCCAGGTGCACAATTTTTTTCATGTCTCAATGTTAAGAAAGTCCATTCCATATCCATGTTATGTTTACATTCTAGAAGTATTTTAGTTGGAAAAGAATATTTTTTATGAGGAACAATCGGTCCAGATTCTTGACCTCATAGAGAAACTGTTACGAAATTTGGTGATTTATTAGGTTATGGTTTTGTGGAAAACACATTTTTTTAGAAGCAATTGGGGAAACTAATAATTCTATGAGGGATAAATACCCCCACTTATTTGACAACTAAATAAAAATTGGGAGGATACAATTTTTAAAATTGGGGAAGGATGTAACATCCTACGTAATTATAAAATAAATCTTGTTAATATTTATTAATATTTATTAATTATATATTAATTTTTCTTTAAAGGATATTCTATGTCCAATTGAATATTTGACACGCAAAAATGGGTTCTCCAAAGTCCTATGTTACACACTAGACTGAGTTATACCAAAAATAATATATTATTAATATTTTTATTTTAAATCTTAATTATTGCCTAGATATTGTTTTATATGGAATGAACATAACTAAATATATTTGTTTTACACATGTTTATTAAATACTTTTACTTTATTCAAATAAATTCTAGAGGCTTAAATGAGAATAAATCCAATTTTATGCATAAAATACTCCAATATTTTTAAAATGTAGTTTTACTACCTTTTGATTGAGAACCCTTTTTAAATATACCTTCTTTAAAATTTTATGTTCTATGTGAAAAAATAAGATTCTTATTTTTAATTGGTTTTTCAAAATTTACTTTTCCTGATTTTTTTTTATTTTTCTGATTAAATTCATGTTTTAATGAATAGTTAAAAATACTACATTTTAATTCAAAACTGCCTTTTCATCTGATTTATTTATATTGTTATATTATCCTTTTACATGGTTTTAAGTTATTATTAGTGGAATTTTTTATCATAAAATCAAATTTAGTTTATTTTATGCCATTTCAAATTAAATTTAAATAGAAAAATAATGTGAACTTTTAAACGTTTTACTAAAAAACCCCCATTTTCTCGATTCGTTGACGAGATTAGTGTTAAACCTAATTTAACCATTTATATGAATATAATTTTTGAAAACAAAAAATATTTGGTTGTAATTATTATGAGACATTTCGTTCAATAGGATTAAAATAAATTTGGGTGAATGGTACCTTTAATATTTTATTTACCACAGTTAAAGGTAAATTGGGTAATTAAAGGTAAAATTAATATTATAATATTATAAAATTATCCTAACACTTGTATTAATCTTTGGATGAGTTATTATCAACCAAGACCATCCTTATCTCGAGTTAAAAATTACAATGTTTCTAGTAGTGGTAAGGTCTTTGTTGGTTGGTGTGAGGATGCTCGGTGAGTTCTGGTAGGGAGTTCTCGTGTCCCCCTTCCCCCCCTGGGGTAAGTGTGTTTGGTTATTGGGGATTTTATGTTAGGGAAATTTTTATTTTGGGGGGAACCCTCAGATGTTATCCCCTTGTTATGTGTTGTTGTTTCCTTTGTTTGTTCAGGTGTTACCTATAGAGAGTGAGGTCAACCTGGGATTCAGGGTTTTCCTCGGTTTTGTCTGGGCATGAACTTGGGATTTGGTTATCTTTTGGCCTGATGACTTTATACGGTAAGAAACTATATGTGGGGGGGGGATAATTTTGAAACCCCAACCCAAAATACTCTTTATTTTGATCCTTTTTTAGTTTTATATATTTGGTTCTAGGTTCGAGTTTGATTCCCAATCAAAATTTTGAGTTTTTGGTGTTTTCAGGAGTTTTTTCAAGGGGAGAATAGTTTCCACACAGTTAGTTGTAACTATACAGACAATATGATCCCAGATCATGCAAGATTGAAATGATCACATGGTCATGTGGTAGTTACAATGTAAATGTATACTCCCTCTTTTTTCGGGATAGAGTTCCACATGGTTACCTCATGGTTTAAAAAACCATGTAGCCAAACCAAGTAGACCGTGATGGAGTTTTAAGACATTGTTTTTCTTAATCTACCCTCCTACCCATTTAACCCAAAAACACACCACCCCCATGGTCAACTATAGTTCATGAAGGGATCTCTCTTGGAATTCTTCCTCGATTCCTCATCCTCTATGGATTCTCTCTCTTCGATCCAAGGGGGTTTTTTAGGGTTTCTTTCCACCTTTTCATCCTTTCTCACTTCCCCTCCTTCCCTTGGGTTTCCTTGGGATTTCCTCTTCTTTACAAAAAATAGGGTTATGTCTAGATTATTTGTGGAACGTTTTTGTTGTGTCTAGGTTGAGTAGTTCATTTATGGGTCTTACATCTCATTCTATTGAAGTTTTACTCCATACGCACTTGATTTGAGGTGTGTGTTTCCAATTTCTCCTTTACAGAACAATCCAATGGCACTTGAGTGTTTTAATTAATTTTTAAATGTAATTATAACCTATATTTTACCCATATATAGATACTAATGGTGTTTTCTTATTGTTTTAATTAATTAAAAATATTTTTTATGATCTTTATGTGAAATGCCTCAGATTTTTGAACCTTGGGTGTTCATTTTAAATTGTAGTGTTCCTTTAAAGAGAAATTTTGGGTTCTTGTGAAATTATTATCTCTCACATTGTTATGGAAAATTTTATTTGGTTGTAAATTCGGACTAGTGTGTATGGTTTTAAAATTCTATGGTATGTTAAATGTGTTAAAAGGTTTCAGGATGAGTTTAATGGTTCTTAAAGAGATGGTTTGATGTTGTTTCAGATAACTAAGGTGGTTGTATATGTTTTTCAAGGAAATGGTTGTTCTATGGAAATGGATTTTGAGAATTTCATCAGTTATTGGTGTGTCACTAGATTTTGGAACGTCCATGTTTTCACTAAGTGCATATATCGATGTGTCATAAAAACAAGGTGATGCCTTAAGTTAGTGTTTTCATAAAAGATTGGTTTTCTAAATGGTTCACACTTTCTAAATGAGTTTTTGTCTTCCATGTGGTTCCTAAATCGGGGTTTCATTGATGTTTTCATGGTTTTTCCCATTTGGCCTTTAATATTTATTTGGTGTGAGTTTTTAGAGGTTTAAGGTCCCCTTTGAAAATTTTGATGTGTTTGGGAGTGCCTTTGAAACTTAAGGGCCCGTTTGGATTGGTAAATATGAAAATAGTGTTCAGGAGATGTTTTGGTTACATTTATAGTTGTGTTGAGATAAAGTCATTTTAGTCAATTTCAATCCATTTTTTTTTATTTTTTAACCTTGAGAATGGATTTCGTTTTGGATAAATGTGTGTGGCCATTTGGAAACCTTGTCATTTTGTGAAACATTTTAAATTGTTATATGTTATAGCAACCCAATTGTAACCTTGTTTTAAGAATTGCATATTTATGTATATGGGGAACCTTTACAACACAAATATACCTTAGGGGTTATCATATATTGGTGTCCGTGTTTGGGGTAGGCAAGTGTGGTGGAAATGACCAAGCTGAGTCACGTGTGTGTTGGCCTCCTACATACATAGTATTATTATTATTATTATTATTATTATTGTTGTTGTTGTTGTTGTTCTTAATAATAATATTATTATTATTATTATTATCACCATGGAGTTCATGGGTGTCCTTCAGATGATCAAGTGATGGAATCTTACCAACCACAATTAGATGGGTTGGTACCCACTCGTAGATATAGAGGCAATATGGGGAGTGTCACTCGTTTTATTCACAAGGGAGATCCGTTGGATATAGAGTATGGGGATTCACCAGATGCCACCAGGAGGTTCCAAACCAAATACATCCATGGGTTTTATAGGTATGTTTAGGATCACCTATGGTTATTATTTACATTTCTTGTTTACTTCATATTGATATATATTCTTTTAATTCATTACTTATATTCTCCTTTTAGAACTTCCCTAGTTCTCTCTATTTTAGAAATTTATTATGAAATGGATATTAGTTTGAATAAAAGAAAATTTTTTGTGATATTTTTTAAAATGTAAAAAACATATTTTTTTACTATATTTCAAACTGGTGTTAACATATTGTTTTGGGAAAGGATATTATTGGATTTACTAGGTTATTTAAAGCATCCCTAAAGAGAATTTTAGTTCTCACGCCTATCTTATTATTCCAGTTGAAGGTTCAGCTTTTGGTTTGGGTTCCCTAGTAGGTGATCACTATTGGAGTAGCGTTATTATTGTGGTTAAAGGTGATAAAAATGTAACATGGAGATTTCATGGCATTAGATCAGTTCTTGATATTTTAGTTTTTATTGTCCATGTTTTTATTTTGTATCTCGACCAACTGTTTATTTATTCATGTTCATTTGTTGGTTCATGTGGATTTTTTGTTTTTATTTATTTACATGGCCCTGGGTATTCTATTTTGGGATAAATTGTTCCCTCATGTATGTTTTGAGGCCTAACACTATTTTCCAGCCTATAAGGATCGAGAACTCCCCTCAAGCCTTGTCACAGACCGGGTCGGGTGACCGAGTTAGGTTTGACCCAACTTGGTTTGAGAAAAAATTGTATCATAGATTTTTTTTGATATTTTTGGTGTTTGGTAGATGTATATTAGGATTGTTTGGGTGCATGAGGTTGGTTATGGGTCAGTACATGATCACCACTGCTCGTGAAGAGACTTGAGTTACCATGGGTAGTCTCAGAGTGGGTCATTATCATGGGTTGTTTTGGGATGATGGATGAAAATGGAGGTAAACCGGTTTCATATTGTGACTTGATATGGAGTGGTTTCCCATGTGGATTCTAAGTTCGCAGCTCAAATCCCTCTTAAGGTTATACCTTATATGGGGTACATCCACAACCATTTTGTTGGTTTAGGTATAAGAATTAGTCTCTCATTTCGGTGGTTCTTTGTCGGTTGTGATTTATTTAGTTCTTGGTTGTTGTAAGCTTTATTTTAGAAATGAAAATTATTTTTAAATAAAATTTTTTTTATTCAAAATAGTTTATGGTTAGTAAGAAAAGGTATTGAAAATAAAGTGTGTTATAAATTAAATGTGACTTCTTTCAAGTGGGTTTGAAAAGGAAGGGTGTATCCCTTGGTGTTCTTTATGGAGGATCACATGTGTGGGGGTGTGTAAGAAATGTGTGTGGGTGAACTTTTCCATGGAGGATGTGGATAGAAATGGATTTCTGGACACGTGATGATTCATATGATGCTACAAGTGGGGGTTTTGGAATTAAATTCTTGGTTTTGTTTTTCTCTAAAATTGATTTTAATAAGGAAAAGATTTAGGAAATTAGATTTTCCTAAAAAATGAGTTATGATATTTGGAAAGTAGCCTTGGGATAATGATTTTTAAATTTTGAAGGAAATGGTGGTTTTTGGAAAAGTTATTTTTTCTTGAGTTTTGACTCAGTATGTCAAAATTATCATTAAATGATTTTTTTTGGAATTTTCGTACAAAGATGATTTTTTATGGAAAAATAGAAAATTTATGGTTTATAAAGAACTCTAATGAAATGAAATAATTATTATATCAGTATAAATAAAAAGTTATGAAAAAAATATTAAATAAAATTATAATTTAATAATTATAAAAATGAATTTAAGAATATTATTTTTAATTTAAAAATTTACGCCTTACATTTTTGAATCAAAAATTGGGATTTTAAGATAATAATTATTTTTTTGATTATGTATGCTAATTGGTATGGTTGGAAGGTATGGATAGGTTTTGGAAGGCCATTATTATCCAACCACACTCTTTTACCCATCAATAGTCTGTAAAAAAGGCTGGAATTGACTTCACCCACAATTGGTATCTTATATAATAAAATAACCAAAATTTAATCCTTTAAAATCCACCCTTACTTCAGTATAAAATAGACCTTTTCCCCATCTATCTACACTCAAAATTAATAATCCATACATTTATGGTCATATTACCTTTCTAAGAGCTCCTCCAAGGTCCCAACAAGGTGTCAAGCTTCCACCCTCAAGTTTTTGGTAGGAATTTTTTAAGGTAAAGTAATTCTTAAATTCTCCCCTTTTCATTGTTAACCCTCCATTTTGTGAGTCTTATAAATTTCATGGATAATTTATTTTCATTTACTTTTTATCTTCCAATCACATATAAAATTGTGTTTTACCAATGGGAGACCACTATTCTCTTCATTGTTCCCTTTCCATAATGTATGTTTCATACCATTATATTTTTGAAATCATTACTTGAATTTTATCTTTTTTCATGAAATATTTTTATACCATGAATTCCAAAAAAAACGTCAATAAAAATTATAATTCAAATAGATGTAAATATAATATATTTATTCATGGATTTATATTTATGAAACTCTCATTCCCTTCTTTGGGTTAAAAATGACGTAATGTTCAACTTTTTGAGAATTTATATACTCAATGTTTTCATATAAAACCCATTATTTATTATGATAAATGTGGATCACGTGAATTAATACATATGAAGTGTGTTATTTAATAGTTATCTAATTTATTGGTTAAGTAATTGATATCTAGAGAATACATTTTTTATGATACCTTGGTAAATAACCCTAGAAATTATGATTTATGACACCTTGGTGATAAACCTTAGTGATATGCGTATGAGTGTATAAATTTTATATTATAGACACATTTATATGTTTTGATTCATGTAATTTATATTATGATAATGATTTTATTCATATAATCATTATCTATTGATATGCTTCTTGGTTATATGCTAAGTATCTTCTTAGTTTATTTCATTCATGGGATTTATTCTCAACCCTTTCTTTGTTGTATGTCTCCTTGATATGAGATACAGTAAAAGTAACTTAGGATGAAACTATGAAGATGTATGTCTTGTGTATTAGAATAATGATATGTTTCATATGTTTTTTATGTATTATATTCTTATTTCCATGACACTAAACCCTAAAAGAACCTCATTATTTTTATATGTTGTAGCATGTAATGAAAGTTTAATGAAATAAAAATATGGTCCACTATATCCACCCTCCTCCAAACCATTATAACTATATTTAAAAATGAAATCAGTAAGATCCAATATTTTTTCACGTAATTCCCTTCTTATGTGTTGGTAAACCTATTTGAGTTGGTTGTTTTTTGTTATAACATTGGTTGTCAAGCCTTGGTCTATACGTGTTTTTTCTAGGTGGAAGTAGTAAGAAGGATAATAGAGCTACATATATCATTTTGTATCATAGAACCTTCACTACACCATAAGGTATAACACTATTGGATAGAGATCTGATCTATGATGTAGGGTCCAATGAGGAAGATAATCCATGCCACTAGCTTTTCTCTCATATCTTCTACTCAATCCCTTAGAAACCCAAAGTTATTTTTGAAGTTCTTTTAATCAACTTTCAATATAATTCAACATCATCCTTATAGGGATATATCTATGTAGATCCAAGATTTTGACAGATATTATCTAAGAATAAAGTTCAACAAAGAATTCATATTAGTTGGATCATGGTGTTTCTGGCCTAGATTTTTAAAGTATATGGAACCAAATTCTACCTTGGAAAATGACAGCTTTCCCATATTTTCTATGCTTTTGAGGTGGGTGGTATAATTTTTTTTGATAATGTCTATTTTAATCATTCTAGTTTATAGAATAAGTGTAGTTCTTCCACATGGAATTCACACAAACTATAATAATTTATAATCTTGCACTTTGATGATAATTCACAATATTAGACCTCTCATGGATCCCATAGGGTCTATTGGCATTAATATTGGACCTATATCCACCAGAGAGGTGAGTCGTACCCATGTGGAAAAAATTATTTTGGATATTCTAAAAATGTGCACTTGGTTTAACTATATGATCTTTTTGGAAACTAAATTTAGTTTTTTCTTGATGTGGTAATTGGAAAACTAGGTTAAATATGTTTCACATTACCATAATATGGTTTATAAATTTTTTTTTGAAAATTTATTTTTGGATTATTGGAATAAGATGGTGAAAGGTGATAATTAATTTTGTAACTATTGTGGCATATGTTGACATTTTTGATATGACGAAATTATTATATAAAGGGATTTTTCCCTTTTATGTAAAAAAACTATATAAACAACTTAGGACCTATTTATGATAAAATGATTAAATAATGGGCTCACACTCAATTTTTCTCTAATGATTATATTAAAGTCTTATTCCCAGTTATGCTAAAATTCATAAAAAAAGGGCTTGCTACCAAACATGTTGTAATCCTTATAGGTCACTACCAAGTTTTCCAAGGATAATTTTTGGTTTATAGACTAGTATAGTTATGGATATGGTTGGAATGGTTCTATGACATGCACAATGATATTTGGAATCATTCCAAAGAAACATTGGTTGGACCTTGGTGTCAATCTAAAACCCAAGGGTCATAAAGTTTATTTCTTATATAGTATTAATTTAATAAATTAATTCCCTTATTTATGTCTTTATTACAAGCACTAATTATATGTAATACACTTGTTTATAAATTTTTGGATGTGGTCTAATATGTTATACTCACATCCAATTTAGGAAATATTTGGTACCAAGGTAAATTTCATGGATGCAGGTACAGACAAGGGAATCGATTGTTGTGTTGATTGAATGCTTGTTGGATGGGTTGGATATTGGAAACGATGCTGAAATTGGGATCATGAAAGGGGTTTTGGAGTCTTTAATAGAGTTTATTATCTATTTTATTTTAAAAAATTATCACATAATTTAGTGACATTCATATTATCATCATGTGTTTGTATTATTGTTTGTATTTGTTTAAATTTCATTAATTTATCTTTGTTTAGTGATTATTTATTTATTTTGTTCCCCACTATTATTTGTACTATGTATTATAGGTTATAGTCTTCCTACTATATTCCATACACCCTCTCTTCTAATTGGAAGCCTCTGGCATGTGGGGAGGCATGCCTAAAGATACATAACCACCCGACTTGGTCATGTGATGATGTACCCGGTCGAGGATGTTATAAAGTGGTCTTAGATAAGGATTCTCTATTGTTTCAATACTATTTGTGAATGTTATAAAGGATATTATGATGTTTCATGGTTTTTAAATGATATTGTGCGGGGGATTATATAACCCATGTGAGGTCAAAAATCCCTATTCGCAGTATGGGATTGTTGGTCATGTTGTTTTCTTGTTACAAATTTGATGATATTTCATCTTTGTTTATTCACTTATTATGTCATGTTGTTATTTATTGAGATTTTAATCATGAACTATAATAGTATGAGGTGAGTATTCATGTGTCAGGGTTGGGACATAGGGAAATATATTAACATGTATTATTCATTCTTCGGACATGCTTACTACATGCAACACATATACCCATATGAACTGTGAAATAAAATCCATTGATATACCTATAAAGAGATGAAAGAAACTGTTTTGTTATTCCAATTTTGTTGTTGCTCCAAGTAAAAAAGTAACCATGATCTATTTTCTCTAGTTATTTCACTTGTTTAGGCTAACCTTGTATTGTAACCTTCATTATAAGGAGTGTCTTAACTATTATAGATAAAATACCTCTTCCTAATCTTATAATTAAGTGTTGGTATAGTTTCAATCATCATGCACTTAATGTAGCTAAGAAAAAACTTCTTACATATTTGGATAATGGAACAGACAATCATCTTCGTGAAAACATCTTGTGAGTCAAGTGATTTATGGAAATTGATATTATTCACACAATAACATCAATTTATGAGATGATGAGAATGTTTTATTTGTGGCATGTAACTATGTTCACTGGGAATGGAGGCCCCCCAAGTAGTTGATTTCTAGATTGAGACAATATAGATGTTATTTAGGCACCTTAAGATACTTGCACATAAGAAGGTGAATATTTATGCATACATGTTGTGAGGATCATCCAAGCACTGGTGGGATATTTTAGAGAAATATGAGTATAAATAAGAGTTATCATGGAAGGTCTTTGAGATGAAGTTTCTAAGAAACTTATATAGAGAGGAATTGAGGGATTAGAGTTCTCACAAGTTCAATTAGTTCACATATGAGTTCATTTCATTGATGGATTATGTTTGATTCTAGACTGAACATCAATTTATTTGTCCATATTATGTATTTTATGATGTTTCCATGATGAGACATTTTCAATATGGGATTTTAAATGAGATATGTTCACAAGTTAATGTCTTTCACTTGGGAATATTTTTAGAAAAGATAAAACTTGATCTCATCATTGAAGAAAACATAATAGACTCTCTATGTGATGGATAGGTATTTTCGGTTAGAATAACTATAAACTATTATTATGGATGTAGGAACCCCAGTTATGATAGTTATTTTAAGGGAAGTGTAAGGAATATCTTCTAGGGAAGTGGAATTACACCTTAAAATAATGGATTAGTGAAGTGACATCATGGTGTAAATGATGGCGAAAACAACCCTCATTATCCTCACCCCTATATGGAGTATTAGGCTTGCATCATTTTGGGTCATCTAGAAAGGTTCAACAAGTTTTTATAATATTGGAACTGTGTTATGCGGTCGGGATAGAAACCAGAGTCTGGGAAGGACACATCTACCCCTCAATAAACTAGTAGATAGAGATCCACTTGATATTTAGGTTGAGGTATGATAAATGATACCCCATCATTGGATTGTAACTTCAATATAGAGGAAATAAAATAGGGGAGCCAAATTTTAACCCAAGGTATAGAGGAAATTAAACTGTTTGTTATACAATTTACTTAGACTGGTGTGGATGTAAGGCCTTTTACTATCATAGGTACAATTCTTATATAAGCTACCACAAACTATGTTTTTTTGGTTATAGGGGAATTTAATTCTTTTTTGTTCTATCTTTTAAAATGTTTTGGGTTTATTTTTTTAGATCATTAATTGTCTTATGACCACCATTGTTAGTGTGGTCAGAGGATATCAAACATTATAAGGCATGTTATCTAGAAATTTGTGGCTACCATTTCCTTTGAGAGATACCAGTACTGGAAATGATACAATTTTATTTGATTCTTTATATGGACTATATAGTTATATACAAGGATTTTATTAAATGTTTTTGGAGGATTGTTACCATTCTATCTCTAGAAAGGGGTATCTGTAATCATTAGGTGAGTAAAATCTTTAGGTAGGTCATGCAGGGTTTATTCAGAACAGATTGGATTTTATCATGACTCGTATAGAAATTCCTATTATAGATTATGGATAAATGTAGTAGGATACTTTTCATCTAGTTGTAATCATTTTTTAGTATTTATTTTTTGAAGAGTTATCTGGATTACCACTTGAGTGGTAGATTATGTTCACAATTGAGTTAGTCCTGGGAGTGGAACCAGTTCATATACCTCCATATAGATTGAAACCATTGGCGATTCATGAGTTAAATGTTTAATTGGAATATCCATAATCTAAAAGATTCATACATAATAGTATTCCTCCTTGAAATTATCCCATTACTTTTCCTATAAGTTTGAAAAAATATTATGATTATGTGTGGAATATAAGATATTGAACAAGATTATTTTCAATAAATTGTATCCCCTTCTATGCCTTAATGATTTATTCAATAAAATAAGTGGTTTTAGGATCTTCTACAAGATCTAAATGAGGTCAGGGTAACACCAGTTGAGGGTGAGACCATTATACATACCCCATGCTTCTTTTAGGAGTAAGCGTGTCTTATACATGTTCACGAATATTTTGTTCGGACTGAAAAATAGAATAGAAGTTTTCATGGCCTTAATTAATTAAATATTTTATCCACCCCAAGATCTATTTTTGGTAGTTTTCATTGAAAAAATCTTAGTATACTCCCAGTATATAGATGATCATACCCAACATCATGAAATTGTTATAAGTACATTGAGAGAGTATTGGATTAATGGTGAGTTATCCAAATAAAACATTTTAATTGATAATGTTCACTTACTAATCCATATTATCACCGAGGTTGGAGTCGTAGTTGACCCAGAGAAGGTTTAATTCATGGTATCTTTGGAGTGAACTAATAATGTCTTTGATATTTAGATCATTCTTGGTATGTCAAACTATTATAAGATATTTATTTAGGACTTCTCCCATTTGATAGCACCTATGTCAGGCCTAACCAAGAAGGGGGTGATGTTTGTTTTGTCAGATTCTTACATGATATATTGATAGGATAAAAAGAGTGTGATAAACTCATACCGGATCCTCACTTTTCCTATTTTGAACAAATAATATATTGTTTTTTGTGATACATATAGATTTGGACTTGGATCAGTTATGTTGTAGGATATCCAAGTTTTTTCTTATGTATCCAAACAACTACGATCACATGAGAGGAATTACACTAATCATGATTTTGAGTGAGTTTTGGTCATTTATTCCCTGAGATGATAGATACAATAATAGTTGGGAAATAGGTTTGTATTGTACATTGACAACAAGTGCCTCGAGTGAATATTTTCTCAGTGAGACATGATCCTTTATAATATGAGGTGGATTGATTATCTAAATTCATGAGACTTTGATATGGATTACACACCAAGAAATGGAAATGTTTCTCCTAATTATTTTGAATTTGAATATGCAAGGAAATACAAAAGTAATGAAATGAGTCTCAGATTATGGAAATATTTACTAACATGCATCTATATATTCATAAGTCCCTGGATGAGAAGCACTAACTTCAAAATCTATAATACCCATGCTTCTAGATTGGATCAAGATATAGTAGTTATTTTATATGAAGGATTGATCTTTGAGAGAAAACCTATATGGTGAGGATCCACTGTTATGAATGTCTTTTTGTTGCACCGATGTTATTCTCATTCACAGTCATGTATGGGTTTCTAAGCGCTTGTGTGAGGAGATAATGAGGTATTTTCATGCTTCTAAATGGGTTGTAGATTTGGGATTGACAAAGATATATCATGACCTCCATAGAAAATACTAGTGTCCAGTGATGAAAAAGGATATAGAAGGATTTTTGGAAATATATTTCAACTATTATTAGGTAAAATTTTAACACTAATGGAGTATCAGGTAATTAAAGCCTCCACCCATTATGGAATGGAAATGGGACTCTATGGATTTTATGATAAGATTATTTAGGGTACCGCATAATAATAATTCATTATGGGTGTTATTTGATCAACCGATGAAGTCATCACACATATTACCTATTAAGGAAACCTTCTCTCTTAATGATCTAGGTAGTCACTCGATTCAGGAAATAGTTTGGTTGTATGGTGTTATGAAGAGTATCATTTTAGATTGATATCCTCATTTCACATCTTGTTTCTAATAGGTCCTTCAAAATGGTATGAGGTCATAGTTTATTTTGAGTACATTCTATCATCCTCATACTGATTTTCAATCCAAATAGACAATCTATATTTTGGAGTATTTGTTATGAGACTATGTTTTGGACACTGGTGGTTCTTCAGAATTGAATCTACCACTCATGGAGTTCTCATATAATAATATCTTTCATGAATCTATTCAAATGGATAATTTTTAGGCCTTTAATGTAAGTTCATGTTTTTAACTCTTTTCTGTTTAGAGGTATGTGAGTCGGTGATTTTCAGTACTAGTCAAGCGAAGGAGTCATCTAAGATGGTTCAATTGACCAGAAATTGGTTCTTGGAAACATAAATCTGAAAAATATTCTACATTGAACATTGGATATGACCTCTATTGTTTAGGGTTGGTAATAATTTTTTACTTTTATGTCACCTATACTTGTTCAAGACTATATCAAGAAGAAAGGTAATCACATGCCCAGGTTGTCCAGGTCATTTTAGATAGTGGATAGGCTCATTCTAGTAGTGTATTGTTAATCCCTTCCATGATACTATAATTCCATACACGATGTGCTTCACATGTCATAGTTTAATAGATATAATCTGAAACCTTATCATGTGATAGAAATTGATAATGTTGAGTTGATAATTATGCATCCTTTGAGGAGAATATGATACATATAATGGACTATAGTGAGAATAATTTTAGAGGAAGATCATTCCCCTTGTGTGAGTATTATTGTATCATGGAAAGGTGAAAGAGGAAACCTGAGAAATGAAGTATCATATGGGAACACAGTTTCCAGGTATATTTTTTTATACCCATCATTATGCTTTAGAGTATATCTTAACGATCATCTCTTATACGGTGGGAAGGTTATAAGATACTACCTTTTGGCTGGTATATCCCTCCTTATGTTTTGGTTAACCTCTTTCAGCTGGTTGTTTTTGGTTTAAAACAAGTTTTTTTGAGCCTAAGTCTATATATGTTTTTTTAAGAGGAAGTAGGAAGAAATGAACTAGATATTAATATAGGATTTTTCATTTTGAATCCTTTGGATGCACTGTATGTTTTGATGCAGTGGTGTGGATATCTTGGATGTCGCGTAGGGTCCTAGAAGGATAATAATATGACCTATTACATTTTTTACATAGCAATGTAATGGTGGATGTTCGGGCCATAGAAGTTGATTTTTTATAGAATGGATATGATGGATGTGGAACAAGAACATTGGGGTTGGATTTTGTTGGTTGTTCCAAATCTAATACCCATGGAGTGTGGAGTTAGGTTGCGTCATAACAGTTATATTAGGTTTTTGAGTTCTATGGCATGGTAGTTTACATTAATATATATTATTTTCCCTATGTTTATGGGTTCTATTACAAATCCCTATTTGTGATATTCATATTTTTTTTAATATGGTGGGTTGTGACATGGTCTGTTACACTACATCATAGTATTACACATGTAATACTATTCTTTGTCAAGGTCAGTGAGGCTGCTTCATTCCCTTATATTTTATTGGTTGTTTAAAAATACCAAAACACCTCTAAAGAAATTCCTCAATATCTTCCACTTGATTAATATGAATACTAGAGTTCTTTTCTAAGGCCATTGAAGTCCTTTTCAATTAGATTCAACCCACACCTTATAGGGATTAATCTATGGGGATCAAATCTTTCCAGCCATAACATATGATCAAATTCTTCAATTCATTTATAAGATCAATTAGATAGTGGTTTTATATTCCAATAGTTTTAAATGAGAAAAAAACCAGATTCTACATTGGTTGTTAATATTTTTCGTGTGCCTTTTCTATTTTTGTGGTTGGTGGTTTAAAGAAAATCCCCAATGTCTATTTCGATTGTTCTGTTTTATAAAATAAATTTGATTTCACTAGAACTCTGTACACATGACCTACCTAAATGAATAATCCTATTCATTGATGATAATTTATATTCTTATACCTCTCATGCATCTACTCAGGTCCACTGGAATTGAGACTAGACATGCATCCATCCAATAGATGGGCCTACCCTTGTGGGAGAACTTTTATTTTAGGTACTTTGAAAATGTGAAATTAGATTACATATGTGATTTATTTAGAAAGTTGATTGAGTTCTACAATGAATGGTTAAATGGTTAATTGGATTATGTTTTATCAAATTACCATCAAAAGTGTTTATAACAATTTTGACGATAATTGATGTTTGGATCAATGGAATAATATGGTAAAATTTTCAAATTAATTGCGTAAATAATGTAACATATTTTGACATGTCAGATATGATGAAATTTTTATATAGGGATTTTATGCATTGTATACTAAATATTTAATATACAGGTATTTTTTTCATCTATTTTTAAATTATTATATAAAGTTTTCATTCTAAATTATGCGGGAATGATTATACAAAGGGCTTATGACTAGTTTTTAGGAAATTATTATTCAAAGGTATTGAACGAAAACATGTTGTAATGATTATAGAGATATTTCTAGTTCTCATGTGATGATGTGTGGGTTTTATCCTATGGGGTTGTAGTTATGGTTGGCATGGTTCAATAACATGGTTAGAGTCGTACTGCATCATGCTAAAGAAGGTTTGGCTAGCACTAGGTGTCAACCTGAAACTCAAGGGTCAGTGGGATTATTTCATGTGAAAAATTGGTTTATTAAATTACTACACATGTTTATTAATTTATTTCCTGAACTACTTACTCAAAAAAAATTTAGACAACATTGGTTGTGACCAACTGATTTTTACTCACTCCCTATTTGGTTTGATGTTTGGTACCCCGTAGGATTTCATGGATGCAGGAACGAACAAGGGAAAGGGTCCCTATGTTGATTAATTTATTATTGGATGGGTTGGTTCTTGGATATGGAAATTACATGGGGTTTAGGAGTAGGTTTTTGGGGACTTTAGTCATGTTTTTATACCCCATTTGTTGTTCAATTTCATTAAATTATTTAGTTACATTCATTATATTATTACATGATAATATTTCTATTTAAATTTTTTTTATTTGTATTTTATTAAAGTGTGTTCTAATGTTGTTTATTTAGTTTTTTTCACTAATATTTGTACTCTGTATGAGATAATATATTCTCCCTACTATATTCCTTACACCCTCACTATTAGTCAGCAGCATCTTGCATACAGGGAGGCTTCCCAGATGTCTCGTAACCACATCTTGGTCATGTAAGGAAGTAATTTGTAAAGTATATTACAACATTAGTATAATGTATACACTAAAATTATTTTATATTTATGGTATAACCATTATCTATTCCCATATCATTTAATTGAAAAAAATGAAAATTTTATTAATCTGTGTCTGTGGATTACCACCTCCATGAATGACACATTCTATTTTTCATCACCAACATCCATGGTTGGTTATATAATTGGTTTAGTTAATATATATATCATATATTTTGCAATTTATATTCTATAAATATAAATAATATATTTTAAGATTAATATTATAAATAATTGTTCATTGTAAAACTAATCACCTAAAATGAACATACCAAGGGGGAAAATGATTTATTTATAAGCAAAAACATTTATTTCAATACCTTCTTCCTATAAATAAAAAAATTATGATTAAACACATTAATAAATTCTAAATAATTTCCTTATACTTTTTTGATAATGATATTATAAAAAAATAATCTCTTCTACAGCTATAGTCACAAATTGATTTTAGAAAGTTCATGTTATGTCAGTTTAACCACCTACATTAAAAATAAAATAAACTTATAACAAGGATGGGTTTGAAAAAATAATATTGGATATTATTAAGTAATTAAAGATTTTTTGTTATTATAATGGTAATATTAACATTTAATTTATTAATTAAGAAAACATTATCCATTCGTTATAAATTTCTAAAAAATGATCATCACCAACTTTTTAACACGAATAATAACTAAAATATTTATAAGACTAAATTATAACATTACAAATAATTATAAATCATAAATGATCGTACCTTTTATGACTAGTAATGAGGAGCTTTGGGAGAATAATTAATAACAACATTGTAGTTACAAAACTAGTTCAAAATGATCAAGATTACTCACACTCGATAGGAAAAATAAATAATAACTAACAAATATAAATGTTTAGAATAATTATAATTGAATATTATAAAAGGTTATGTTTGTGAAAAATGTTCTGAAATAGTTTATAAAGATATTTATGTTTTCAAATTGGATCTTAGAGTGTATTCGACTATGTAGGGAAACAAGTCAAGTGGTTTTCATCTCAAATTCCTTCAATTGAGACATGTTTATGTTATACATAATTTTTTCCATTGTATGGTGTATTTAATACTCATAATTTTATATTTATAATATATATTTATATTCATGTGAAATACAATGAAAAATTATTTCTTTATCATCAAATATAATTTGACACAATTTATATCCTAGTTATGAGGATTTTTGGTCTCTCAATTTTTTTATTGAGTTATAATGTTTAAAATTAAAATATTTTAGGTTATTACACCATATTATTTTACTATATCTTATTTTATATTCCTATTTTTGAGAATTATATTTTAATAAAAAATAATATTTTACAATATGGGTTTTCAACAATGATATATTCAAATTATTAAAAAGGGTAATTTCTTTTAATTATTAAATATTTTATCTTTGACTCTAAATTTCCAATGGAAAACATTATATCATTTTCAAGGATCAAGTTTTTGGAGATTATTTTTAAAAGTTAAAATTTTAAAAATCTTTCACTTCATTGTTTTAAAAAAACTTTTACAGGGGAATGTAACTTCATCTTTTGTGAAGATGTTAAAAATGTTTTCTACAATATTCATTTATTATTTATTTAATGGAAACACATATTTCCATAGCCTTTTTGATTTTATATACAAATGTCTCCTCGTATGTTCATATATACTAAATTTAATTAATTTTCTATTAGTTTAAATAAATATTTATTTTCAAATACGTTCAAATAATTAAAGATATTTCTTATTTCAAAAGTAATTTTTTAGAACTCTAAAAAGATTTGTACATGTAATTGATTATCATTTGATAAATCTTATTCTTGATTAAGGATATTCATAAAATATTTCCACCAATGTTATTTATCTAGATGGATTATGTAATATTATTTTCCATCAAATAAATGATCCACTAACTCCTTTCTCTTTATAAAAATCCATTGTGAATATGAATAATATTTCATTCAATGCATTTTATTTATGAAAACTATACATTCTTCTTTTAATTTAAGGGTTTTCACCAATATTATGTTTATTTTTTGATTAATGAAATTATTTTTTTAATTATATACCATTTATATATACATTGTAAACACCATATTCCTTATTATCTTGATTGAATGTTTTTTAAATGGAAATTAACTAAATATATTTGGAAAAAAAAAATTTCTTTCAGTTATTTATGATGTTTTTAATGAAACCTATTTCATTTACATGGGTAATTTGTACAATAAAAAGTGAATGATTTTCATTGGAATGTATTATAAAATCCATTATTATTTTAGGGTTTTAATGAATAGACTATTAGATGTTTTCTTACGAAATACATGTGTATATTTCATCATTAACTATTGGGTGGACTATATAAATACCACTAATTAATTTTGTAAATTTTTAAATATCATGGGATAATAGTGCAATGAGTTTTAAAGCATGATAAAAAATGGGAAACATGTTGTGGTGTCTAATCTGATGAAGTTAACATTTGATTAAATTTGGATCCACCAATGGATATAGTTTAGTCCAACCAGATCCCCTAAGAGAAACATGTTGTGATACCTAAAACACTATGTTATGGTTTAAATGTGTATAAATCGTCCCAAACTCTCAAGTATAAATTTTTATATAATATATCAATTTTCATGATGTATTACTAGGTTATTCCATGATTTATTGTATGATTTGTTGGATATAACTTTCTTATGTATCATGATTATACACAGATGATTATCTTGTGGTCATTTAAACTCTTTGATTTTTTATCACTTATATTTACCATTACATAGCAGCTAACCTCACATCATACATATGTTTCTATTTCCATAGGTTAGGAAGATAAAAAGTTTATGACGTCTATATAAGTGTGTATTATGTGTAGACTTTGTGTGAAATGTTGAATCATTGTTAAGTATTAAGAAGTTTATTTTATAGTGTATAAAATGTACATGTGTTGAAAAGACATTAGTTTTGCTAGTTAATGTTTTTTCATAATTATATAAAACTCTAAACCAATACATTCTTTGAAATGTATGGGAATTTTTTTTACTTAATGTCTTGTAATTGGATAGTCAAATCTATGTGAAATTATAGTTGGTATAAGATCGTAGTCTAGATAACATTAGTGATTAGGATTTTATCGGATAAGGAAAATTTGGGTGAAATAAATAACATCAATGTTTGATAAGTTATGGTTTTTACTAATCTCATGTGTATATATATCCCATCATATTAGTTGAGGTAATATTCATTATATTTTAAATTTTAATAACATAACTTTAGTTAAAACCCAAGGGACAAGTCTTGGGGATATGTCTAGGTATAGGATAATATCCCAAAGTATTGTTAAGGTAAATAATATTTTGTTCATAGATCTTTCATACATTTTTGGATACTAGTAAGTGGATGCAATTTTGGAATAGATTCACAAAGGTTTAATCATCCTAAAAAAGTATAGTTGAGAATTGATTCGATCTTCATTCTAGTGCACGATGAGTAGGCCTAAGACTTCACACTAAGCTATTAACTATTTGGGGATATTCATTGATTAATCATATTATATTTATAATCCATTATGAAGGATTTATTTTCTAGTGACTTTAAGGGATTAGGATAATAAGTATAATAGAACACAACATAAAGTAAACTATGAATAATAAGGATAGTTACTTAATAAACCAAGTGTGAGATATTTAAAAAGAAAATATTATAGGTAAAAATGAATTTGTAATTAGAGAATATATATTTAGATTTATCTTACACATCCATATTATCATTTACTCTTATTCAATTGATATTATCATAAAAAATGGTTTTTTCAATTTATTGGAAACAAAATCACGAAAATAAAGATAAGAATGGTATATTAATAGAAACCAATATGTATTATAACTAGATATGGAATCACACATAAATGTTTCAGAATCATAGTATATTCCTATTATGATAACAAAAAATTGACTGTCCTAGTCTTACCTAAGGTACTATGAATTATATCTTAATAAAAATTAATTCTTGTTACATTTAGTTATGTTTTTTAAAAATTTATATTTATCAATGATATTCAGGTATATTCTAAAATTTATGTGGATTATGTGAGATGTATAAGGATTTTTCTTTAATAGCTATGAATTACTGGTTTGGAAATATATATTAAATTATATCAATAAAATTGAAAAGTGGATTTATGATAAGATTTTGTTTTTGGGGATACCTATTGAAGAATAAATGAACGGGGGATAGATAACTCTTAGGTTTAAAAGGTTGATTGATTTTGATAAAATTGTGCTAGATAGTATTGATAAAAATATGATTGATTATTGATTTAATGAAAAAATTGATCCATGATATTTTGGTGATGTCTATATCATTTTTTGGATTATGATTTTGTTGAAACTCCATTTTGATAAAGGAGGGAAAAAGATCATTAATAGAATCTTGAATATGTTAAAATACAAATAAATCCTAATATAAACCAAGAGGCTTCTCCCAATAGACCTACGTGTATACTACCTGCATTCCATGGGGCCAATGCAGATCTTTCTAATGTGGACCAAAAGACGCAGCCCCCCCACCAATACTGAAAACTTGTGCGGGATAGCTACATTGAGGACCTTCAAGGCCCCATAATCATTACAAACATACAAGGGATAACATAGTGGAGGACATAAGTGGTGGACCTCCACCGACAACTTCTTTGTACCAGCTCCCCCACATTCCTATAAATAGGACCCTTGTACTCCCCATTTGAATAAGTGAAAAATTGGAAACAAAACCACAGAGCTCTCATCATGCAACACCTTCACCTAGGTCCCCTAAAATTTCTTTGGTAGCACTTTAAAACATGATAGATGTGATAATTAAGGGTATAAGTGAGATCATTGTCCCTTCATGGTCTAAAATACAAGATACATGTTTGAGGATCCTTTTCTCCCTAAGAGGAAGTCACCTATGAATGGCCCTTCACTTAAGAAAGGACCTATGAGAGACTCTCCCAAAGACACCAAAGGATACCCAAGGTGTTTGGTTTAAGGCCTCACCCATGTGTTGTCACTTGGTAGTGTATTTCCTAAGGCATATTCAGATCCTTCAACTATTTTCCTCCAACATAAATCCCTTTTAGTTACTCTTAGGCCCTTTGTGGCACACCTACAAGTTACACCTGTACAGAACACGTATGTTGAGCAATAGTTCCAAGTACCTATGTGAGTCACCCTTTGAGCCCTCTTCCAAATCCACCTATGGAATGGATCCCCTCTCCTTGGTTCTCTTGTATAAATGGGACCAAGGTGAAACCTCCCCCAATACCCATGGATTTACACAACCATGGAGTGTGGCACACCAGTGTGTCCTCCATTTTGGGAATGTATTCCTATGGTTATAGGTTCCCCACGCTTATCCAAATGTTCAGTTAGGGTTCACAGGGTGCATGTGGGTACGTATCACTATGGTCACAAAAAACCTTACCCCATGGATAATGTTGGGGAGTTCCCAGTCTGAATGATTATGGTTTAGACCATGTCTAAACCATATCATCTATGAGACCCGGAACCTCCCATTCTCTACATGGAGGGTGAGGATTGCACTTGATTTTCCATTTAACAAGGAATTATATCCTCCTCTAGCGACAGAACAGGTTGTATGGCATCCATCCTAGTGCAAGACCCTATCCTTTCCTGTGGGAGATTTTATTATGTCTCCTCTCCACCTCCAAATCCTTCACCTTTATTCCTTCTATACCTTGGACTCTCCACCAAATTAATGTGAATATAGGGATTTTTCGTAGCCTTGACCTCTTCTTTTGTATCCCTCACCTATTCCACCAGCGAAGGTGGAAAAGTTTGTGATTTTTCATATATTATGCTTTCTCTTATTTCTCATAGCTACCCTGAATCACGTGGCCATAGGAGTTAGTGATAATTATGATATCCATACAATCCTCTTAAAGGATTGAACTATGAGAATTCTTATTCCTATTAACCAGGATTTGTAGGAAACCCACTTTTAGTGTCCAAGATCAATGGGAATCCTCCTTAGTAATAATCCCCAATTATAATTCCCTTAATCTGGGTATCCTCCATAGGAGTAAACCCCAAGTTAGTCCCTCATATCCCCTTGAGTGAAAACATCCCTCATGGTCCCTTCAATGGGGATATCATTCTCAGGTGTAATCCCCAACCTATCATCCCATAAGGGCACACTACTCTGTGAGACATACCCTTTAGGTCCAACATATGAAAGGGTCCTCACTAACAAACTATGTTGTCTTTGATTCCCATCCAAATGGGATACATAGAAAGCCTCCAAAAGGTTCAAACCCATCATCCTAAACATACCATATTCTTTTGGGTTGTATCCTTTACATGGTATAACTCAACTTTGAAACTCATATCCCTTCCAATTTACTTGGGAGGTTTTAACATAAGTCCCACATTAAAAATTTACTAGGAACCTTCTACATATACATCCTTATCACATGATGTTAAACTGTATTGTTGGGTCCTCATCACATAGCCTTAAAAGGTATGGTGTGCCACATTAAGCGACGCCGAACTACAAGGGTTTTGATTCCTTTCTTAAGCAATCATAGGAATACAATATATAGGTCTAATCCCAACATAAAACAATTATCATCTCCATAGATAAAAATAAATTCCAGAGTGGCCTTCATCTACCTGGATGACAATAAACTCTAGAGTGCTCCACTATGTGGTTAGAAAACCAGCATTGTTGTAATAACGACCAAAGAATGACTAAGTAGTATGGGAGAGGATACCATTAATGGATAACCTAAAATACATATAGATATCTCCATCAATGAATAACCTCAAATACATACAGATGATTATGAATTACACACATGATAATAATTGATTTCTAATATTGGGGTAACTCACATCATACTTTGGAATTAATGAATAATTCATGAACAAATCATAAATTTATAAAAGTTTCATTTAGTAGGAAACTATTTCCTCCCAAAAGGGTATGGTGATCTTGATCTCACCCTCTTGACCAATGTGAGTTATTAAGCATTATGGTTCCAAATCCTTAAAGAGAGCCTGCCTTTGGAAAGAGGGTCCGTAAGAATACATAACCATTGGTTATTTCTAGTTCTATGAATTATCCAATTGGAAACTGTTCAAAAATAACAAACCATAATGGGGTGTGTAATCCAAGGGAAACAAATTGTTAACCCAATGTGCTTTCTTAACCAAGATGATAATGTCACTTCCCTTTTAGGTCCCTTCCATTCTCAACGGAAATGAGGGATGGATTTGGAAATCAATCACACATATAATCATCCCAAAAAGATGTTTCTTTAATGGGTTTTTATTGATCATGTATGTTATACATTCTTATGAACCCCCTTTTCAAAAACTCCCTTCAATTCAGTGGCCTCCTTCAAGTTTTCACAAATGAATTCCCCGGCTACTACTCAAGTTGTATCTTCATCCATATAAAGTACGTCATCACTGACACAGCATCATCAACATTGGGTCTCGAACTTAGTGGTTCAAGAGTACCTTCAATATAGTACGATTCCAACCTTGGAGGTTGCCTGATAGGCCCTCTATCTTAAGAAGAACCACCAACCAATTGGTCAATGACAACTAATGGTCCTAAAGAAGATGACACCAATTGTCATCTTCAACTGTTTTGGGAGGTTATCCCTAGAATGAAGCAACCAATCACACCAATATTTTAGGTATTTGGATTATGAGTCCACCTATGGCCTTGTCTCAAAGACATAGGGGTCCTTCTAAAGGGATCCTTTCAGTAATATCCAATGTGAATGTCACATGGAAGTGAAACCTCAACATGATAAGGGTGTCACCTTTGACTATATGACCAAGGTTCTTCAAACCCGGGCTCACAAGGTAACCCTCCAAGGATGAAAGCTAGATAATAGGGAGTAGGTTTATACCTTTCCCCTTTTCGGAGAATCCCACCAACCCAATTTTGTGGAAAATAGTGAGTGAGTACATACACCCATCGGCCTTCACACATCCTTCCAGAAAACTCACATGTCAGCATTCAAAGAATCCCACCAACCAAATATGGTTGAAACCTGCACGCTGGATCATACACCTACCTTAACCCACCAAGCCTTCCTTAAGTATCATCTAGAATCACTCATAGAATTCTTTCAAACATGTTTGGTGTAAAATTGTGAGAATACATAAACACCTTAAAAAATTTCTCAATCCTTCCAGCAGCCTTATCTAGAATCACACAAAGAAGTTAGTCAGACTGTCTAGATGTCAGGAATATGTTAGAATCAACTCTCTTACCCCACCCATGAGTACTATCAGTATCTAATGGAAGGAAAGGGAGGACATGAGAAGGAACATACACCAACTCTAGATACATAATAGATGTATATATCTGTTCTAGTTTCTAAAGTTACCAAGCATATCTTGGAAATGGTAAAAGGGAAGACGAAAATCCAGTTCATAATACTAAATACTTTCCTAGATATCATCATGATGATGAAAGTAGTTTCTAAAGGACTATCACATAACCATATCCCACCAATTTGGGTGGCTAATCAGTATAACACCCTGGACCAAACACATATCTATTCTCCCATCTAGGTAGAGCATGGGAAAAACTCCCCCATAATATATGGATAGTAGGATTGGGAACGTACACCCTCTCCAATCGAAGATAATATTCCCATTCCAATGGCCACTCTAAGGCATGAAACAACACATACCAATGATGACCACTTCTTCCAACAAGTGGATCTAACTTCTCATAAGAATATATCCAAGAAGAAGTCTCATCGAGCACGGTTAGATAACCAAGATCCAATCTACAACCAGGATATTTTTAATGAAAGAGTTCTTGAAACCCTCAAAAATATATATATCATATCTCAATATCATAGCTTCCTATTACCAAATTATTAGAGTAATGGATGTAATTTTGAAAATTATCAACAAAAACATAACCATGAAGGCTTTCTTCAAGCAAATAATTCGGTCGATCTCGATAGTCTATCTCTTGATGAGAGCCACATAAACCCTTCATGTGTTCAGAAGATCAAGGAGAAATAGGGTTTTCCCTTGCTATAATCCACTATGATGGTCCTCTCCTTGATGGAGATCATGGAAAAAGTTATCTCTGAAGTAATCATTTTCATTGCCAAAATAATTCTCTAATTTACAATGTTGTGAAGATAAATACCTATTACTGTGAGGCACATGAAAATTCAAGGCCATTAATGTATGATTCCTTGTCACTGGTAGGTGAAATACTTTATCAATTGGAAGACAACCCATGGTGATGGTCATTATTCAAACCACGCTTGAGTCATTTTCCTTCCAACATAGAAGAGGAAATCCCAACCAATCCCATTGTTTGTGATAAAAATATTTGGAAGCATCTACTCTATTCAAACTGAATCAAAGAACCTCTTGTGAAATACGAAGAAGATCCACTAAAAATGAGTAATTAGATGGCTAAATATGACATAGTAGTCATGTTTTTTCCTTTATCCACCTCACAATATAGCATTCCAGAGTTATTTTCAGAATATTGTATGCATGAAATCCACCTCAACATATGGAAAAATCTTCATCACTTAAAATATAAGTTATTACCATATTAAGAGTATCAATCTCATGTCATGGTAATAGAAAGTTTACAGTTGAAAATCGACTTGTCATCACACATAGATTTCTGAAATCCCCAGATCCAAAAGCAGTAAGGATCCCTTTAGTGTGAATGACTTGATGAATTAAAGATGTTATAAAGGATTATTGTAGACACCTCACCTGGTGTTTGTATCAGAGGGTGGGGAGTACATGGATCATTTGATTTCACTGTTCTCCCAATATAGTAAATCCTTCCAAAGGTGCCATCATGAAATGTAATTTCCCTCATCCTGGTTACAAAAAAACAGAATCTATTCATGACTAATTATATTCTCAAAGAGAACTAGCCATGATCGACTCTCACTGATGTCAATACAAAAGAGAGAAAGATGTTGAGATACTTATGCATCAATAATATGAGAACATTAATATGGTATCTTGCTTAAAGGATATTTAATTTCATATTGATAAAATGTAAGGAATATCACAATGTTCTTTCGAAATGGATGATTTATGTAAGTGCCAAATAATTCTCTCATCCCACATTCAGACCAGAATCTGTTAAATCAAAAAAATAAGCTACGATAATATAATATTGAAACGTTTTTGGAACAACCCCAGACCACAAGGATGGGGTCTTTTTAACCAAACCATCAGGATTAGCCAACCAGGCATGATGTTTTGTGAAGAAAAAATAGGAACAACATCATCCCCTAAGGTTGTGGGATTATTCACCCTAATAATCCATTCTTTAATGGGAATTAGTCTTCTACTGATTAGGGAAGATGTATCTGAGTTAATCCTTTCAATTTTTAATGCCACATGATCTGGTGTATTCACTTGGAATAGATATTACTGAACTCTTTGGGGATTCTCTTCAGCTCATTGTCCATCAATCAATTTCTAGGGAACCAACAAAGAATAGGACAAGGTATCATGGAGGGAAAAAAAGAAATAGATCTCATAGAGATTCCAATAGAATGTTGTATATGAATTATGATTATGTAAATTTCATCAACACTATCATTGAAGACCATCTATAACATAAGACTGATCCAAAGTATTCTAAAGAAGAAGTTCTTGTTCATGAGATAGTCTACACTAAAATGAATAAAGGAGGTGTGTCTACCCAAAACTAGAGGATCACCCAAAATTTGGTCATTCCAACAAATAATCCACCTATACCTCCTAAAAAGTATCCTAATCGGGGAAAAGGTAAGGGTCATTCCATGTCTCACCTTTCCCCCTAGATAATGTCGATCCCTTTCTCTAGAGAAAATGTTTTATCAGCAACATGAGGAAATGAGTGAGTTTAGACGGCTAAATGTAGAGTTTCTATAAGGAAATATTCCTTAAAAATATGTTCCAAAAGAAGAACCTCAACTTGAACTTATCATAGGAGCACCTCTAAAAAGAGGTTTCTTCCACAACAACTAAAGCAGACCGGAAACATCCACTCAAATTGGGACATCAAACACCAATATATTTTGATCCCACAACAGAAGATCAAAAATTCACTCCCTTGGGTACATAAAAAGAACATGGTTAGGAACATACCTATTAGCCTTCCCCTATTAATTACCCAAGGAAGATACCATTGGTTCCACCACCAATGGTCCGACCAGTTGCTGCACCTATTGTGGCTCCAATCGCCACACCTATTTAGGCCCCGACTCAACCAAAACATTCCTCCAAATTCTTTTAAATTTTATTGAGTCCTTGAAAACATTAATGGAAACTGTTGAAGTATGGAATGCACCAGTATATCTAGAAAAGAAAACATTCCATAAATGGGTAAATCTGACTCATCCCCCTCCAAACATTAGGAATACAACATTTTTTATTTTTAAAGGATTGAGAGATCCAGATCAGCACTTGAAGCATTTCATCTCTCGATGTGACCACATGATGGGGACCCCTGAACAATAGGAAGATGTGAAATTCAGATTCTTTATGAAATCATTGGAGGGTCCAGCCTTTGTATGGTACACAAGTTTTTAGTCTTGATCGATCAAAGTATGGGAAGATCTCCATTATATGTTCCTCTTCTAGCTCAACTCAATACTACAAAAGACTAAAATAATTGATCTTATGGACTATAAACAAATGGATAATGAAAGAGTTTCACTACATTTCTCGGTGGAAAGGATTGACTTACTCCTTGAACCTGACATTCCCTTAAGAAGAGATGTTTCCTATCTATGTATAAAATCTCCATGATGAGTTATGCAGACCATTGATCTTATGAAATACACAGGAGGGTATCAAGATCTGTCTGAAATTGCTCAATAGCTAAAAAACTCCATCACATAGAGCAAATCCATGTCCCGAGTAATCCCATAAACTCATAAAAGGAAAAAAAGAAAGGAATTGGCCTCTATAGTTACACTTAAACATGCCCTTGTACCCACTCCTACCTTAATGATTGCATAATACCATAGTCCTCCACCTCATAAGTGTCAATATAAACAACCACCTCATCAATATGATCAAGGAGATCAGAGGTGAAGAAAATTTTAGGAGATGAAAAACAACTTTATTCCTCTCATAAAGATCAAGTCCTTGGCTACTTAATCTCAACTTTTAAAAACAACTTATTCCAATTTCTAAATCCCAAGAAGCTTAACATATAGGGTGATGATGATATCTAAAAATATTTCCCTTTCCATTAAATGCCGAGGAATCCCAACTAGGGGTGTTTTGTTTTCATATACCTCTTGCAAAAGATGTAATATTCTAGGCAATTGAAACTAAATAATTCACCATCCTAGGTTGAATATGTTTTTGTTACCAATCTAGAGGAGGAACGCGAGTGTTTAGAAGTTAAAATCAAGAATGCGTTGATGTTTGATGATTTTATGGTCTGAAAAACAATGAATTAGACTCATTCCATTCTAATAACATAGATAAAATAGCCAATTATTCATTATATTACTTCTACTACTACAAATATATCTTCATTAAAGGCCCCATCCTCTGATGTTCAATCCGCAAAAAAGAGACATTTCTTAAAGGATAACGAACAAACATAAGAATATGAGATTATATTAAGGAAAACAATGTCCTTGACCTGAGAAGATTTCATGTTGGCCACCAAAAGAGAATAGGAACCACCCCATCATATGGTAAAATAAGAGCCAACACCCCATGAATAATCTTCATTAGATAAGGATTTTATCTTTGGTTTCATTAATTATATTCACTTTAGGGATACCTACATACATGATATTTCTGACTATGAACTTGATTTCCCTGAACTTGATTGGGAAATTGGGGGGAGAGGTCATCAGGGTTGAGGATATAGGGACAGAAATGGTCATTCTAGGAGCCACTACTTCAACCAACCCCCCTACTCGAACCATTTATGCGGCAGAAACTTGTGGGAATCATCTCTAGAAATATCAATTGGAATAATGGAGTTATTCCTCCCTACATGACAGTATTTTCCCTAACATGGTTGTCTTTGAAGATAGGCTAGAGGATACCCCACCACCTCCTTGGAAGGTATGAAGACCTAGCCAACCTAATCCACTAAGAATAGAAGCACTTCTAGCTCCTTCCCCAAGAGATAATCTATCCAAACCAGGAACATCAGCTTTTAATGTTCCTGTATAAGAGAATATTTATTCTATAAATTATGGAACTTTAGATCCAAAGTATGAAATTTTGAAACAATTATCTCAAGTGTCGACTAAGTTATCAATCCTGGATGCTCAGATTCTGTTAAAAGGATTCCAGGAATCACTCATTGAGGCATTTTCAAGCCTGAAAGAATTTTAATTTGAGGTCATTGTTGTTGAAGTATGTTTTATTGTGAATGATCCTACATAATTTCATGAAATCATTTCCTTCATCGACAAATATGTGGATGCTTTAATACAAGGACATGTTAGACCCTTGTATATATTTTCTATGTTAAATTTCATTTTTATCAGATGATCCTTCATCAATAATGGATTAGGATTAAACCTCATCCTAGAAATGAAACTTTGTCAACTAGAACTCAATTAATATCACTTCTTTCCCTCCGCTCTAATGTTATATGGTTATGACATGAATGTGAAAAATCATTTCAGGGATATCACACTCAGAACTTATTTCAAATATCTTGTGTTTGACTTAGGGTTCATGGTGGTTTAGCAGGAAAAAGCTTTCAATGTTCTTCGAGGAAGGTCTTGTTTACATCATCATGCATTCATTCCTTCATTATACCCCCCAATTTCTCAAATATTCTATTAATGATCATGCTAGTACATTGTATGGTAACAAGTCCCCATTCAAATCTTCTAAAACATAATACATTGATGCAGAGTTCAATTACCATGAAGGGAAAAAATAAATGGCTAATGATTCCACCCGAATCAATGCCCAAATGGCTTGAAGATGACCCTAGCTAATACTTTTAAGAATCTCATTACAGTTTATGTGCTTACAATAAATCAAATTGAGATGGTGGGCCAAAATTCATGAATTCATTCAGCAACTTCCATAATTTCAATCATGATAGTTGAGCCCAATGTTACTAAAGATGTTATCAACTCTGAAAATGATAATGTAATAATGAATGAAAATGTCTTCATTATTTCCCCTGAGAATAAAAAAATATGAGTTTTTTTGATAAACTAGAAGAAGTCATCAAGACTATAGGATAAAGTTAAGAGACTCATTCTCAATCCCTTTTTTCCCCTTCAGGACTCGAATTGATGGAATGCTAGTAAGTGAGCATGAAATGATTCTCTCATCCTCTAGATGTCCAAATGGAGACTCCCCTTTTCCCCCATAGGAACTTGTCTTATCATTTACTCCCCAGGAAGAAGCAAAAATAGTGTAGAATGAGTAAGAGGAAGAGGAAGAAGAAGAACATATTAGGGATGCCCCTCCATCATTTGAGGAAGGTTTCTCCACCACTGTGGACAAACTCTGAGAAATAAATCATGGTACATAAGAATATCCACACCCCACTCTAATTAGTGTAGCCATGAATCTCAATGTACATGAGGTATAAAAATCCTTCCTAAAGCTTCACTAGGGAGTGTTTGCTAATAATTACACATATATTCTAGTCCTTGACTCTGAGGTGGACACCCATCATTTGGGTTTTCTTGAAAATTATAGGGGATACAAGCATGCATCTAGGAGGACGCACCAAAACCACACCTCCAAGATTGAGGTAAAGTGAAAAAACTAATAAAGGATGATTCTATCCGAGAGGTACAATACCCAAAATGGCTAGCACATATTGTACCTATCTTAACTATAATTGTCCCAAATATGACTTCCCAATTTCAATTATAGACCTCCTGATTAATGAAACACCCAACTATTAGTCACTATCTTGCATGGATGGAAACATATGGTACACTCAAATATGGATGGCCCCATAATATGAATAAACCAAAACATTCAGAGAACCTAAAGGCATGTTCTTCTATTGGGTAGTTACCTTTGGATTGAGGAATGCCAACGCAACATACTAACATGATATGTATGACATATTCAAACCCTTCTCAGGAAAGTTTAATAAATTCTACGTTGACGATCTAGTGTTCAAATAATGACAACATTTTGATCACCTAGATGACTTAGAGATCATATTCAAGAAGTTTTGACAACTTAATATGAAGATAAACCCCATGAAATTTTCTTTTGGGGTAACCACAAGAAAATTTATCAACATCATTGTATGACATCATGGCATCGAAGTTGATCCAGAGAAGACTAAAGATATCTTTGGCATGTCACCTCCTTGAAACTTGAAAGCATTTAGAGGAATTCAAGGAAAACTAGCCTACATTCGACAATTCATAGCCAACCTCATAGAAAAGTGCTCACTCTTAACAAAATTAATGAATAAAGGGATCACTTATTAGTGGACCAATGAATATCAAGACGAACAATAGCACCAATTTCTATTCTGTTGAGGTGGAGAAGCTATATCAAAAATACAATATCAAATCCAACTATTAATCCAACTCTCATGTAGTAGTTAATGGATAGATAATGGATTTTAACAATACCCTATTGAACATACATTATAAAATGGTAAACATAAGAAATCTGGTCTTGATAAGCTCCTGCATACTTTGCTGGATTATCATACTACAACTCATACTACAATGCCGGAAATCCCATGCTCATTGGTTTACAAAACAGAATTAGTATTTCTCATTGAGGTTAAATTTCCATCTCTCTGTATTACCATTTATGACTAGCTATCCACAGATGAGAAATACTAGAAATGATTGGATGATCTAGAGCGACTAGACTAAAAAAGATAGTATACCTTGCATCACCTTGAGGTATATTAGAATCAGATAGAACAAGCATTTAAAAAGATGATATGTCTTCATTCATTCCTATAATGATAATTGGTATTATTCCTTAGGACTCCGATGAGACCTAGAAAGAAGCCTTTGAATCGTGAGCCAAAGTGGGAGGGACTTTACTCCATAAAAAAGGTCCACTCTAATATACCTTATTACTCAATATCAATGGATTAAGAACTCACTAATACTATAACCAATGTAAGGTTCCTAAAGAAGTAATTTTTTTAGTCACGTGAATTTTATCTTAGCTGTAGGTGGTTAAACTATGTATCACCATTTAATTCTCTGATGCATGAAAATAAACTGTCTAGCATCATCATAATTGTTTCATGAAGATAAATTGAACGAAATTTTGTCCTTGATGTAATATGTTAAACTGCATTTCAATATTTTTCCTCACCAAATGAAATTGAACAGTATGGTTAATGTATCCCTTGTTTGATGATAATAAATCCCCAAGATACCATGATCATAAATTCCTGTTGGTCCCTCAAAAGATGAGAATCTTACATGCGTGAGCTTCAATCATATTATTTCCACTCCCTAGGAAAACTTGAGCCTCATTTCTCAATGTGTTTGGATTAGACCTTCATGGGGAATAACTGTTAAGAACTATATGTGGATTTATTCTTACCCTAGTAAGATACGTAGTGACATGTGGGTCTAATAGCCTTATCTAACTGCAATGTTTCCTTCACATCAGATGACCCCACATCCTTGTTTTATGATGATAAACTAAATAGTTCATAAAGAACATTGTGTGTCGTGATTATCATTCCAATGTGATATATAGTGATTCCCAGATCCTTAATCATGGGCCCATCCATGAATATAAAAGAAAAAAACCCCATTTCCCTATGTATTAACCAAATCTATACGGTGAACTCTTACAGAACATATGGATTGATTCTCATACCATTTTGTGTCTTGATCCCAACCATTAGTCTAGAAGATATTTGAAAAACATTAAAGCCCCCACACTCACATGATAGGATAGTTGGTGTGGGGAACCATCTTAAAGAACTACTTCTGGTCTGATTCTCATCCTATTGGGATATGTAGTGTTGTCAGGATCTCCTATCTTGGATCTAGATGTAATGTTTAAAAAGTCCCTTCCACCCCATGTGTGCATGAATCAAACCTACATATGGATAATTTACAAGAACTCTGTGTGGATTGATTCGCATCCCATTGAGATGCGTATTGACTCTTGGTTCTTAAATCCTTAGTCAACTCGCAATTTTGGAAATGAAAATCAACTTTCTATTTCCCCGTGCATGAACTATATCTACACAGGGGACCTTTCCAAGACTTATACCTTGATTATAATTATAATGAGATGTGTGATGATACATGGAATTCATGATTTAGGCCCAACCATCAGTCTAGAATCTATCATAAGTCCCTTTCCTCACATAAATTTATGATTTTTGTGGGGAACAACCTTCAAGAACTACGTGTGTATTGATTCTCAAACTACTGAACTATGTAGTGGTTCCCAAATCTCCAATATTAGGTCTAGTCATTATTAAATCATAAATCCACTATACAACCTATCCATGAATCAGATATGAATAGGGATCATGTTAAGGACCACGTGTGTCTTGATTCCCATCCAAAGAGATACATAGTGATGCCTGAGTCCTACACCTTAGTTTAGCCTCTATGTTATCATCCTTTCATGTAAGTTCATCTCATTATTTATAAGTGAAATTAAATACATGGAATCTCAAGAAAAGAATATGGCTTGATTCTCATCCCAATAAGATTCATAGAGACACTGAAATCCTATAACACGGATCAGCAACCAAATAATTGAAATTTTTTTATCTTTCACTTGTGTTATCTTTAGGTTATATATGAAACTTTTTTCACTCCTTATTTCACACATTGATCACAAATCACATGGTCTTAGGAATTTAGTAAAGAATTTTTTCACATAAGTAAGGTGTATCTATTCCCATTGGGGTTATCATGGTCCTAGATTTAGGACCTTAAAAGGTGCACCAGATGCCCTTACCGCATGATTGTAAATTGAAAGGTCCTTCAAAAAACTATGTGTAGATTGATTCTCATTCATAAGAGATACGTATTAAATCCTTGATCTTCAATCTTAGGCGTAGACTCAACAAAACATATAAAAATTCCCTAATCTCCTGTGTATGAGTCAGATCTACATGGGGATATTTTATATGAGTTACCACTTTAGGCATAAAACCATATCTATTAAAACAATGTATTGATTGATTCTTTCCCCTAACAAGATTCATAGTGATTCTTGGGCACTACACATAGGCTCAACCACAATATTTCATTTCACTTCAGAATCAACCACTTCCATTCCATAAGATGTTAAAATGAATGACCAACATCCTCACTACATTACTTCAAAATGCATGGTTCCTCTAGAATGTGGCATGGTTCGTTTAGAACTATATTACTTCAAAATGTGTGGTTCCTTATCCATGGGGTGAAATAAAATCCCCCTCTCCTACATACAATAAAAAAAATCTATACAGGTGCTTTAATTTTGGTTCCTCTCCTTAGAGAGCCTACCAAGGAAACTAGAGTTGTCCATATTCTATATGTGAGTCAAATATATGGAAGGGACTCCAAAATCATGGATAATATCTGTCCAATTAATCCTTCATCCATTAAAAAATACCCATTTTTCTCATGTCACACTCCTAATATTAAATACATTTATATCTTCATAATATTGTCTCGGGTTTTTGTGTTAGAATGTCTAAAACCTAAGAGCTCCTTTACCTGACCATGAAGTATGTACCCTTATTAGCCTGGCATAAATCACCCCAATAATAGGTCTATTATCCAAATGATGTCATGGTTTGACTATAACATATGTTCTCTAGTTGTCCATGTGTAAAAAATCCCCCATAACATGTTTTTAAACCAGTGGTAAAATCTTTCTTAGGAGAGTCCTCTTCTATCCCTTTAAGATTTCGATGATGATATAATGGAACTCACAATTTAAAATCAGTTATCATTCTATGAATATTTATCGCATTTCCTTTCTTCTAACCTAAAAGTCTCCAAGACCATGGTTTAAATTTCTCCTCATCATATGTTCAATGTATACTTGAATAATATTGTTCTATTTGACCACATACCATCCATTGTTTCCATAATATTATGGTCCTAGTCATATGACATAAAACTAGAAGCACCATACTTCCTGTGTTTACGCCATACCATTGTAGAAAACCAAATTCTCAAGTTCTTTGGAAATAATGACTTGGAATAAATCTTCAATATTTAGATACTTTCCTCCAGAAACCAAGCTCTATTATTGGGAATATTAGAAAATCCATAAAATTTCATTAGATTTTAACAATAGAATGTTAGAATTCTTGAGAGATCCTTTTCCTGGTCATGCAGTGCATGCCTTAGTTGGCCTTTCATAAACTAGCCATCACGATGGGGTTTTCAACCAAATTATTTCATTATTGACTATACAGTATGTGCCCCAGTTGTCCTTGCATAAAATAACCCCCATAATAGTTTTTTTAATCATTGGTAACTTCACTCTCAGGAGAGATCTCCTCTAACATCATGATCCCTTTTCTCGTACCATATTTCAGTTCTGTGAATCCCAAAATCATAGTTTACAATTTTCTCCTTTCATAACTGAACACAGTATCACATTTCCAAATAAATTATGAATAAGGGAAGAATCAACATCCTTTCTGTCAAATATAAAGACCTTGAATTATATCCCCCCTAATGTCCTTGGTGAAAAAAATTTAAACTACACAGTATAATGTCCTTACTGCATGAAATTAAAATTCGCAGAATAATTTCCTTACTGCATGACATTAAACTACAGAATATAATTTCTTTATTTTATGACTTTAAACTTAATAGAATATTGTCCTTTTTCTTGAAATTAAATTTCACATCATATTTTCTTAGTCAAACATCATTAAACTACATGATAACTTCATACTTTTTTAATAAAATGATCCTTCTCCCCCTAACATTGGTTAATTAAAAAAATATACCATCCTTCACATATCATATTTGTTTAGGTATAGTTTCTCATATGTGGTTTGTTCTGAAACAGATATTCCCTTAACTTTCAAAAAACTTACCTTGGAAAAACTACCCCTTTTGATCTTGATAAACTTGAATATCTATAAACTTCCTTCACTAAAGATCAATAGAATATCAAAATTCCTAGGAACTACTTTACTTGATTATGCAGTATGTTCCCCTGTTGGATTTGAATAAGTCACCCCAATAAAAGGCCTGTTAGCCTAAGGATTCCACTACATGACCATGCAGTATGTTACCCAGTGGGCCTTGTATAAAATAGCCCCCATAACATATTTTTCAATCAATGGTAACGTTTTTCTCATTTTAGACCTTCTCTATTATGAAATATCAAGTTTAATATTTTGGAACCATATAATCATGGCTCAATATTCCCCTGAAAGTATCTAAAGAATATTGGAACACTTCTATACACCATGACCGGTTTGGGTTATCATCTCAAAATTCATGGTCAAAGTTGTTCAACCTGAAATTATAAACCTTTTAGTCTAGAGTGCATTAATTTAAACTACCAACAAAAAAAGACACAGTACTCACCAAGTTAGAAACACATAAAGTGAACTCTGGAAAAATTCAAGTCTCAACTCACTATACCTATTCTCTTTATGGTTTAGGCCACATCTAGTGATAAAAAGTTAAAAGGCATGAAACTTGTTAAACTGAAAATTCAAAAAGTTTGGTGTAATAAAATTACATGTCTTTCTCAATAAGTCAAATTTATATTGATCTTAGGAAAATAATTTCTTGATGACCCAAAAGTCCAAAAAATATATGGTTTTTCATATGACCCTAGTAACAATCGAACTACACTCACTAGGCCCCTTGGATTAGAGAAAAAATTAAATAACCCCCTGTTCCTACCATTTTAATTTTAATTTGCTTGTATGAAGATGTAATTCTATGAAAATCATCTTTGATGTTATGATTACAATATATAAGAATGGATGAGGATATATATGATTGAAACAAAATTATTTTCATTTAGGGATAAAAATAAGTAGAACATCCACAAAATAGAGTATCTATATATTATATTACAAGAGGCCTACAACATAACTCTTCGTCTATTGAATGGCGTCCCGAGCCACATTAGCTGCCTATTGAAGCTCAGTTAGTTGACAAAATTTATTCTCCTTGGCTTGAAGAAGCACTTCCATGGTGTCCATAAAGGTAGTTTCCCCTTCTAATTGAGATTCTCCAAATGAATAGTGAGGTTATTCAAGTTATCCCTAAGAAGATTCAAATTCTCACTGAAGAATTGATAAATCAATGGACTTCTCCTTGATTTGATGTTTAAAGTTATCCAAAATTTTACTATGATTGGCCTTTTCTAGGGATAATGCAACTTGAAAACCATCAATATTACTAAGAAGTTTGTCATTTATAAGGTCTAGCTAAAGTTCATGATCTTTCTACAACTGGTGAATATTATCCTTCATATTAGTGTAGATTTTATGATAATAGAATCCCTCATATCCTAAAATGAAAAAATGTGTTGGAAGTCGTCCAACCTCTGAAGGCAGGTCTTCTATAGACATCTCGTAGATCATTTTCTAGATGATCCACAAAGTCCTACCATGCGTAATACTGAGAGAATCATACATATCTAAGTCTAAATAAGAACCACTATCATGGGGTAGGATGTACTTTGGAATCAAATCACTCAAATAATTGCATTATTTTACTCCCTCCAAAACAACAGCTACCAAACCTTCCATTTCTGGTTGAGTTAATGTGCAAGATTCACCCTCGGACCTAGCTACAGAAGCTGATAATCCTAAATGATGAATAAAAATCATTGTTAGCTTCAAAGGAGTAGTAAATATAGAGAATGATCAAGCTAGTCCATGAAATTTACCCTGTAGTAGGCTAGAATCTTGAGTAGATTCCTCCCCAACATTCCCAACATTAGTAGTTTGCGCAAGTACTTATTAGAAAGAGTCAATTTTTGATATTTCTCTGTTACAGTAGCCAAAGGTTCTGGAACACCTCCCAATTCTGAATTGTCATCTAATACCTCTCTAGAAGTGGGGCTATTATGGATTGGGATTCCTTGTTCTTCAAGGAGCTATGAAATGTTCTCTATAGACAAAGCTGCTTGGGTTGAAATTCAATGTGAAATTTCATATAAAATAAGAAAAAACACGTATGGAAAATGAATTAACAACAAAATAATATCCTTCAAGTTATTTTTGGAAATCCCCAAACTTTTTAATGGAACCTGGAATATCAATTTCTTGATTACAATCATCAATTATTTCACAGTATACGACTTTGTATATTGCATCATCCTTGCCATTTTGGGTGTCAATGAAATGTTGCTCAGTACCCGTATTGGCTCTACTGATGTTCCTCTCCACCGGATCTTCAACTGGAATTTATTTTTATGGTATTGTGGAGTTAGTATCAGCATTGAAACCTACCTCTAACTACCAAACATCTTTGTTTCTCCCTTCTAGATCAAGAAGTGTATCAACATTGATTACTATAGATCCCTCTGGTGCGTGCGATAGATCTGCAATGTTATGAAAAGAGGAAAGTTATAAATAACATATGGAAACCAAAATAAGTTAATATAACATTACCATATCCCTTATCCATATCTTTAGAAGTGGTAATAGATTTATCTATTCCACATGACACTTCATCTAGAAGGGTAACTGATTCATTAGCACGAATTTTTACCTCCCCCGAAGTATCCTTCTTAATCCTTGACGGACTAGTATCGGATCCCTTAAGGGAGGAAAGCAATGTGGGTTCTAGAAAAAGATAATCATGGCCGTGAAGGTGTGTTAAGAAATTTGTAATATAGTATTGCAGCACAAATACTCACTGTGATGTATTCATCAGACCAACTTTAATGATATCTTTCTCTTCCACTCACGAGATGGTGAAGAGACTGTACAACGCTTTTTAGTAATGGAGACCTAAGGTAAAAGGTGAGTAATTTTATTCCCCATCACCTCTATCATGTTCCTCCCACTTGGAGAGAGTTTTGAAGACCTGAGGGCCTCATCCACCGCCTCTATAGGGGTTCCCATAGGCCTGCACTTCAGCAACTCAATCACCATTTCTTCTTCACCTACTTCTCCCGTGTCATGATTCAAAATAAAATACCCTCAAGCTTAATGATTATGGATAGAATAGAAAAAGGATAAATATGGAATGTGAAATACATCAACAAAGTTAATATAAATGTCACATTCGTCCCTAGGATGAACAATTACCCCATCAGGTACTCCTTGATCTAGCATGTCAGATACTCTCTTTGAGGCCAGGTCTTAATCATTAGTTGCATATATATAATCCTACCTATCCTTGATGTACTAGGTTACCCTAGCAAAATTACTATCAGAATGATAATCAATGTGTGATTTAATATCACTAAACTTTATATTTTTAAGTTTGTCAGGGAGAAACTCCCACACATCCTTGAATACACATGTCATGTTTTTTCAATAATGCATTGATAAGGGTCACATGTAGTTTAGATTTGATGCGGATGACTCTAGAGAGAACTAAAATCCCTCTAATCTGAAAGCTTCTTCAAACCTTATTTATCCTTAAGAATAATGAGTGGGTGAGACGGAGACTTCCTCCTGATAATGGTGACTAGACCACACTAGAAATGGTGGTGTTATCTCATTAACCAAGGATTTCTTGGTGGACATTGTGTGAGATTTGTTTGAAGGTTCTGGATCCTCTACATCTTCTTGGGTTTTGGAATTCTTACCCTACATGCCATGAACAACTGTTTACATATCCTCTATCTGATATATTCCATTTTCAACACCCCCTAAGGGTATGAAGAAACTGAGGTCTTGGAAAATAAGGCCTTTAGTCCAATTTATTCTTTTGATGGTGGTAGTGTCATTTACTGTTTGGATTTCTCAAGAGACATCGTGATCTATAATTTTCAAGCTACCATTGGGTGCTTTTCATGCCTAACATGTGTAGGGGGAAAGGTGCTTGATTGTTGAAGAGATTTAAACTGGTGAGAAACCCGATAATGAACATAATCCTCACAGATAATATCACTATCAATACGAGCAACCAACACGTTTCCCTTGAATTCTATCTTGTAATCCCTCATCTTATTATCATTTCACTTACTATTATCGAAAAACATCCTAGTTGGTGGGTCACCAAATGGAAAAAACGTATGTATCCAGTTACATTATGTGCCTTCAATAGCTCATCAGGTCTTAAGTTTAGAGGATAAATCCTGTATAATTTCTGAACAAATAGGAGAAATTGACTATTAGGTTTCTTAACTGAATTTATCACTGAGTATAAAGTGAAATGTGATAAACTCCAACCCCACAGCACATAGAATTTTCTTATAATTATAAATGGGGACTTTCGATTGTACAAATGAGAAAAAAAACAGAAATAAATTCTTACTAAAACATGGGTAGCCAAAAAAATATTATTTCCCTATGTTAATTTGGAAATAATAAAAAAAGTCAATGGCCTCACTCCACCATCGGACTCGCGGACTAGAAGCAGATTAATGCATACCCATATGGAAATGAATCCATCTAGGAAAACCTTCACATTAATCTTAGAGTTAACTTTATAACCTCAATTCTTGTACTTTCCTTTATCCAATGTGAGCCATAATGTTCTCGAAGAACCCTGATTATTGGTAGTAGGGAAAATAGTATGGTTCCATGAAGTATGACCCTTCTCTTTTGTTGGTTCTAAAAAATATCCCATCCATTATTCTGGATGGACATCAACCCTAGTATGAGGATTTTTTTTATGCTTCCTCACTATTTTGAATATATCATAAGACAATTTTGGGTTGTTATTAGTGTCTCACCTTGTCATCCTTGGTGGGATAAATTCATCATGCATTTCCCCAGGAATTGGATCCCTAGCGATTTACTAGAAATCCTAAAAAATGACGTCAAATTCACTATATGTTAACTAAAAAGAATTTGTTTTCGGACTCCATTAGCTAAATAATTTAAAATTATATCAGGATTCTTTTAAATATAGGTATATACTACCCAAAGATCCTCATAAATATATACACCCTATATCTATTTTTTAAACTCCACCTAAGTTTGGTGCACCCAGAATACCCACATCCACCCAGGCCAGACTCCCCCTCTGTATTGGAGATTCCATTATTCTTTTCATCTATAATATTGATCTATCTTCGAAGCATGAATGGTCTATTCATGATAATGATGTTTTGGATTTATGATATTTTTCTTTATATCATGAGTGAATCTGATGTGATGTAAAATTCATTTAATAGGGATTTTTTTTTACCTGATGAGAACACCCTTCACAGAGATATTGGTATAGGGAGCATTGATATGTCTCAAAAACTATGTTTTTGGAATGTATCTCTTAAATTATAGAATATTTCAATCCTTTAAAGCCCATTACCTTAAATAGGAAGATAGTATATTAATTGGTAATTGCGTAGGTATAGAATCAAACATTTCACCAAATCAGGAAGGGTAGTCTTAATGATGTCATAATAATCTGGACCAAGATCTTTGATTATCTCACATTAATGCATAGAATCTTCTTTAGTTAAACATATTAAAGAAAACATTTTAAAACCTGTAATAAGGCATTTAATTCGATCGTTAAGTTGAAATATTCACTTAGGAACACTCAAATTTAAACATAGAAGAATTAAAGTATTTGGAAAAGGAATGTCCCCATGCAGATCTTTCGATAAGGTGACCCTGTGGAGGTCCATCGACAAGGAACCATGTGAAGCGCTTTTGACAAGGTGAACCTGCACAGGTCCCTTGACAAGGTGTCCCCGCACAACCCTTTTAATGAGGTTAATCTTCACCTCACTTTCAAAAAAGGTGACTCCACCCATCCCCATCATTTAGGTGGATATACCTTGAGAAAATCATTTAGGGACCTTCTCGGATGCATAACTCGATGTAGTTTGAGAAAAAATCTACAAGGTGAGTGTGAAAATAGGAACCTCGGGTGAAGAAATCACCAAAGGATATGGGTATTTATAGTCATCACTTAATTTCCCTGCTCACCTACACCCAACACCCTACGTGGAGAACCCCCACGGTCACCCTATGTGGAGAAGTAATGTGATATAGCAATGCGATCAAGAATTTTACCTTCATAATAATTTACCCATTCTTTTTACCTCAATACTAAACCCTCCTTCATTTTGGATCCAAACCAGAAATGGAAGGGATTTTTAGACACCCCATTTTGATAGAGGAAATAAAAAATACAATGAAGAGAATCCTAAATATGTTAAAATATCAAATTATCTTAAGAGAAACCAAGATACCTGACCCAATGGACCAATACACATACTACTTGCATGCAAAGTGCCTAATGTAGCTCCTTCCAATGTATCCCCAAATTCAACCCCCCCCCCCCCCTCCCCAACACACAAGTAATAAAACTACACGGGATAGCTGTGCTGAGGACCTGTATAGAACAGTAATAGTTCTAAGCCTAAATGGGACAACTGCACTAAGGACCTATGTTATGGACCTAGGCCAAAAACTTGTTTCGACTAGGTCCCCTTCTTTACTATAAATAGGACCCTTGGGCTCCTCATTTGAATAACTTAAAAGTCAGAATAAACCTCAAAGTTCTCATCATGTAGAACCTTTTCCTAGGTCCCCTGAAATTTTTCAATTAGCTCTCTAAAACATTAGAGAAAATATAATTAATGGGAAAAGTTAGATAAAGGTCCTTTCAGGGTCTAAAATACAAGTTTCTTATTTGATTATCCTTTTTCCATAAGATGAATTCACCTCTATGAGGTAATTCCCTTCAGTAAGGACCTACACGAGACTCTTCCAAGGACACTAGAGGAGACCCATGGTGTTTCAGTTAAGGAATAAACCCAAGTGTTGTCACCCTGGTAGTCTATTATCCAATGCATTTTCATATCACTTGGCCATTTTCCTCCTTCACAATCCCTTTTAATTCCTCTTATCCCCTTTACAGAACACATTCATGGCACACATGTGTGGCACACCTATGCCAAGAACCTGCACCCAGGACCTACGTGAGTCTCCCTATGATCCCTCTAGCAAATCCACTTGTGGAAGGGATCCCCTCTCGTTGGTTCTATTGTCTAAAAGGGATTGAGATTAAACCTCTCCCAAGAACTCTAGATTTAAAATACCTTGGTGAGTGGCACACTAATGTGTCCTCGATATGGGTATGTGTTTCTATGGTCAGAGTTTCCCCACACTTATTTGGTTTTCTGGTCAAGGTTCTCAGGGTGCACGTGGGTATATACCCTAATGGTCATAATGACCCTTAACCGAGGGGATGGTTTTGGGGAGTTCTTGGTCTGTAGGATTATGGTATAGAACATTTCATCTCTTCATGCCTTTAAGACCTTTATCCTCTAGTTCCCAGTAGAGTGCATGATTATTACATTTTGTTTTCCATTCAATAGTGAATTAGATACTCCTCCAGGTGTGGAATAGGTTGTTGGGTATCCATCCTAGTGTAATCCCCTAACCTTTCCCCTGGGAGGTTATAGTCTTAATCTATTCCACCTTCACATACTTCACCTACATTACATCCGTAAATTGGACTCTCATCCAATGTAAAGTGAATAAAGGGAAGTGTCGTAGCTCTGACCTATTACACCAATGAAGGAGGAGAAGTTTTTGATTTTTCAAATCTTCATATTTCTCCCTTTTTTCATACCAAACATGACTTATATGGGATTAGTGGTTAGTGAAGATCTTAGCACTGACACAATCCACATTAAATATTTAACTATGAGAACATTGAATCCTGTTAACCAAGATATGTAGGAAACCCACTTTTAGGATCTTGATTCAATGGGAATACTCTTTAGGAATAAGCCTAAATCATAATTCCCTTTATCCATGTATCTTTCTTAGCTGTAAATCCCAAGTTAATCCCTTATATCAACATGAATGAAAACATCCCTCATGGTCCCTTCACAGGGATATCCTTCTCATGAGTAAGACCCAACCTATTATCTCAAAGGTTCATAGTCCCCTGCGAGAAATACCCTTGAGGGCCTCCATAGGTGTGGTTCCTCACTAACAAATAATATGGGCTTTGATTCCCATCCAAACAGGATACGTAGAAATCCTCTCTAAGGTTCAAACCCAAAATCCTAAACCAACCCTCTTCTTTTGGTTTGTATCCCTAGTAGGGTATAATTCAACTGGGAAACTCATATCCCTTCTATGTTTCCTGGGTTGTTTTGGCATAATTCCCACACTTAACATTGATTAGGTTCCTTCTTCCTAGAAGTCCTTTCCACATCACACTAAACTGTACGGTTTGGTCCTCATCACATGACCTTAAAAGGTATAATGTACCTCATTAAGTGGCACAAAACTACATGAGTATTGGTTCCTTTTATAAGGATACGTAGGAAGCCCATTTATGGGTTTAATCCCAACATCAAAAAATTATCATATCCCTGAATGAAGATAAATTCTAGAGTGACCTTAATCTACTTGGATGACAATAAACTCCAAATTTATCAACTACATAGCTATGAAACCATCATTTTCATAATAACAACCAAAAAATATCGAAGTATTATATTAGAGGATTCCATTGATGGAGAACCTCGAATACATATAGATATCTGCATTAATGAAGAACCTTGAATACATACAGATGATTCTGAATTCCACAAATGATAATAATTGATTGATAATATTGGGATAACTCACCTTAAAATTTTGAATTAATGAATTATTCCTCAAAATATCATAAATCTATAAGAGAGTCCTTTAGTAGGAAAAACGTTTCCACCAAAAGGGTGTGATGAGACCGACCTCCCATTCTCTCGATCAGTTTGGGCTCTTAACCACTGTTAGTAAAAATCCCAAATGAGGGTCTGCCTTTGGAAAGCAGGTCCCTATAGATAAATAACCATTGGGTGTTTTTAGTTCTATTAATTAACCCATTGGTAACCATTCTGAAATATAAAACCATCATGGTGTGTGAAATTAGGGGAAACTGATATATATATATTGACTATTTTGTGATTTATGATCAAGTGGTAAATTTAATTTAATGAGTAAATATAGAGTTAATTCATGGAGGAATATATGATTTCACTATGATTAAATAAATGGATGATTCAGAAGTGTTTTTTAAAATTATTTCATCGAAAATATGTGATTACGGTATACACATAATTAGATATATGATTTTAAAAAATATTAATGTTGTTTGAGGAAGGATATGTAACTTGATATAGCCTAAAGTTGTAAGGTAGAGGTAATATTATAAGTTATGTATCAAATGATGAATATGTTAATAATATCTTCACTGATATTTATAAGTGAGTAACAACTAAAATTATAAGGATATAATTAATTTAAGGTGGTATATTTTAACGACATGAGATCTCACTTTGTATTTTCCTTAAATAAAAATTGTGTTTCATAGATTACATCCAAAAAACTTTATAAAAATGATCTATGACATAACAGATGAATAATTTAGGAAAATTAAAGAAATATATAACATCTATTAAATAAATTAAAATAACTTCCAAATTCATACAAAATAGGATTATGAACACCTATTGTTGTAAACAGTTGTTTTCAATTAAAATAAGTTTCCTTTATATATTTTATTTTCATCTAAAAGTTAAATTTATAAATTTTGGATTTTAAAATTTGAATATTTAATTTCATTTTTCAAATATCATATAAAAATATCATAATATTAATTATTTTTATTCTTATAAAATAATAGATTTTTAAGTGAATAATGAAAATTATAATTTTTACCATAATTAAAACTTTTACGAATTTATCAATATATGAGAAAGAACTGGAGATATATAAAACATTTTAATTGATTAAATATTTATTTGAGTAGTAAAATTAAATATTTTACAACATAATTTTGAACTTATAAAACCTATGTTTGAATTTTTAGAACATACGTAACATTTTATTCTAATTTAAAATTTGTTTTCAGTCCTTTCTATTAATTAAGAATTTTACTGGTATATTCCATTTTCAATTGATTTAGAAGACAAATAACTATAATATTTTTATAATAACAAAATTAATATCATGAATTTAAATGACATTGTTAAATTTTTAATACAAATATTTTTTATGCATAAAAGTTTTTTTATAAAAATGGTTTTTATGAATTATCTACAATAATATTAAAATTAAATATTATAAAAACTAGATATTTTAAAATGATTTTAATATTTTTGATAACAATATTCATATTATATAATAATTTTCATTTCATTATTATGCATAGAACAAATTTATTAAAGTAATTATTAGTTACCTCCTTAAAAAAATTAATTTTTCAAAGAATGATATTTTCTAAATATTTATTAATTTTAAAAAAATAAATGAAAATATTTTAAACTAATAATCTAAAATAATGGTTAAAAATATATAAGAATAAATTAAATATTATTTTAATTGTTAATAAATGTTAAAAAAGTTCCATAACACTCAATGATTAAAATGACATTTTCTGAAGAAAAAAAATCAACACATTATATATTTTAATTTAAAAGTTAATTTTTTCATATTTAGAAATTGAATCAGATTGAATGGAGTTAAAAAGTGGATTCATAATATAAAAATTAGTTAATAAATTCTGTATTATATTTTTAGTGATAAAATAAAATTGATTATTAATATTTAATCAATATTATAAAGTCTTAAAATGGGTAATCTAATATGGATCGCATTTTACAAAGTTAATTTGAAAAATATACCTTAAAAATTAATTTTTTTAGTTTTAAATTCATTCCTATATGACTTAGAAATATTTCCCCACCTAACTCAACTAACTATCATGAAATTAAATTCTTACCCATTACCTAACATTATTTTCCAACGATTTTCCCATCATTTACACCTATAAAAGGATCTCACTACCGCCCACTTAAAGTCACACATATATTTATAAATTACCATGAGAAACTATAAAATTTTCTTCTTATTTAGTTACTCTTAACTATTTTAATACCATATTTTTTACAAAGTTCCACTCATACTACATTTATGAAGGATACATCAAGAAAAGATCCATGTTCTTAACCTAAGTATTACTTATCCTTTTACTTTATTTCATTATCCTTCCCCTCCAAGATCCTCCAAACCATTATAACCATATTTATATAATTAAATAAGTATAAATGTTATTATATTTATGGTATAATCATTACATATTCCTCTACCATTCAATCAATAAAATTAAAATGTTTCTCATGCGTGTGTGTGGACAACAACCTGCATGAACAACACATTTCATTTTTCACCTCCACCTTTAAAGGTTAGTTCTATAAATTTGTTTAGTGAATATATATTTTATTTTTTTAATAATATATATTATTTAAAAATAAATTTTTAATTATATAATTAATAATATAAATAATATGTCATTTTAAAGATAACCTCCTAAAATGAACCTACTAAGAAAAAATAGATTTATTTATAAGTCAAAACAATTTTCTTAAATACAATTTTATTATAACTCATAAAAGTTATAATTAATTTCTTTAATAATATATAGATAATTTCATTATACATTTTTTATAATGATTTGATAATAAAATAATCTCTTCTGGAGCCATACTCGTACATATATTGTACCATGTTCTTTTTTGGAATGGTTTAACCATCTATATGAAAAATACTATATATTTATATCAATGATAGATTTGACAAACATATTGGATATTAATTACTAAATAATATTTATTTTTTGTTTCTATAATATATATATAAATATTTGACTTATTAATTAAGAAAACAACATTAATTCGTTATAAATTACCGCAACAAGCTCATCACGGACTTCGTCATCATTATAAATAACTAAAATACAAATAAAATGAAATTATAAAATAATAATTAATTAAAAATAATAAATTATAGTACCTTTAATGATCCATGATTGATGAAATTTTAGAGAATGACGAATAACTATAATATAATTATGAAAGTAGTTCAAAACTGTTAAGATTAGTCACACCTGATATTGAAAAAAGGATTATAACTATCTAATATACATGGGGAGAATAATTATAAATTTTGTTTATGAATTTTTATGTATTTGAAAATATTCTAAAATTGGTGATTGTGATATTAATTTTTTATACAGCATCTTATAGTCCATTTGACTAAGTAGGAAAACAAGGTTAGGGGTTTTCGTATTAAAAACCTTCATTTATGAAAAACTCATGTTATAGAAAATGTATTTAATTTTATTTTGTATTTACTACCAATGAATATATATTCATAACATATTTTTTTATTCATGTGAAATACTGATCCAAATTAGTTCATTTTCATCAATTGGAATTTTACCCAATTATTAACCAAGTTGTAAGGATTTCTGGTAACTCAATTTTCATTCATTGAGTTATAATGTTTCATCTTTAAATTTTTAGGGATATTACAATTTAATATTTACTATATTTTGTATTTTATTATTGTTTTTTAAAATGAATATTTAATATAAAATAATTTTTTACTCTGTGTTTTTTTCGAAAATAGTATTTTGAAATTATTAATAAAGTTCCTTTCTATTAATTATCAAAAGTTTTTATTTGGATAAAAATTTATTATATAATAGAAAATTTTATTAATAAAGGATTAATTATTTCAATTCATTTTTAATTTAAAATATTCCAAAATTTTCACTTTATCTTTTTGAAAATAACTTTTGAATATACCTATAACTTTAAATGTTTTTTGATAATGTTATAAATAATTTTTATGATTTTTTATTATGTTTTATTTTATATAAACACATATTTTTGACAAATGTTTCATTTTATATAAAACTGTATCCCCACTTTTTCATGGTTTATAAAATAAATTATTAATTTACTAGTTTTATAAAATATTTCTTTTAAAATGCTTCCAAAATATCATATATATATTTCTTATTTCTGATGTGATTTTTCCAAAACTATAAAAAAGTGTTATTCATCAATGTAATTTCCCTTTAACAAATATTATACTTGAAAAAAGAAATTATTCAAATTTTACAATCCAAATTATTTATCAGAATGGATTATATAATTTTTTTTCTCTCAAAGATATGATATATTACACCCTTTTTCTTTATAACCATTCACTGTGAATTTGAAAAACTTTTCTTTCCGTGACATTGATTTATTAATACTATATATTTAATTCCTATGATTAAAGGGTCTTCACAAAGATTTAATTAATCATTATCATAGTGAATTTTTCCTTTAATTATATACCCTTTCTCTATATGGTTTAAATTCTATATGGTTTATTATCCTTATTGAACGGAATTTACCTAAAAGTTGCTGAATATCTTTGGATATCCATTTGTTTCTATTTTTAATTTATGATGTGTTCAATAAAACCTAATTTCATTAATTGGGTTCTTAATTCTATATCAATTGAATGATTCTCATTGTAAAACCCAATATAAATTTTCATTAGGCTACTTTAAAGAAACAAATTGGGAAACTAAGGTTTAAAAAACAGTGGTACAGCTATGTGCTGAAAGAGCTTAAAAACTTATTAAACAAGATAATAAGATTATTAGAATTAGAAATTATATATAATTACCAGTGCAATATACTATCTTGGGTTTCTTGATCCACTCTGACGAGATCTTCCAGGTGAGTGTCATTCTATCCACTGTCTGTATGAATTCCTCTGACTTTATTTTAACTTGGTTGAAGCCACAAGCTCGGATTCGGTCTTGTTTGTCTAACCATGACTCTTGCACCTCCTTGGCATCAAATCACAACCTTCTTTCATATATTATTTCAATATCCTTTTTTGGATCGTTTACCCTACCCACTTTTTCAAGCATTTCATCCTTGGAATGGATGGTGAGCTTCAAACACTCCCCTTCTTCTTCCTCAACTGTTCATGTTCTCCCTCTTTGTTCTCCACCATCACCATTTTGAGAGGTCTTTCTTTTCTTTGTTTCCACATTTCTTAGACAACCTAGTTTCTATTGGTTTAGTAAAGTTTGAATAATCCTTGCGTTTATTTATTTTTTCCCCTTGAACACTATACATTTCCATGAGCCACTATTTAATTTTTTCCCTTTCTTCCTTCTAGGGATGTGAAGACCATTCCCTTGAATTATTTCCAAACTATCACCTGAATCCTCAAAACGGTCACATGAATCCTCTTCTTATTGATCTAGTGTTGGTTCATGAACATACAAACCTTCAAAATGGTTGGCCAACTCAACCACTAGGCCATCTTTGGGGGGACTATGCCTAACCGGTGCCTTCAGCTTTCCTGGTTCGAGACCATTCTTCTTAACAATGCTCATAGTATTTAGGTCAGAAGAGTTTTTTGAAGTAAAAGTGTTTGGGTCCAATGGACCCAATACACTCACCTCTCCCTACCTCCCGTGTACCTGAAATGAAACTGCAGCAGGTGCCTCCTGCAATGAAGTTCAAAGAGACTCGACCTCCGCTCTAATTATATCCCCAGTGTCTACTTCCTTTGCCTATGGGGGAGCACTAACTAATATTTCCAATTTATTGCGACTTGGATGTCCAAGGATCTCTCCCCCATTATCACCTAGATCCTTCAACTGAAGGTGTATAGCCATGTCCTTATCTAAACGATTATAAACATCTACCACCTTCGGATTGTCACTCATCCTTTTATCCTTGCACATGGGATCCAAATGATTAGTTACCCATTAATTCTCCACCAATGTAGCTATATTTGTATGGATTTTGTAATAAAATGTAGAAACATCCTCTCCCCTCTCCAATTGAACTTCAGGGTCCTTGGTGACTGCAATCACATCTCCCTTCATTAGAAAGGGAAGCGTATTCTGGAAACTGACTAAAAGGATACGACGACATCTGGAAGACTCATTTCCTATTTGACATCAACCAAACGAGAAATGGATCCAATCATCATAACATACCATTTAATGCCTGCGAATCTCGCCCTTGATCTCAATGGTGATAGCTTCTAGTGGGCCTTTAGATATATCAACTTCAACACATATCCTAGGAGAAATTGGATGACAAATAGCCTTTGTGTGAGCATCCGAATAGAGGTGGAAGCCTAGAATATGGTACACACATGTATAGTTAATATTTATGTGAAGTTTGGGGCCTATTTAGACCTATAATGCATTCGATAAATATGTACATCTCATGGGATAAATGTGAAATTAATAGTGAGGATTGATTCAAAATAGAAACAAGTTGAGATAACTGATCTGCTATGGGAAACATGGTAGAGATTTATGATCCACTAAGGGAAATAGATGATTTAATCCCAATCCAATAAGGGTAATAGGTTGTGAAAAATGATCCACTATGTTATGATTTTTATAATAATTAATTTTCCATAACTATAAATTGTTCCTTATTTATATTATACATGAAACTTTCATGACATATTCTTATGCTATTCTATGATTTATACTTTATGCTTTATTGAGTGTAACCTTTTTATGTTTCTTTATTATTCACATATACTCATATTATTCTCACTTATGATATTTTATTTTTATCACTTATGCTTACCCATACTAATAATATAAACTCAAACCTTTCTTATGTTTCCATTTCCATAAGTTAATAAGATAATACTGATATAAAATTTAAATAAGCATTTCATATGTTGAAAATTATTGGGAGATATTGAAGACCTTTTAATGATAAATTATTTTCTTTTGTAGTGGAAAAATATCCATTGATTGAAAAGGAATGAGTTTTTAATTAATTGTTTTCCTAATTCACTAAAACTATAAACCTAAAAGGTCCTATACATGTATTTTAAGGAAATATTTTATGTATTTTATATAATTAAATGTGAACAAATACAGGTTACTATAAGTGATAAGTGTGATATTCATACTAATCACAACAATTTATGTATAAATTCACATTAGATTATCTAGAAATTCATTCTTAAATATGGTTAGAGTTAATCATAAAATATGATTTTTCAATTCATAACTATTATATAAGTGAGATCATGGTATTCTATGATTTTAGAAAAATGAAAACATCTAATTTATCCACGATGTGGATTGAAAAAGACTGTATCTTCAAGGATATATAAAGTATGGACCTAGAAATCATAATTTTAAGGAATACATCATACATTTACTAAATTATTCACTAACCCTATATCTATGAGAAGATAAAGGTGGTGAAAAGGGATGATTTAAAGCTTAAAAATAAGGTGATAGGAATAAATAAATGTTATATTAATTAATTTAACATTTTCAAAGATAGTTTTATTCAGTTTGGAGCTATAATTGTTTTGCCTTAATCACCTAATATAAAGATATAGTTGTTGGATTGTGCACATAACTCATCATTGTCTATCCACCAAAGATGTACCATGTTGTACTAAGATATTTGAGATCCCTTTTGGTCAGGAAATTTGAATAAGAATATTTTTAAGTGCACCTTAAATTGAATTTTATATTAACCAGTAAATACGTAGAATCAAATTTCCTAAGAGATTATAAAACCATTATCAATACCAATATAAAAATGATAGAATAAACCCTTAGGATTCAGCATAAGACTTATGAAGACATCTAATGAAAATAATTCCATATGGGTTGTGGCGGATCAAATCACAAATACTTCCCAATTCATCACTATTCAGTAAGATTTCTCACTCGATAAAAATTTCATGATATATTTCAAGAAAGTAGTGAGGGTGCATGAGGAACCACTTTCAATAATATCTGATCAAGGTTCATGGTTCACCTATATGTTCTGGAAGAGTGTTTCATATTCCTTAAATATTGAGTTGAACTAATGTATGGATTATCCCCCATAGACTATTGTCAAATAAAAAAGCTTCATTTAGACACTTTAAGACATGTTGAGATATTTCTCAATGGAATTCAAAAGACGATTATATTAACACCTTCCATTAACTGACTTCTCATAGAAAAATAGTTTCTACTCAAGTATTCATAGATCCCCATATGAATTATTATATAGGAAGAGATGCGTAAATTCTATTTTTTGAAATAAAGATATTGAATAGAAGATTTATGGACTGGAATTTGTGAAAGATAATATAGGGAAAGACTAATATATTAAGAAACATGTTAAATATTCTCAAAGCTATTGTAAGAGCTGTACTGAAAATCATCGAAGTGACTTGGAGTTTGAAGTTAGAGAAAATTTGTTCCATCAAATATTACCCCAAAATAGAGACATGATATTTGGAAAGAAGTAAAATATGATCCCTATGAACCTTGAACACATTAAAATCCTTGATCATATAGGAGTAGGGTCCTATCATCTATAACTTCCATCAAAAAAAATAGGAAAAAATACTCAATATCTCAAATGTACTGAATGTAAAGTCTAATAAAAATAGGAAAAAATATCTTATGAAGAGACACTAATGAATATATTTGTCTATAGAGACAATGTTCTTCTAACTATACAAACTGGCCTTATTAGTGTACCTTAGTGAAACCGTATGTATGAAGAGGAAACATGGGAACAAGGTGGTGCAATGAAACTAAAGTACCCAAATCTATTCTAAGCCAAAGATATTAGTTGAAATTTTAAGGGTGAAAAATCTTAAGGGGTGATGAATTTAATGACCATGAATTTCCTTTGTTATATTTTTCTTTTTAAAATATATTTGATTCATATTTTGGTATAGGATAAAGAATAAAAGTCATGCACTATGTGAAATAAACTAATACTATTTTATTTCATGAAAAAAAAATTTCATAACATGGAAAAATATATTTCCTAAAATTATAAATATTACAATTGGACAATAAACAAAAAAAAAGATAAATAATATATTAAAAATTGGATCATTTTGGTCTCCTTGAATTCTCACACTTGCGAACTACATTATAAAAAAGAAACAAAACTTTCGTAATATAATAATAATTTTGACCATAAGGAATATGTAACATTTAGAGGAATTTAATTAAAAATTTAATCAATAAAAAAATATGTATTTATAGGAATGATAAAACCAATATGACTTTTGGAATTATAAAACTAACAATTATTAATAGTAACTTGGTTGTAAGAATTAGTAAATTATCTATTTGAATTGTAACATGACAGTTATATTTTTCAATTTACAAGTAAATAAAATTTTCCATGAATAAATTAAAAAAGAAAAAATATTATAATTCTATAAAAAAATATTCAAATTATGAATAAGTATAAGTGCATTTTGGATAAATTGAATTTAATCAAATTTTATAAAAACCCAAAATTTGCATGTTAATAATGAAAATTACCTATTTTTGAAAATATTTATAAAATGAATTTTATTTTTTGGAATTACCGTATTGAAATGGTTTAAGGGTGAATTTTTGGTAAATTTTTAAAAATGGTTAATTTTTCTGTAAATAGTAAAAAAATCAAATATCACATGTTTTACTACAAAATAATTATGTAATAATGAACTAATAAATCCGAAATATTATGTTTCAACAAAAAAATTATTTAATAAAATAAATTATCAATTTAAAAATATTCAAATTAATTTCCAAACCTAAAATTAAATTTCCAATTCGCAAAATGTAAGGCATTCCATTTAAAAAACAAATTTTTGTTTTTATTCTTTTTGTTTTCTTAAACAAATAAAGTTAGTTTATAAATGGTTTTCAAGACATAAAAACATATATTTTTAATAAAAAATCATTAATTATTTCAACAATAACACTATCTAAATTTTTTACTTTGGAATTAATAATTTATTCAATATTTCGACCCGAAAATACCCCTCCCCTCAATTATAAATACCTCAACATGATTTCCATGGAAAATCACTTTACATATTATTATAAATGCCTAATATATACCTAATTATCTATTATTAATTCCCCTTAAAACCTTAGGGATGTCTTGGTGTCATCTAATGCCAATCCCCCAAGGATTTAATTCCATAGAAAAGGAGTAAAACATCAACAAAGATATAATCCAATGATCCTCTATTTTCATTTTTCTATTATTCTTTCTATATGCCAAATATATTTTCCTTTTATCACATTATAAAAAATTTAACATTTAACTATAAAAAAAATTATTGTTATTATTATATGTTATAATTATTCGAATTCATTTAAATTATATATACGCACTTTTTGTATACAATTTAAAAAAAATATAAATTAAAAATAATCAAAAATGAAAACAATATTATTTAAAGATAAAATTTCAATTAATAATTTCATATTAAATGAAGAAATATTATTGTTAAAATTGATTAATAATAACATCAAGAAATTGAATAAAATCGTAAAATTATTTTTTTCAGAATAATAATTATATACATATGAGGTGTAAATATAATTAAACAAAATGAGACTTAAGGTACGGGGATTCACTATTGACCTTTCGTTTTGGGATTCTATTTCTTTTTATATCCATCTTTAAAAAAGTTTTAATGTGTATTTTATTATCTCAACACGTTATTCATTTTATTATCATTATTTTATAATTATTTACTTAATCAATTCATTATGATCTGAAATATCTAAGAATAAGACATACCTTATAATGTTTTTAAGGGGATTCACTCCTTATAAATATCTTTGATTTCCCTCTATTTGACTTATAATTTTTGTTAAAAACCATGCATTTATTTAATCCCAATGTCATATTAATTTTCATGAAAATAATGTATGGGGATTTTTATAGAAGATCATTTTTATTTTAATGATTTATTATAATGTGAAGCTTTCTAAGGTATGTACAAGGACTCTAAGACCCAACTCCTCTTTTGGTTTTATCTTCACTTCTTATATCCTTTGACTATAATTCTTTTACAAAAATTATTTTAAATGAATTTCACTATTAATTACTTTTTCCCTTCTAGGTATATACATTTTTCTACTTCTTTGAAATTTATTCTTAACTACCTTCATGATTTTTGATAAAAACCTTTTGTTTATTTACCGCACATTTATTCATCTTTTGGTTACTCTTATTTTTTCCAATAAATATGATCTCTTATTTTCTTATTATACCATTTTAAAATTAAAATGATTTTTCTATTACTCTTATGAGGATATCTATATATAATTTTTAAAATATTCATTATGGAATGACTATGTAATGCAATCATTCCTTATGGTTTCATATCATGTTCAGTATTGTTATATGTGTTCCTTTCCATGCGGGATTCATGATTATGAGAGTTTTATGATATAAAAAGTGCATCTATAATTATATTTCCCTCCAATGAATTGGGTAGTTTGATATATATCATGATATTTTGTGTATTATGTGTGAAATTGATTCTATATTGGTTAAAATTTTATGAAGTGGTAATTTTTACACATATGTTATGCCTGAACATGATGTTAACTTTATTAAGAATTTATTTGTGGAATTTAACAACAATGTTATGGTGTTTCATTATTATTAATATGACACATTTTATGTCTCTTTAAAATAATTCCCTCATTATTTTGTTAATGATCATTTCTTATGATTTTGTGACTGATTATTCTGACCCACGTATAATATTGATTCATGTATCATGTTCCCCCCTTTTACCAATCCCTTTACTAGGATTTTATCTCACCCTTTCTTCAATGTATATACTCAAATGATTACATGTATAGGATTGTGGAATAATTTTAGAGGACTATGGAAAAGTATTTAAATAATGTTTAAAATTTTATAAGTAATCATAATTTATAAACCTAATATTCACAAAACACTACCCCTTTTAATTCTGTATTGTATTATTTTTATTAAGGAATTGTGTCCTTCATAGAATTTATTGGTATTTTTGAAAATTCCAATAATTGTAATTTTTCATTCATATAAGATTTTTATTAATTTATTTTTTATATATTATAGATAAAATCATAAAGTGACCTTGAGAAGTGTCCATGATAAATGACCATGAGTAAAAATTTGAAAAGTTCTAGAAGTGACCTTGAAAAGTGACCGTGAGTTATAATTTGAAAAGGTCTGAAAGTGACATTGAGAAGTGATCATGAGTGAAACTTTAACAAAGTCCATAAGTGACCAATTTAGATGACCATGAGTGAAAATTTGACAAACTATACAATTGGACTTTAGAAGTGATTGTGAGTGTATATTTGAGTCTCAAAGTGATTTCATGAAAAAAATTGAAGTCACTATGTGAAAAACAATAATGTGATGACATGAACAAAAATGAAGAAACCGCATAAATAAAAAATGAAATGGAAACATTAAAAACGTAAGTGGGTGCATAAACTAAACACAAAGTGACTACATGAACAAAAATGATGTGAACACAAGTTGAAATTTGAAAAAGGGTTTAACATTCCTGCTAACCTATCTCTAGTCACATAATTCATTTTTCATAATTTAGTTAAAAAATTATATGTTTTATTTATAATTTTATATTTTGAATTATTTCAGGTTTTTTTCTCATGTTTGTCTAGATTTAATTATTTTTTAAATAATTATCAGTTATTTTAATAAAAAATATTTATTTTTAGAATAATTTTTTATAGGATTAAATTCTCATCATGTCGATTGATGTTTCATGATGACTTCTTGGGACAGTGTGAGTCCAAAATTAAATGAGAATATAATTTGAATGGTCTATCCCACATACATTATATGAGTTTTCCAAGATAATTTGATGTTGATTATAATTATTTTTCAGTGTTTTATTAATTATTCTAATTTTTTATCATTATAAGATATGTTTTTATTTTTATATATTATCGAATTAACCCTCATTGTAAATATATATTTCACAATAAACTAATTCTCTCAATTGAACTTCAATTATTTGAACATTTCCTACTAGAGAGATCATTGTTTCCACAACACCTAGCAATTAAATCATTGATCTAGTTATCTAAATTTAATTCTTCCAATTTTTTGGGGTTTTTAATTATAATTGGTTGTACTGAACATTAAAATATAGTATTGTGAGACGTGACTCCCCAAAGATAGTCTCTTATTGGGGTGTTCCCCAAGGTCAGAAAAATAAACACTGGTCTGGTTGTGCCTCTAATAGGAAAAGGGTAGGTAAGTTCAATATTAATCCTCTAGGGGGAATTATTTGTAATTGTTTTATGACTCTGAGTGGAAAAAATTCATTATAATATTATATTATAGTGGTTATAGTGGGTATAATCTCTCTTAGTTATTTAAATTGGTAAATAGAGGACTAGAATCATTTATATTTAAACCACTATAAAAATCATTATTTCCACTTTATTTTTTTTCTATATTGACATAATTGTGAAAAATTCGATATAATAAACTTTATATTTATAATTCATTTAAAATGGATAATTCACCCCCCTACTCTTGGCTGTCTACCATCTTCCCATTGGGACATATAAATGTTATTAAAGGAGAATACCTAGATTGATATAGATTTATATTTGTTTGTGTTAGACATTTCTATCATTAACCATTGCGGGGAGAATATATATTTTAATGTGGAAGGAAAATGTTAAAATGATGCATGGTTACTAAAAAACCACCATATTTTGATGTTACTAATTATGGATATTTTCAATCTTGGATGGATGAATTATTAAAGAAACATTGAATTGATCCTTGAATAATCATTAAATAACAATCCATGTTTCTAGAAGGTGAAATTGAATCATTATTTGGCAATGAATCGGTAAATTATCTGTTTAATTACAAGGTGATCAATATTTTATACTATAAAATAAATAAATATGTGTATAGTCTTTTATCCCCGTGTAAAAATAATAATTAAATCTGGAAAATTTAGAAAGTTTCACATCCTAGATTTGATAATATTTTTAGAAAAAAGCTGGGAATTTATGAGACAAATATAGTTAATTTAAATGTGTGAATAAGAGACTTATAATAAAATGTTACATTTCTTAACTAGTATTGTATATAGTATGAGTTATTTAAGAGAAACTATGTAAAATCATGTTCTTGTTGAAATTATACTTAGATTACATATGAAGAAGTGGAATACTAAAAAAGTTACTATATATGAAATTAAGAACTTCAAGGAATATACTATTGATGATATTATTAGACCATTGTTAAAATATGAGTTGGAAAATAAAAACCTTATCAAAGAACATAATTTAAAGAAGAATTGAATTTATGTTAAATCAAATGTATGTAGTTTCTCTTATCATTTTGAGTTACAGATAAGTTTTACGATATAGCCCATCCACACTGGCTTAATAAGTGATGGGGGTACAACTAGGCCTTAGGTGACATCACCAAGACACCAAAGAATGGAAATAAATTCCAAGGGCCTCAAGAACAATTGGGGGATGATTTTATTTCTAAAATATAAAACATCCAAACTATATAAATAGTAATCAAAAAAACCTCTATATGATGCATGAGTAAAAAATAAAATTTAGAACATAATTAAACCAATAAACTAAATAAGATTATTATAAAAAACCAAAAAACATACTTGAATAGAACCAAAAGACTAAAAAACACAAAACATCAAAGTGACATCAACCAACAATAACCAATATACTCTAAGATCCAAATACATATGCCATTAGTAGAGTATAAAGTATCATCTTTGAATAACTTAGATACCTTTCCTTCACCTATGTCATAATAGATGACATCTACAAATTCACAACAGTTCCCAGGTAGGGGTATGCCTCAACTCAGTAATAATTCCCCAATGACTTCCCAACTCACTACATTACTAAGAAACTTGTTAGAAAAATTCATATAAAACTATTTTAAGAAATAAATATAGTTTATATAAAATACATAAGCAATTTCCCATGGAAATAATAAAACAAAACCTTTAAACCATTTCTTAATTTATTTGGCATACCCATTACATGTCCACACACACTCAATCTTGGTGTTAATATTGACGGTGGAACTTTATATCCATATTATGACCCACTTTGATTTTTTTACTTAATTACCATAATATAATCCAAATAACACATGTTAAATGGATTATTCCAAAATCATGAAAATCAATTTTCCAAAAACCAATTTCCATTCTAAACAATTTCTTAATTGATTTGGAATAATCATTCCATGTCCACACACAATCAATCTTGGTGTTACTATTAATGATGGAACTTCAAATCCTTACTATGTCCCACTTTGATTTTGGTACTTCATGTCCATAATCCGTACCAAATAACACATTCTTGACCAATTATTCCAAAATCATGCAAATTCATATACCAAAAACCAATTTATATTCTAAACCATTTCTAAATTTATTTGGGATACCCATTACATTTCTAGACACACTCAATCTTGGTGTTACCTTTGATAGTGGAACTTTACATCCATACAATTTCCAACTTTTATATGGGTACTTCATGATCATAATCCATACCAAATAACACATGAGAAACTAATTATTCCAAAATAATTCCAATCTATTTACCAAAAACCAATTTCCATTCCAAACCATTGCACATAAAATCATTTCCTTATTTTAAACCACTTCAACAAAAAATTTAAATGTTTCAAACCAAACCATATTTCTAAAAAAAAAATTTAAAATTATAACCAATGATTTTTATAAAAGACAATTAGTTTCCAAAATTTCAAAGACAAAAACCGAAACATATTTTTCAAAAGGAATCATAAAATGATTTCAACACCATCTAAATATAATAATATAATTAAAACATATCATTCAAGTATTAATTAAAGTAGTGGTAAGAGATAATTCACCTACCTCACAACATTTGGTAAAAATGAATAACAGCACAAAAAACTTCATATTTGACCTTTGATATCCTTTCCTTCAATGAATCCTTTGATAAAACATCAAGATACCCATAAAGGAACATGAATCTATCCACCATAGATTATATATGATATTTTTTAGAGTGGTAGAGAGAATAAGGATATATCTGATAAGAAAAATTATGAACTATGACATACCAATGAATCTAAGGCTCTAACACACATTGATTCGCTTTACAATCCCTGTTGATTCAAAAGAAGAAAGTGTCCCAAGCCTTGAGAGAAAAATTAATTAGATTTATTGAGGGATTATGGGACTAAAGGGGGAAAATAGGATTATTTTATATTATATTCCCTTATAAATGGGATCCGACTATATACCGAATAGTTAGGCCACACAGTTTAGAAAATATTGTTCCAACCAAGTAGTGAAAATATTATAAGACAACCCATTTCATGGATGGATCACAATACTAGAAAAACCATAAACTATCCATGATCTCCATATGTTTAAATTTTTATGGTTTATATTGGGAACTCACATGGTTTATCCAAAAAGAGAACCAATCCTGCACCTTCCCAGTTCCCATTGTCTTACATTTTATAATTTCAAAGAGATAGTTCTTGAATTATTCTAAATGTACACAAACTGTTCACCTCCATAAAGGATTCCAAAACATTCAAAAACACCTCTACAACTCCATAAAAATAACTCAAAAATTATATAGACTCAAAATACATGAATAAACGTTCAGTCACCTAAAACTATGGGTTCTAAATTCTCCACACCATTAGTGTTTCCCTCCTTAGAATGTAAAAAATAGAGTTCTCTTGGTAGAGTTCGGTCTATTGATCTATCATTTCCTTTTCAAACTCTAGTATTTCTTTGTGAATGTGGCCATTATACCATAAAAACAATAATATACCAATTATTTTCCCACAAAATCTCTTTCCTTGTATATCCAGAATCCATACAACAACATAAATGAATGTAGAAACCAACTCTACATTAATGTGATCCCATCAAATCACATGGCCAGGATTTTGTTGACACTATTTTATCCTAGATACATAAAACACATTGTACCCTAAACCGAACCTCAATGGAAATTACAAAAAATATTCCACCTCACCAAATCATTCAATTATATCAAAGGGCCTTTGTATCAAGGATGAAACTTTCCTTATTACAAAAACAATGAATCCCAATCGTTGGAGAGATTCATAGAAACACTTGATGAATCACCACAAATGAAAAAGTTCATCGACGATGATTAGTCTATGATTCCTGAAGAATTTGAGTCATCTCCATCCTATTTCAGATCAACTTAATATTTTATGCTATCTCTTATACAATTATCGGTGAAATTAGTAAAGTCTCACATGTTTCCACCCAAAAAAGTGTTAAACAATAAGGAATCCCCATATAATGCTTCAAAAGGATCCATATGTATCATGCGCTAATAAATTGTATGTAATAGAAATCCACAAAAGTTATATTATCCTACCAATAGTAGCCAAAACACATCACACAAGCACTAAGAATTTCCTCAAATGTTTGTATTTTCCATTCAGACTGTCTATCTTTTAGAGGATAATATATCGTACTCATAGTCAACTATGTTCTAAAGGATTTATGCCCGGATTTCCAAAAATGAGACATAAACCTTGGGTCTTAGTTAGATACAACCATGAATATAACATCATTATTATTTAAAATCAATTGAATTTATTTTTGGGGAAATTATTCTATCAAATTAATTTTACAAATATGGATAAATTGATCCAACTTTGTGAGATGATCCATAATCACCCATATTGAATCATGTTACCTTAATTTCCTTGGTTGTACAATTACAAAATCTATATCTATTGTATCCCATTACCACATAATAATTGGTAAATACTGAAACATACCCACTTGTCATTGATTCTCTACCTTGACCTAATAATAAGTGAGGCATCTCGAGACAAACATCAATACAACTCTTTTCATGTCAACCCAACAAAAGTGTGTTTTCAATGACTTTTACATATTCTATATTCTCAAATGAATAGTCCATATTAAATGGTTGTAGGCACTATGAATATGTTTTCATGAATCCAAAGGTAAAAACATAAAATATCTAAACTAAAATGCATAACTCTCATTCAGATTCGTACCCTAAATGATATCCCCACAATTGAGTTTTGACATCTTAGTAACAAAATTAGGATTGAATGTCTGAGAAACTCTAACCTTCTCAATAAAATTAAGAACAAATGAAAATCTAAATAAAACGACAACTCCACCTTCTTCCAATCATTATAGATGCATATATGCTATGACTGACATTAGTTTCCACTAATCTGAATCCTCTTTATCCAATTGAGAATATGAATCCCTACTCAATGAATCAACTAAAGAGTTCACATTACCTGATGTATATATCAAGTAAATGTAATATATATATATATATATATATTCTCCATCAATTAGTTCTTCTTTCTTTAGGGGAAAATGTGTTTCAAACTCTTATGATCCATAAACACTATGAATTTATCAACAAAGAGATTATGATTCAATGTATTCAAAGTATGGACCACATCAGTTAATTGCAAGTAGGGTGTTGGGTAGTTATTCTCATGAAACCATAACTAACATTAACTATAAGAAAAAATAAGATATTCATATATGAGAACAAAGCTCAGAAAAGATTTCAATGCATCATAATAGACTACATAACCCTGTCCAGACTCTAGAATTGTGAGGATAGGAGCTGATGTAGGTCTAAAATTATTTTCTTAACTGTATTTCCTGTATTCCTCCTTCCATTGTAAATGAATTCATTTCCTTATCAAATATTTCATTAGTTATTCCAAATGTGAAAAATAAAATACAAAATTTATATACAATCCCAGGTAGAAAAGTAAACTAAGTATCTCAAATATATTTTCTGGTGGTTTCCAAGAGATGACATCTTCTATCATTTTTGGATCTACAGAAACACCTTTTTCTGAAATGAAATGGACAAGGAAAGACACCCCTTGTATCCTGATATCACACTTTGATAACTTAGCATACAAACTATGCTACTGAAAGATACCCAACACTATAAACAAATATTTCTCATGATCCACTTTTATCTTAAAATATACTAGTATATCGTCAACATGCACTACCCTAAATAAGTATAGATACTACTAAAATATTTGATTCATCAATTATATAAAGATGACTGGTTAATTACTAATACTGAAAATCATAACCACATTGTCAAGTTGTTCATATCTACTTTTGAAAGATATTTTTAAAATAACCTCATTCCAAACTCATAATTTTTGATACCCCAAACGTAATTAAATTTTATAGAACCACTGAACTCCCCTTAATTAATTAAATATAACATCAATTAGTGGAAGAGGATACCAATTCTTAATTATTACTTGGTTAAGCTGACAATAGTTCATATAATGGATGGTAGTTTCATCTGCCTTATTAAAAAATAGAAATAATGTTTCCTATATAGGTGTTCTTCATCAAGTGAACCCTTTTCATTCTAACACTTCCAACTGAACTTTGAATTAAATCTATTTTTTGTTTTATAAATTTGAATTTTTTTTCCATTTGTAACATTCTACCCCTCCTCATTTACATGTGAAGTGAGAGGCGTGCTTCTAGGCCTTATGTGACTTATTGAATACATAAAATGATAGTAATAAATTCCAAGTGCCTCAAGAACATTTGAGTGAAAATTGTTTCTTTTACCAAATTACATAAACAATAACAAAAAAACCTCAATATTATGGATGATTAAAAAATATAACTTATAACATAACCAAACAAATAAACAATATAAATGAACATGTAGAAACAAAAAATCATACTCGAAGTGAAAAAAAGGCCATAAAACTCAAAATTTCAAAGTGACATCATCCAGCAACACGCAACCCACTCTATGATCCAACTCTACGTCCCTTGACCATAGTATCAAGAAGAATAAATCATGAATTGATATACCTTTTCTATACCTGGGTGTCGATAGACAAAATCTAAGAATTTTCAATAGTTACCAGTGCCGTAGAGAGTCTAAATTTAGAAGGATTTACCTAGTGAATTCCCAACTAATGACACCAGGAAAATAATTATTAGAAAAATTCATATAAAATAGTTTTATGTGGTAAAAATAGTTTACATCAAATATATAAACAATTTCCAATGGAAATAAGTAATAAAAATACTTTAAAGCATTTCTTAATTAATTTGTTACGCCCATTCCATGTCCACACACAGAAATATCTACACATACTAAACATTGTTGTCACCATTTATGATGTAACTTCATGTTCATACCCCATCCCACTTTGATTGTGGTACTTCATCGCCATAATCCATCCCACACAACACACACCAAACTAATTTTGTTCAAAAACAAGTTAATCCATTTACAAAAAATCAATTTCCATTCCAAACTATTTTCTTATTTTAAAGTACATAAAAACCAATTTACATGTATCAAACCAAAAAATAATTTTAAAACATCATTTAAATATTATAACCAAAGAGTTTTCTAAAAACAAATTGATTTCCATAATTTCCAATTCATAAAAAAAAATGAAATTTTCCAAAAAAATAATAATATGAGGATTTCACAAAAAATTTAATCAATTAATTCAATTAAAACAAATCCTTTAAGTTTTAAGTCAGGTGGAGATAAGAGAGAATCCACCAACCTCACAAGAGTTCGAAAAAAACAAGAATGACAATAATAAACTCTATATATAACCTTGGATCTCCATTCCTTAAATAAAATCAATGATAAAACATCTTTATTCCCATCAAGGAATGTGAATTAATCCACCATGTATTAGATCTAGGATTCTAAGAGATATATATATATATATATATAATGACTTACTAATAAATCAAGGCCTCCAATTCATTTTGATTCACCTAAGAATCACTCATAGATAAAAGAAAAATGTATCTCAAGCCATGAGAGAAAAATAAATTCATTTTATTGAGGGATTAAAAAATTATATGGATTCTATAAGCTTAATTTAGATTATACCCACATTTTTTGGTGTTCCAAGTATACTCTTCATAGTTAGGCCGCACAGTTTGAAACACGATGTGCCAACCTTGTAGTGCTATTGTCTTAAGACAACATCTCACATGTTTGGATCACACAGTTAGTAGAACCATGCACAAACTATTCTTTTTTTCATCTATTTAAAGCTTCATGGTTACTCATGGGTACTCATATAGTTCGACCCAACCTTGCCCTATTTGTTCACCTATCAAGTACCCATTGTTTTCCCTTACATAGTTTCATAAATATGGTTTATATTTTATACCAACTATTCACAAAATTTTCACCTATAGAAAATCCACCAAAACCACTTAAAACCACCAAAATGTAACCTGAATATATATATTCTCTAAATACAATAATAAAGGTTCATTTTTGTATATTTGGGGGGTGTTATTGTAGTGATTTGAAGGATACAACATATGTTACGAAAGGTGGATGTATAATAAAGAATATATTCTCAAATTGATCATGAAAATAGTATCCTAATAATGATTATAGGGATAATAATAAAGGTAACTTTAATTTTAATTATGTTCAAGTCATAATTGTTATGAGTGTAGGAAATGGGGACACAATAATCCTAATTATCCAAGATTTATGAAGGCTGATCAAAAGAGTAATTAATATAATAAATAAAATAATTAAATGGTATTAGGATGGAGTTTCACTAAATATTCAAGTACTGGTAAAGAACATGGTTCAGAAATGGATGTGGAAAGCTTGTAATAAATGGCTTCATCAAATCAATAAATTGATTCTACTTATATTTCTCCCATTAAATATAATTCTAAAAAAACCTTTTGTATAGGAATTTATTAAAGTGGTTAATATACATGATAGTAAATTCAAAAAGATCATAGTTTTATATAAGAACCTTAAGATTAAACAAAGAGTTGTTCTTAAGGAAAATTAAAATATAATGAAATCTATGTTAGATGATAAAAATTAAGAACATTCAAATATGAAAATTACTCAAACAAATATAAAAATTTCTTTTATTGAAAATGGAAATATAAATTGAGAGTTTAAATTTATGTTAATATACCATGATCATAAAATAAATAATTTTAAAAAATTTATTAAGGGGAATGAACAACTCAAAATGAAATTGAATGTTTGAATTTAAATCTCTCTATTTTTTCAAGGAATAAAAAACTTTGATAAAGTGATGGTTTTCAATAAAATAAATGGAATCATATTTATCCATGATTATGATAATAATTTACCAAAAATGTAAAAGTATTTATTTTTTAATAGCATTAATGTAAGTATATCTACTAATAAATGTTTTAGATGCCAAATGGAAGGTTATTATGAAAATGAGTGTTCCTTGATATTTCCATAACCACTTGGAAATACTAATACTTTTACTTGAAAAAAATTATATTTTGTATTTCACATGAATATGTTTTTAATGTCATTTTGGGTTCCCATGATTTCATATGATAATTCTATTAGACCCAAGTTTGCATGGCGGTCAAATATTTCATATTAATTTTTTGAAAAATGTCTTTGGATCATCAAAATGAAGTTTGGTACATGGATATCTAATGCTCAAGATACATGACCGGTGATATATCAAAATATCACCATTCAATAAATATGATGGAGGTAATTTTACTTTTTTATAATTTAAAGGAAAGGTAAAATGTTTTAGTGATGTTGTAATTTCATGTTTTATTATTATTTATAAAGTTTTATATATTGAAAGGTTAAGACATAATGTAATAATTATTTCATGAATATGTGATGAGGGAATGTTTGTAACATTTCAAAATGATACTTGTGTTTTATTTAAATATAATTTGTTTAGTTTTATTAAAATATAAAAAACAATATTTAGGAAATTAATATTTCTAAATTAAATGATGAAAATGTTAAATAAATAAATGTTGTACAATCTGATAACATTTTCTAGATTAAGTCATTGGGATATGTTAATTTCAAGTTAATGCATAAAATTTCCAAAAATAAAAAAGTTTTATTATTACCAAAACACAAAGTGGATAGTATATTGTTCTGTGAAACTTATTTGAAAGGTATAAAATATAGAAACAGTTTGAAGTCAACTAAGGAAGCAAAAATTATAAACTATCTTTATCTTATTCATTAGAAATTTTCTGGTCATATCAAATGGACAAGTTTTGATTTTAAGCTTTATTTTTTTTATGATTTTACTAGAAAAATGATGTTTTATTTTTTCACTTAAATTTGAAACATTATCTAAGATTATAACTTTTTTTAAATTTTTTCACAATTAGAAAGGAAATTTAATTAAATCAGTTAAAAGTGATACTTTTTGTGAATTATAGAATCTAGAATTTATCTATTTTAATTTATGTAAATGGGTATTTCACAATTTATTTTCCCATAGAATAGTTCAAAAAATGGTGTAGTGATAAGGAAAAATAGAACACATTAAGAAATGTCTAGGACCATGTTATGTAAGTGTGATCTACCTAAATGTTTTTTATCTAAATTCATTATAGAAAAGAACTATAAAAATACTGTAGAAGCAGCAGGACTGTAGCAACGACAACACTATAGTGGCAGAGGAACTGTAGCAGGGACTATAGTATCTCGGTACTGTAGCATTACTGTTCACTAAAGGGTCATTTGTGCCAAAAAATGGGCTTTCAAGCCTTGTATTCGGGCTAATTGGCCTTGGGCCTTCAGGCTATGTAATGGGTATCCCTCTACCTAGTCAAAAATAAGTCTTTGGTTTAAATAATAAAATGAGTATTTGGACCAAACCATTAAAACAATTATCAAATTCCTTTAATTATTTTACTGAAAAGAAAACCTTATGATATTTTTAAGAAAAAAATGTAAATTTTCTATTTTATATTATTTGGATGTAAAGTTTTTATTCTAAATAAAAATGATAATTTATATAAATTTGATTAAAAATCACATAAATGCATTTTATTAAGATATTAATACAATAGTAATGAAAATATAGCTTATAATAAAATGACCATGGTTTTTGAATAATCAATTCATGTTATGTTTGTTGAAAAGTATTTGAATAAAAGAGATTATAGTATTGATAATCTTGAGGATGAGTTTCGATATTTTAATTTTAAATAGGAATAACCTCAAGATAATGTTTTAAATATTGAGGAGGAGAATATTATTCTCAATCTAAACCTATTAATAAATGATTTGGAATACTCATAGAGATAAACATATAGATAATATGATTAGAACTATTGAATACAATATTCAAACTATAAAATTTGTTGTGAATATTTGTGATTAAAATTATTTTATTTCGTATTTTATATCTAAAAATATTGATGAGGATTTAGAATATTATAATAGTATCTTGACTATGAAAGATGAATTAAATTAGTTTACTAGAAATTATATATGGTCTTTGGTTATTTCACAAAATCTGTCAAATGTTATTGGAAAAATAGATCTTTAGAAATAAACATAATGAATATGAAAATATAGTTAAAAATAAATAAAGATCAGAAGCTCAAGGATATTCTCATGTTAAGGTTATTAATTATGAATAATATTTTTCAAAAATTTATTTATTATAATAAATTATAATATTATTATATTATTCTACTTTTCATGGAAACAAATTATTTCAATTGTAAGTAAACACCAATTTTATAAATGGTCACATTCATGAATAAGTGTATATTTAATAGCCCCCAATTTCGAATATCAAAAGAATCATGATCTTAATTTTAAACTATCTAAAGTGTTATACTGTTTTTAAGTAAGATCCTTAATCTTGGAATGAAAGGTTATCTGGTTTTATTATAAAAAACCCCTTTAAGAAGTGAAATGTTAATCAAGATTTATTTATTAAAAAATCTCTCAATAATATTTTTATTGTTCAAATTTATGTTAGTGATATTTTTTTATATTCATATGAGAATATTTGCAATGAATTATAAGAATTAATAAATTCTAAATTTGATATGAGTATGATGGGGGAATTGAAATTCTTCCTTAGTTTTAAAATATTTCTAAGGAATGGTGGTATCATTCTAAATCAATCCATCTATGTTAAATATTTGGTTAAGATATTTGGTTTCAATTCTTATAGAAGTTAAAATTGTCCCATGAGTACTATTTGAAAATTATATATAGATAAATGTAGAAATTCTATTGATATTAAAACTTTTAGAGGTGTGGTTTTAATTCTATTATATTTAATTTCTTCCGTGTCTGATTTGATGTTCTTAGTCTTCATGTGTGCTATATTTTAAAGTGATCCTAAGAAAATTCATATTTAATTTTTTTAGAGGATTATTAGATATGTTAAAGGTTCTTTGACTTTTGGTTTGTTTTATCCTACCAAACCTAATTTATATTTAAGATGATATTCTGATTCTGATTTTAGAGGATATAAGATAGTTATAAAAATAACTCAAGGTATGTTTCATTTACTTGGTAAATATTTTATACCAGAGGATTATATTAAACAAATATGTGGATATTTTAATTAAATTTTAATATATAGTTTCTTCTTCTTTTTATGATCAATCATTATGGACTATGAAAAAACTTTCAAATTTTGATTTTGATTTTGATAAGATTCATAATTTCTTTGACAATAATTATATTATTTTTATTTCTAAAAATCCCTTACAATATTCTAGGACTAAGCACATTTATATTAAATATCACTTTCATTGGGATCATGTTAAAAAATATAAATATAGAATTTAATTCATTTGAAAAATAGTATGCATAAATATATACTAAACCCCTAGATTTATCTAGTTTTGATAAAATTAAATTCAATCTTGGAATGTTGTAAATTTAATCCTATAGTATATATTTAGGGGGTTTTGAATTACATTTTGAGCTAAAACTATAAATTTATTCCATTTGGACCATTTTTAATGGTACCCTTCATCTTTCTTGGCCTCTTACTACCCGCTAGATGGACTGTTTGAATTCTCTTGTTGGGATTAACTTTATCTCCACACACAACTTCCACGAAGCCAACAAGATTGCTGATGGACGTTCCAATCTGGTAGTTACTCATAACTTACATTGTACGGATGATCTCCCTTCTGAATTAATCCCTTTTTATGCTCGGGATATCAGTAAAATTCCTTACTTTATCCTTGTGTAACCCCCACTTTTTTATCAATAAAATTTTTCTACCTTTTAAATAAAATCATTTTATCATTCATAGTTTTTTCATGTATCCCTAAGGATTTTAACATATCTTTAAAAAATAATTTATACTGTTATCCACAAGTATAATTTTATGTATGCACATATTATTTGAAAATGTATTAATTTAGGGGACACCAATTTATGTGTATGATGTAAATTATAGTTAGTTTCATTCCCAGAAAAAATTAAGGGGGAGATTTTATTGATGTTAATATTAGAAAGGTTAGTTTCTTTTAGAGTAATAATTATTTCTCACAGGAAAAACATCATTAAACCATAAATCATTTTGATAAATTTAGAAATGAGGGAGAAATGTTTTGAAATTGAAATTTATTTTTGGAAATTATCAAAAGGGGGATATTTAATTGGATCCATTTCCCAATTTATTAGTATTTTTTATCATTGTAGTAATTATAATTTCTAATTCACTATAAGATTTTTTCATTGAGTTTTTACATATTCTAGTTAAACCATCAAGTGACCTTGAAAAGTGACATTTAGAAGTTATCATGAGTTACAATTTGAAAAAGTATGGAAGTGATGTTTGGAAGTGATCATGGGTGAAAATTTGAAAATAAAATGAATTAAGCTTGAGATGTGACCATGAGGGAAAATTTGACCAAGCCAGTAAGTAACCTTTATATATTTTAATGAGTGAAATGTTGACAAATTTTTAAGTGACCTTGAAAAGTAAACATCGATGAAATTTTGAAAAAGTATGAAAATGGCCTTGATAATTAACCTTGAGTGAAAATATGAGTCTTTAATTGACCACATGTACAAAAATGAAGTTACTGTGTGAAAAAAATAAAGTTACCACAGTAAAAAATGAAGTGACCATATGAGACAAAAATAAGGGGAGCACATAAACAAAAAGGAAGTGACTTCATGAAAAAAAACAATGAGACCTCATGAATATAAATGAAGTGACCACTAGTTGAAATTTAAAAAAGTATTTAACATACCTTATAACCTATCTATGGTCACTGATTTCCTTTTTCGTATTTATTCTCAAAACATGATCTATTAAATATTTACTTTTATATTTTAAATTATTTCATGTTCATTCTCATTTTTATATTGATTTAATTATTTCTTGAATTCTTATCAAATTTTTTAATTCTAAAGAATTTTATTTGGGTGAATTTTATATAGGAATAAATTTTCATCATTTGGGTTTAAGTTTCATGTTGGTCTCTTAGAAAAAAAGGAGTTTAAAATAAAATGTAATTGTAATTTGAACAGTCTATCTCACAAACTTTATTGGAGTTTTCTGCATGGCATTAATGTTGATTATAATTATTTATTGGTATAGTTTTAATTATTATAACATCTTATCATTGTATATAATTATTTTCATTTTACATATTATCAAAGTAACCCATGTGGGTAAGTTTTTAATTCATATTAAATTAAAATATCACATAAATAATTAGGAAAGATTAAATAAAATGGGAATAATTCTATAAATATATTATGCATAAAAGAACACTATAAAACGATTTTGATAGATCTAGATCTATAGAAGTGGTTAAGGATATTATTAAACTATAAAAGATCTAAATTAATTGATGATCAACTACTTCCCTAAAAAAACTTAAAAAAATTGATCCTCTACATTTGGAGAGTTCACTCTTTCATCAACACTAAGTCTTTAAAGAAATAATAGTCTTCTTTGTATTCATTATTCCTATTCATTTTATATTTTCATAATTTTATGGAGTTACACTACCAATTAAAAGGTAGTATTTTGGTTTGTGACTCCCAAACAATAGTTAGGCAATGGGTTGTGGTTCCATGTTGGAAAACAGAAAATTTTTCATAATGTGATGATAGGTGGAAAATTTAGCTTTTTCTGGGTTTAAGCCTCCAAAGGGAAAAGGAAATTTTAAATATATTGTAACTCTATTTGGAAAAAATAATTTTAATATTCTATTATATTGGTTATATTGGGTTTCATCTCTCTCATTTTGTGAAAGGGTGAAGAGTGGACTACGATTATTTAGATCTGAACCACTATAAAAATAATTATGTCCATTTACTTTCATTTTTCTACTAAATTAACATAATCTCAATAACTGTGATATAATAACCTTTTAATTTATAATTCATTTAAATGGTAAAATTCATCCCCTATTGGATATATTCAAACTTTCTATTGGTATATAAAAAAATTTTATTTATCATAAAAAATGATGTAATAATCTTGAATGAAATATATTGGTCATTGTATCATTGTAGGTTAACACTCTACCATCCATGTCAGATTTTTATGAAAACCCCACTTAAACTATATGGGTCTCACCCCTTCAGGTAAATCAACCAGATATCGAACATGGTTAGTGTATATAGATTCTGTCTCATATCACATGCCCTCTAACCATTTCTAATAATTATAAATATTGATTGAATCTACCGTGGTTATAAGTACATCATCAATGAACATTACTTAATTATCATTTTCTTTGAGAAATATATATATATCTCTTGTTCTTAATGAATCTGTTCAGATCTTGATGTTTTTATTTTAACCTAAGTATGTTTAATTTAAATAGCCTCTTATGGAACAATATCAATTTCATTTTTGTAATCAATTATCTTTTTTTTCATTTAAACTTCTCTAGACTCAATTTATTTTCAAGTGACTCCTTAATTAATATATTTTATCTTAAGAAAAAATATAAATTTTTACTATAAAAACATTGTGTTCAAAGGGATTATAGAAATAATATCACTTATTTTCTTTAGTATAACCATAAAATAAGCTTCTTTTCAATTTGAGATTAATTTTATCAGATAAAAAACATTTTCTATAAGATTCATATCCACAAATCATTATAAAATATATTTTAGGATTTCCCTTTGTTCATATCTCATATAGTTTCTTTATAATTAATTTAAATGGAATGTGGTTAAGTATAATTACAATATTTTCTATATAATATCAACAAAATAATAGAGAAGTGTAACATTGAATCACCCTTCATAAAACCATGTTTATCCAAGTCTGATTCCACCCCTCAGACACATCATTCTAAAATGGTGTTCTAGGAGGATTTAGTAATGAAATAATTGATTATTATTAAATTATTATATTATGTATTAACTATCTTGATCAGATTGAAGAATACTAATAATTGTTTTGAGTTTATTTTCAACTTTATTTTAAAACTATTTAAAATTTTCAAATTTTGTGCTAAAGAAATCCAGGACCTGGAAAGAGGTGGTCCTAAAAAAATTATTAAATAAAATTAATTAGGAAAGATAAATAATTACAAGTGATTTTACACAAATGGGAGAAAATCACTCCTTTCATGTATGCATCTTCCATTGGTGTACAATAGTTTAGAGTCTAGAAGTCCCACATCGAGCTCATCTCCATCACCGTCCTCTTTAACAAATCATCTATTTCTAGATTGGCTTCTCTATAGACTTGGAAATAGAAAAATTAAGATGATTGGAATGATTAATACAATCAATCAAGTAAGGTAAGATTTTCCAATGAAAATTCCTAGTTCCTACCTTCAATTCAATAAAAGTAGTTTCAAAAGCAGATTCAATCCAAAGGGAAGTCTAACAATAGCACACAACATAATTTATAGCATTAATCATAGCCCATAACTCTGCTTAATAGGTAGTTCCAATTCCAATATAATGACAAAATAAACCTTTAACCAATATGTGATTGGTTTAAAAGATTCCTTTACAACCCACGGGTACCAGCATGTTGGAGGTTGCACCATCAATATTTACCTTTATCTATAATGTGATTGGAGGAATCCGACAAACAAACGTGACAACAAGGGGATTTCTAGGCTAACCCAATACACTTGTCATATGTAGAATCTATAGATCACTGATACAGTTTTGAATAGTCCCATGTAAAGACCCCGAATTTCCATGGAAAATTTATTTCTTAAATACATGGGAATTTTACAAGTCTGTGTAAATTGACGACATGTGATTCTGAGGCCCAGTGTGCTTGAAGTCAATTTCAGAAGTTTTTTTCGGGTGCGTTCAGTAAACATACGAGAAAGTTTTAATAACTTTTGAAACGGTTCTCGAAATTGAAATATGAGGGCACCGTTGAAATAGCAGTGTCTATATTCTCTTAAGAATACTTTCACCATGATGATAGTTGGTCGAGAATAAAAGTTAGTTTTTGGGTTTTCATAAAAAAAATTATAAATAAAGTGTGCTACACTTTATTTTATTTGAGCCACCATTTTGGTGTGTGGTGGTTAAAACTTCCCCATGTAGGTTGGAGGTGGGACCACCACACCTTAACCTCACATGAGAGGTTAAGGTGGTGGGGCCCACCCAAACATAACCTCGCATGTGAGGATTAATGTGGTAGGGACCACACAAGGATGAAACCTCTTGATCTCCCCACTTAATGGAGCCACCACCCTAATAGAGCCTCTTGATATCCCCTAGTTAATTTAGTTCCTACACTCATGAATTAAATAGGAGGAGCCTATTAAGTTAATTATACCAATTGGAATAAGGTGTCAATGAATTAATAAGATATCAATATCTTATTATTTCTTTTGGTTGGAATTTCTCTCTGGTGGGAAGCCTTTGAGGAGAGGATTATTGGGAGTAGGCTCCAACAAAGAGCACTCCTCCCAATGATGAATGAAGAACACCAGCGATTATCCTTCTTCAACTTCTTCCCTAGACACCTACCGACATGGAACCACTTCCACAACCATCGGGTGAATTTGGGAGTGGTAGAGTGTGGAAGAAACAACAAATGACAACTCTTCCTTTCTTTCCGTGACTCCTTCAAACGTCTATGACCAACAATCAAAGGTAGGGGTTTTTTTAGTAATATTCCAATTCTTATTCTCACCTTCAGTTGGAATAAAAATGTTGTGATGATTGAAAATAACAACTGAAAATCATCTTCTAACTTCTTGATGAGATGATTGTTACCAACCTAAACACTAAGGGTGTGGGCCAAACCAACATGGCCCAACCCCTCCGCCGTTCTTGTTTTTGTTGATTCTCAGTGAGGTGACAAAAGCTACCGAAGACAAAGGCTATGATACCCACGGCCTCTATGAACTACACCGCCCCCACAGCGCCCCGCACCACTACTGGCCGAACCGACCATCCGCCCGCAACGCCGTCGGCCTGTCTGTGCCCCGCTAGCCTGACCATGGCCTCTGGTGTGCCCTGCCCGCCCTACCCATGACCTACTGCGCGCCCTGCCTGGCCTGCCCGCGGCCTCCCGGGTGCCCTGCCCGGCCAGCCTGCGGCCACCCGCGCGACCCACTGGCCTACCCGTGGCTTGGCCAGCACCATTCTGGCTGCCCTCCAACCTACCCAGGCCACTGCCAGACCTATTGGCCACCCCGCTGTCTACCCCTCCAGCCTACCCGGGCCGCACCCCAGCTCTCTATCGAACAAGGTGAGCCGCGCCAGCCTCCCGAGTCGGTCTGCGGCATCCCTCATGGCGTCGCTGGCCGAACCATCACATCCTTCTAGGCTAAGTCACCCGAGATGCTCCCCTCATGGAACTGGTCGATCCAGCCCTATCCTATGGGCCGGGCCACCTACGCAGCGACCTCCAGGCCAAAGCGGCCCCGCAGTCCACTAGGACAGGCCAAGCGGACCGAGCTGAACCTAGCGGGCTGACCCACCCAACGGGCCTGGTCAGACCCAGCAGGTCCGACCGGGTCGACCCAAACCGGGTCGGCCCAGACTGGGTTGGGCGTAGTCGGTATGACTGGGTCGGACCGAACCTAGGCCCACTATTGACCCCCTTAACTTTCTTTGGCCTTATCTTTTTCACTGGACGTTTGTTTGACAAAACGTCAGTAGTGCTGGTATTCTGGGAACGTGATGGTCCCTTTGAGATTACCCCACTAGAGTTCAGGGTATATTTGAGATATGATCAGGTTAGACCGTGCACGAATCCAACCAGACCATTGGTACTAAAAGCCTAATAACTCACAGACCATGCATCCAATCGATATGACGTCTATGGCGTTGCAACCCCTATGATGTGGCGGTCCTCTGAGATAATTATATGTGGGACTTTACGGTAGTTGAAATATCGACTCTTGGCTTGAGGAGAAGACCCTCCTAGAATCAAGAATTCTTTTTGGAAACCCTATGGCTGGCTATTCTCCAAATTCTATTGCAGGCTCATGTGTTGGTCCAACAGAATAGCTGGTCCTGGATCCTGTGTGGGTCCGACACCACTGACTACAATTCTTGAATCCTGTGTGGTTCTGATAGTTCTGACTTCTGTTCCTGTATTATGCGTCGGTCCAACAGAATAGCTGCTCCTGGATCCTATGTGGGTCCAACAACACTAAATTTTGTTCCAAGATCATGTGTTGGTCTGATAGAATTGCTGGTCGAGGATCTTGTGTGGGTCTGACAGCTCCAACTTCTGTTCCTGGATCACGTGTTGGTTTGAAATAATAGCCGGTCCTGGATCCTGTGTGGGTCCAACAACTCTAACTTCTATTCCTGGATCATGTGTTGGTCCGACAGAATAGCTGGTCGTAGATCCTGTGTGGGTATGACAGCTCTGATGATTCAATGGCTATATCTGATCATCTATATCTCTCTACAAAAGTTGTATACCAATGTGAGCTGAGTCAGTGACTTCTGTGTTTTCCTCATGATTGAGATGAGTTACACGGTAACTTAGGTATATATATGGTCATATACCTATGTAATGGATATCTTTTGATATCATACTCTGTGGTTTATCCTTGTTGGATCTTGTGAGACCTTGAGGGTCTCGGGGTCCCTACTAAGTATCGTTAAACTCGCCCATGGATGGGCTATGTCTGCACCTCGTTGTTTTGGATTCAAACGACGGATACCACTGACTGAGGGTGACTGTATGAGGACTGGATGGTACCCGGAGGTGGAGCTCACGACCAGTCGGTACTTGGAGGAGACTGGCGGACGAGGAGTGCTTAGGAGGATATCTGTACCTACCCTTCAGGTAGGATTCGTGGTGGATGATCCAGGATATGCTCTTCACCTTTCAATTATTTTTCCCCTTTTATTTTCCAAGTACTTTATAGTTGGTCTTATATTTCCGGCCCCTTTACTTTTCAGTACACCTTTGTATACAATTTTACGTAGTGTATTTCTTCCATCTTATACTATGATTTTCTGTGTTTATAGTTTATAAAGGCAATACCTTTCCAGTTTTAGGGTTTTATGCCTTTGGTTCTAGTTTCTATTCTTTGGCCTATGGAAGGTGGGCTTGGGTAGTCACGGCACGGGCCCCGGGGGACGAGTGGCAACAAATTGGTATCACAGGAGTCAGTTCTACCACAGAACATAGGACTCTGATCTTTCTTTTCTAGGAAGAAATGGTGTTAAGGGTACCGAGTGTGTTTTTCAGTTCAGGGAGTCCAGTGTTGGTGTAGCAGCCAACATATCCATACAACAAGACCATGACTTCTGATTTCTTACTCAGTGTATGAAAACACTGATTGCATGTGAGTTTTCAAAAAAAATTCTTTAAATTAGATCAACGAGGTCAACTCACCAAGTATAAATCTTTTGATTGTGTCGCCTCTATTTCTTTTTTGGATGCCTCCCTGTGGGTGAATGGCTAGAGTCTAGAGAGTTGTATGTGAAGATATCCCACTGAGTGATGAGGCCTCGGTGTAGGACCATCTTCCAGAAGAGGTACCAGTGGTACCACTACCTGTTGGGCCACCAATTCCACCAACCCTAGCAGCAGACGATGCATGATTCTTGAGCGCATCGTACGAGTTCCAGTGATAGAGGCCACCTAGGTTCAGGGGAGAGATGGACCCACATGAGGTTGAGGATTGGCTGGAGGCTGTGGTGAGAGTCTTCAGACTGGTAGGGACACCAGCAGACTTCATGGTGATTCATTCTACTAGCCTTCTATAGGAAGTAGTGGGAAGATGGTGGAGCTTAATGCTCCAGGTTCAAGATGAGTTTACACTGCTATGGATAGAAATAAAGATCCTTTTTGGGTAGAGTTTGTCCCAGCCACCCTATGAGCGGTGTAGATACAAGAGCTACTACATATACAGCAGGGTAGCATGACTATAAGGTTCACATACCTCTAACACTACTCCACTGATATGGTAAGGAACCCATTCTTTAGGGCCCATACCTTCAAGAAGGGACTCAGGCGAGAGATCAAGGATTTGATGATCTCCCTCAGTATCCCGACGCATGTAGGGGTGTTGAAGGAATCCCTCTTAGTGGAGAGTTTCCTTGCTGAGAAGTCTTCAGCAGCGAGACCCACCACTAGTCGACATACAACGAAGTACTATACAATTGGCAGTTGATAGATGTCGCGGAGGTCCAAGAGGACCAGACTAATTGGTGGACGACCGCATGACTCAGAATTGGTTGTGTGGGGAACCTGGAGTGGAGACAGAGCCAGTCATGCCAGGAGAAGACAGTGTTACTCATGCGGAGGGCATGGTCACATGGCTTGTGACTGTCCAACCCGTTGTTTAGATGATCCGAAGACAATTGAGTGACCTCCCAGGTAGAGGCAGATATTAGATCAAGGTGGTCCGGAGGGAGGAGGAGGACATGGAAAAGGAGCTGTCCATGCACCTAGCGGTGGATGAAGTTTCGAGATGTTACCACCACCACCACCAGGAGGTCCACCCCGACCGCAGAGAGTAGGTGGATAGGGTAGAGCTTAGCTCTAGAAAGATAATTCCTATGATCACGTCACTCCATATATAATTAGAGGTATGATCTGTGCCTTCTCCACCATAGCTGTAGTTCTTATAGACACAGGTGTCAGTCACTGTTTCATTTCCACTCTGCTTGTTCAGAGCTCTGATATTCCGACAGAGTCGTTAGCTCAATCCTTATGGCTAGAGACTCCTATGGGAGCATACTCGAGGATTACGCACCAGTGTCGGCAATGTGAACTTACTCTAAGAGGTGAGAGATTTGTCTGGGATCTCCTCGTAGTGGCGTTCAGGCCTTACGACATCATCTTAGGTATAGAGTGGTTATCTATAGTCCATGCTCAGATTTACTATATTAGGTGCAATGTGCGGTGTTTCTGCACAAATGGGACAAGGTTAAACTTCACCAGTGAGAAGGGAGTATTTTCAGTATAGGATGAACTTACTTGGAGTAGGGTGCAGCTGATCACTCATAAGATGGCATGACTTACCCTCAGAGAAATTGATGTGGAGAGTCTGAGCTATCATGTAGCAGTGGTCCAGTACGCCGATGTTTTCCCTAATGATGTTCCAGGACTACCTCCTCAAAGGGAATTTGACTTCTACATTGACCTATACCTTGGGACGGCACAGATATCTACACTAGCATATCGGATGGATATCACTGAGCTTCGTGAACTGCGGGTACAGTTGGAGGACTTGCAGGGGAAGGGACTCATCTGGCCCAATTTTTCTCCTTGGGCAGCCTCGATTACGTTCACCAAGAACACGAATGGGATTGTGAGGATTTGTTTCGACTACTGTTGCCTAAACCAGGGGACAGTGAAGAAAAATTACCCCCTCCTGAGGATTGATGACCTCTATGATCAGCTGAAGGGACCGTGGTGGTTCTCTAAGATAGACCATAGATCAGGCTGTCACCAGATCAGATTTCGAGATGAGGATGTGCAGAAGACAGACTTCAGATGTCAGTACGGCCACTACGAGTTCCTGGTTATGCCATTCGGCATAACCAACACTCTAGCAGTGTTTATGGGACTCATGAATAGGATCTTCTAGACATACCTCGGTCACTTTTTTGTAGTCTTCATCGACGACATTCTGATCTTCTCCACTACTGAGGAGGAGCATGCCTACCATTTCCGGGTAGTACTTGACACACTCTGAGAGCACCAGATTTATTTGAAGTGCCAGTTATGGATCCGAGAGGTTCAGTTTTTGGGACATGTCATCTTGGAGGCTGGAGTTTCTGTGGATCCAGTTATGATTGAGGAGATACTTGATTGGGAGACACCCAGGAGTGTGATGGAGGTACGGAGTTTCCTAGGTTTGGCTGGGTACTATTGGAGGTTCGTACCAGACTTCTCCAAAGTTGCATCACCACTATCATCCTTGATGAAGAAGGGTAAACCCTTCTTGGAGTTAGAGAGATTCCAGTAGAGCTTTTAGGAGCTGAGGTAGAGGCTGGCTAGTGCCCCCATATTGAGGCTCCCAGAGGTAGGCCTAGGGTACATAGTATACTGCGACACATCCGGGACCAGACTCGGGTGTTTCCTCATGCAAGAGTGAGCAGTGATCTCTTATGGTTCTCATCAGCTAAGAAAGAATGAGCAGAACTATGATACCCATGACCTGGAGTTAGCAGTAGTGGTCCTCACCTTGAAGATGTGGTGACACTATCTGATGGGAGAATGTTTTATCGTGTACTTTGATCAAAAGAGTCTCACATGTATCTTCTCTCATAAGGACCTGAACCTAAGACAATGACATTGGATCGAGTTCCTCTAGGACTATGACTTCGAGATAGTATATAATCTTGTAGAGGGGAATGTTTTTGCGGATGCACTTAGTAGGAGGTATGGTATTCAGCTGCTAGGCGAGGCGACAGAGAAACTGGCTACTTGAAATATATACTTTGTGGATAGAGATGGAGCAGTTGTCCTTCTGTCTCTTATAGTTACTCCCCCACTTATTCAGCGAGTCAGAGAGGCATAGCATGGGGACGCTGACTGCAAGACATGACATGCCTAGATATCCATAGGGAAGGTACCTAATGGATTTTCTGAAGGTGGAGAGCACGTCATCCTCTTCAGAGGATGGAAGATTGTACCATTGTCACTTTAGGAAGAAGTGTTGAGGGAGTTCCACACTTCTCCTCTAGCAGTACATCCAGGAGTGGTGAAGATGTTTCAGGACCTCAGACGACAGAACTGGTAGCCAGGTATGAAGAATGTTGTAGCGTAGTTTGTCTCTCGATGCCTTACTTGTCATCAAGTGAAAGCAGACCACTAGGTACAACCAGGCTTGGTTCAGCCTTTAGAGTTCCCATAGTGGAAGTGGTATGGGATATCCATGGAATTCGTGACGGGTCTTCCATGTACATCCAGAGGTCATGACTCGATTTGGGTGATCGCCAACTGACTCACCAAGTCGGCCCACTTCCTACCGATCAGAGATCAGAGTTCAGTAGAGAGCTTGGGATGCCTCTATATTCAGAATATTGTGTGTATACATGGTATACCCTCGATGATTGTCTCCAATCATGATGTACGCTTTAATAACCGACTATAGAAGGGGTTTCAGGAGTCTTTCAGGATGCAGCTTCGCCTGAGCCATGCCTTCCATCCTCATATATATGGTCAGACTGAATGGACCATTCAGACCCTCGAGGACATGCTACATGCTTGTGTCCTCGAAATCAGTCACATCTGGGAGGATCACTTACCTTTAGTGGGGTTTGCATACAACAACAGTTATCACTACACCATCAGGATGGAACCTTTTGAGGCCTCATATGGTCGACCTTACAGGTCGCCACTATGTTGGAAAGACCCTAGGTAGTCAGCACTGCTGGAACCAGAGATGGTATGTGCTACCATGAAGAAGGTTCATATCATCCAAGAGCGGATGAAGACTGCACAGAGAAGGCAGACGTCATATGCTGACAGGAGACGAAGACTTCTAGAGTTCGAGGATGGTTACCATGTCTTTCTACGGGTCTCACCTCAATGAGGTCTATGGAGTTTTGTCTGAGGTGGCAAGTTATCTCTGAGATTCATCAGACCTTTCCAGGTCCTCAGTACAGTAGGCGAGGTGGCTTACCACCTAGATCTTCCACCTTAGCTGAACTGAGTGCACGATGTCTTCCATATATCCCAACTGAGGAGATATGTGCACGACCCTTCTCACATCATCAACCGTGGAGATATGGACATCGATGCTGGGGTGACATTTATGGAGGGTCCAGTAGAGATTGAGGATCAACCAGATTGGGTCCTATGTGGATGGTCGATACCTCTGGTGCGTGTTTTCTGGTAGCACAGGAACCTCCAGGAGATCACATGGGAGCGGGAGCCTCATATGCATGCTAATTACCTCCACTTGTTCCCTTAGTTGAAGTTGTAGATTATGAGGACGTAAAGCCCTGAGGCGGAGAGAATGTAAAGAACCATAATTTCCATGGATATTTTTTTTCTTAAATACATGGGAATTTTACGAGTCTGTGAAAACTGACCACGCGTGATTCTGAGTTCTGCTGTGCCCGGATTCAATTTCTGATGTTTTGTTCGGGTACTTTCAGTAAACGTATGAGTGATTTTTAATAACTTTTGAAACGGAGCTCGGAATTGAAATCTGAGGGAACCGTTGAACTCGCACCACCGATATTCGCTTATGGAGACTTTCAGCTCGACGGTAGTTGGTCGAGAATAAAAGTTAGATTTTGGGTTTTCATAAAAATAATAATAAAATAAAGTGTGCTACACTTTATTTTATTTGAGCCGCTATTTTGGTGTGTGGTGGTTAAAACCTCCCCATAGAGGTTGGAGGTGGGACCACTACACCATAACCTCTCATGAGAGGTTGAGGTGGTGGGTCCCACCCAAACATAACCTCCCATGTGAGGATTAATGTGGTGGGGACCACCTGAGGATGAAACATCTAGAGCTCCCGACTTAATGGTGCCACCCCCCTAATGGAGTCTCTTGATCTCCCCTAATTAATTTTGTGCCTGCACTCATGAATTAATTAGGTGGAGCCCATTAATTTAATTCTACCTATTTGAATAATGTGCCAACGAATTAATAAGATATCAATCTCTTATTATTTCTTTTGGTTGGAATTTCTCTTTGGTGGGAAGCCATTGACGAGAGGATTGTTGGGAGAAGGCTCCAACGAAGAACACTCCTCCCAATGAAGAATGAGGAATACCAACGATGATCCTTCTTAGACTTCTTCCCCAGACACCTACTGACGTGGAACCACTTCCACAACAGTCGTGCGAATTTAGGAGTGGGAGAGTGCGGTAGAAGCAATGAACGACAACTACATCTTTCTTTCAGTGACTCCTTCAAACGTCGACGACCAACAATCAAAGTTAGGGGTCTGTTTTTGAGTAATATTCCAATTCTTATTCTCACCTTCTGTTGGAATGGAAACTTTGAAGAGATTGAAAATAACAATTGAAAATCATCTTCTTACTTATTGATGAGCCGATTATTACTAACCTAAATGCGGAGGGTGGGGGCCAAACCAACATGGCCCGACCCCTCCTCTGTTCTTGTTTGTGTTGATTCTCAGTGAGGTGAAAAATACGGCGGAAGACAAAGGTTGTGATACCCATGACCTCCGTGAACCGCGCCGCCCCCACAGCGCCTCGCACCACCACTGGCCGAACCGGTCGCCCGCCCACACCGCCAACGGCCTTCTCGCGCCCCGCTGGCCTGCTCGAGCCCTCCTGCGGGCCCAGCCCGGCCGGCCTGCGCCATCCGTCGGCCTGCCAACGCGCACCCTCGGCCTGCCCGTGCCCCGCCGGCCTACCTACGTCCTGCCCGGCACCCTCTCAGCTACCTGTTGGCCTACCCAAGCCACCGCCTGGCTTTCCGGCCACCCCGCCAGCTTACCCGAGCCGCACCCCGACTCCTGGCCGAACCGGCTGAGCCACTCCGACCTCCCGAGTCGGTCTGCGGCATCCCTCACTGCGTCACTGGCCAAACTGGCTCGGCCTTCCAAGCCGAGTCATCTGAGTCGCACCCCTCGCGGTGCTGGTCGGACTGACCCAGGCCTCTGGGCTGAGCCACCTACACGACAACCTCCGGGCTGAACCACCCATGCAATCTGTTGGGTCGGGCCTAGAGGACCGGGCCGAACCTAGCAGTCTGACCCACCCAACAGGCCAGTTCAGACCCAGCAGGTCCGACTGGGTCAATCCAGACTGGTTCAGCCCAAACATGGTTTGGCCTTGTTGGTCCGACCGGGTCGGACCAGACCCGGGACCACTACCGACCCCCTTTACTTTCTTTGGCCTTATCTTTGGCACCAAACGTCCGTTTGACGAACCATCAGTGGAACTGGTATTCTTGTAACATGACAGTCTCTTTGAGATTACCCCGCTGCAGTTTGGGGTATATTTGATATACGGTCAGGTTGGATCGTAAACGAATCCAACCGGGGCAGCGAGACTGAATGGCTAATAACTCATAGACCGGGCATCTGATCGATGCGCCGTCTATTGCGTTGAGACCCCTATAATGTGGAGGACCTATGAGATACTTCTAAGTTAGACTTTTTGGCTGTTGATGTATCTACTCTTGGCTTGAGGAGCTGACCCTCCCAGAATTAGGTAGGCTTAGTGGAAACCCTATGGCTGGATGTGCTCCATCTTCTGTTCCGGGATCATTTGTTGGTCCGACAGAACAGTTGGTCCCGGATCCTATGTGGGTTCGACAACTATGACTAATGTTCCTGGATCCTGTGTGGTTCTGACCATTCTGACTTCTGTTCCTGGATCATGGGTTGGTTCGACAAAATAGCTAGTCCTGGATCCTGTGTGGGTCCAACAACTCCAAATTATGTTCCTGGATCATGTTTTTGTCAAACAAAATAGCTGGTCCTAGATCATGTGTGGGTCCCACAGGTCCATGTTCTGTTCCGGGATGATGTTTTGGTCTGATAGAATAGCTGGTCCTGGATCCTGTGTGGTTATAACAGCTCCAACTTCTATTCTTGGATCATGTGTTGGTCCGACAGGATAGTTGGTCCTAGATCCTATGAGGGTCCGACAGCTCAGATGATTCAGTGGATATATCTGATCATCTCTATCTCTCTACATAAGTTGTATACCTGTGTGATCTGATTTAGTGATTTATGTGTTTTCTTCGTGATTGAGATGGGTTACTTGGTAACATAGGTATATATATGGGCATATATCTAAGTAATGGATATATGTTTATTTCTTACTATGTGGTTTATCCTTGTTGGATTTTGTGAGACCTTGAGGGTCTCAGGATCTCTAATGACTATCATTATATTCACCCATGGACGGCCACTGACAACGTTGACCGAGGTTGAGTGTACAAGGATTGGACGGTACCCGGAGGATACTGAAGGACAAGAAGTGCTGAGGAGGATATTTGTACCTACCCTTCAGGTAGGATCCATGTTGGAGGATCCAGGAGATTCTCTTTACCTTTCAGCTATTTTGTCCCTTTCAGTTTCATTGTACTTTACAGTTTGCCTTGTATTTCCGTCCACTTTACTTTTCAGTACTTCTTTGTATATAGTTTTACTTAGTGTTTTACTGCCATCTTATACTCTGATTATGTGTTTTTATAGTTTATAAAGGCAATTCCTTCTTAGTATTTGGGTTTTACACCTTTGGTGCTAGTCGCCAGCCCCTGGCCAATGGAAGGCGGGCTTGGGGTAGTCACGGAACGGGACCCGGGGGATGGGTCATGACATTCCAGTTTTCACCTTTTAATGCACATATACCTCTCCATGCAAAGAAAGTATAACTTTTTGGAAAGTGGGTGTTTTCATATCAAATATTCATGAATTCTATGAACTCTAGATACGATCAATGATGTAGGTTTCTAGTATCAAGTGTAACTACTAAATCTGATCACTCTGATTAGAATAATAGAATGAGGTCAAATGTTTCTAAATATTCCTTTCAATATCAAGGTTAAAACCAAACATGTTGGATTCATATCTCCAAATAATTTGATAATACTCACAAACCATGACGATATTTTTAGTGTTATCTTTAGCCTTCAAATAGAGATAATAGGATTAACCAATGTGTTGGCCAGTCCATTTGAGATGATCATTAATAGGAAATTTTTTTTCTAGATTCTCTCGAGTAGAATGATCCTGGAAGGTTGAATGTAATGTACCTTAAAATTAATCCTCCTTGATGGCGAAATACTTGATCTTTTACATTGAATCATGTAGTGGCCTTTTTCATTGAGGCTTTTCCAAGAAGAATGATATCCTCAACATAAAAAGTGTGTGAAGGGGTAAAGTTACCCCTCCCATATTTAATTGGCATATGTATTCTAATTTGAGAAAAGTAATTAATTCATTTACGTAGATAATCATTATAAATGGAAAAAAAGAATCCATGAGAGAGGCTCCCCTTTCCTAACACCCCTGCTGCATTGGAAAAAACCTCTTGGAGACACATTAATTAGAATAGTAAGCCTTAAAAATTAATAATGATGTAATCTAATTTAATAAAGGTATTGTAATAGTGATACCTTCTTAAGAAAAAATTGGAAATTCAATTTTATTATGTCAAACTCCTTGTAAATTTCAACTTTTAGTGAAAAGTTGCCTTTTTCATATTCATTATGTTAACACTTTATGAGGTTGTGAATAAGAAATTTTTTATTTTTATTCTAGAGGAAAAATTAATCTTATTTGGGGTAATTTGATCCATAATTATGCTTCCTATCCAACCTATAATGGTCATACTATTGATTTTATGGAGACTATTCTTAATGAAAACTGTTCTGAAGTCCTTGATGTCAATAGAATTATATTTCTTGGGTATAAAAGTAATGAAGTTAGAGTTGATTACATGGGGAATAGATGTATGAGTGGATAATTCCTTGATTTCTATCTTGACTTTATTGACCATTAAGAGGTCATCTAGTTTGGAATGAGCTGGGGTGTCTTAATCCTAATTGTAAATTTGACTGCAAAAAAATTATTTATGTAGCATCATTAATCTCTAGATCAGACTTAGAGAAATATATCCTTGTCCATTACCATAAGAACTTTTTTATATTCTTAATTTTCTAGAAAACCTCTTTAATGCGATCCCAATAGATTCCACCCTCTAGTCCTCCAAAATAAGCTCCCTACATCCAAGAATAAAAACTCATTCATTATTCAAATGAATGGGTAGAGGAACTAAACTTGTCATATGAATAGAAAATTCATCAATGATAGGATTATGATCTAAGTGTTATTAAAGAGGGGTGAATCCTATAACCTCATTAGGACAACTCATATAATCTATTTTCATAAATCATATATATACCTTAATTTCTTAATTACTATTCAATGAATATCTATTCCATGTTAAATAATCCCTAGTAGATGTAATTTCAAAAGATTGCATTGATTAGTGCAGGAGGAGGACTTAGATGCTATATTTTTATTAAAGCTATATCCAATTTTTTCATTCAACACCAGGATTGTAATAAAGTCCCCCAAAACCAACCATTCATGATTCATATTATCAGATATAGATTTAACCTCCTTCCATAGAAACCTTCATCTAATGTATAAGGTGGATTCATACAAAAATAGTGTAGATATAGGATAGCATAAAATGTTGAAGGAAACAGAAATACTAATATATTTCATAATTCATGTGCTAATATGGATTCTTTTATGTTTAAAAACCCATAAATGGTCCCTATAGAGAATGTGATGATTCTGAGAAATGAAATTATACCCAATAGAGTCCCATTTGAAATTATTATAGTTTAAAAAACATCATTTTGGCTCATAAATTCCAATAAAAATGGGTTTATAAGCCAAAACAACATTTATAAGTTCCTTAACCCTTAGATCTTTCCCAACCCCTTGACAATTATAATAAAAATAGGCATTTATTGAGGGCCTTGCTCCTGTCTGAGTACCTCCTTATTATGTCACAATTAAAGGACATTTCCTTATTCTCCCTTTTCATTTTTTGGTCCATATATTATGTTCCAATCCACTATTAAATCCTCCATGTTCCTATCTACAAAACTTTTATTCTGATTATAATTTCTTTATAATAAATTTGTTTTTTTAGTTCTAATTTTATTAGGATTCGGATCCTCAACATCATCATCCCAAAAGGTACCACTATATGGAGTGAAATTGTTAGTGGAATTTAAATTCTTAGAAGTTTTTTCCTTGGATGGGTGTCTTCTAGAAGCCTTAGAGCAAGGTACATGTGAGAATTCACCCACAAAGACAGTGTGTTCAACATGTTTTTTTGGTTATTTATCCTTATTATCATTCAGTATAGGACTGATAGGTGAACTAGTTGGATATACATGAGAGCCCCATGTATTGAAAAAAAATCCAGGTAGTACCATATTCATGCTTCTTAGGGGTTATTTCACTTACCTCCACCATATTAGCCTCCTCAAAGTGGTCACCAGAAATGGAAGTATCAAGTGAACTATTTCCTTTTGGATATTCTGATGAAATCCCTCCATTAAGGTTCTATACATTTCCATCAGCCCTAGAAGGTAATAATTTTCCTTATATATTTATGGTTTCATGTCTAATTTTTGTACCTTAATTATCACAATAAGGATCGAGGTTAACATCCACATCCTCTTCAACAATATTGGTACCATTAGAAATTCCATTTCTCATGTCCCTAGAGGTTGGAAGTCGATTACCCTTAAAATAAAGTACTTGTAGATCATACTCGGAAATCAGTTCAAAGTTTCCTATCATAGCTCCATAGTCACTAATAGTAAAACAAGAATTGTCCAAAAATATATAGAGTTATCTTTGTTGACATCTTGAGACCACCCAGTAACTGGTATAGAATGTTCATGTTTTCTACAGATTTCGTCCATAGGATTACCCCTGTCTCTCAATTCAAAATCACATAGGATTTTCTAGAGGATAAGTTTCCATTAACATCAGAAGGATGAATTTTATCATTTCCCTTATTCTACAATTGGCACCATCGTGCCCTTTAAATTTTCAAAAACTACATTCCTTATCTCTATTAAATTCAAAGGTGAGATTCCCAAAAACCCATAACTCATTTAGAATCTAGGATTCCTCTCATATTGGATGGAAATATTGATGTTATCATCTCTTGTTGTCATCACCACCTCTTCTACTAGTGTTCTAGAATTATCACCCTCCACCATAATTTTATAATAATGGTTGGATCCTGGATTATCAGTCTACTTTTCCATTCTAATAGGATTCACAACATCATATGTTATATCCCATAAAATATTTTTGTTCCAATATAACAACTATTCAATATAGATATGAATTTCCATATGTGTTTGAGTGTTCCTCACATTAATAGGGTCTATATTCCTATATCATTCATAGATTCTTAGAAAACTAGGCTTCAGGGTGATTGAACCAATGATCCATGCTCTTCTCTTAGAATAATTAGGGGTAAAACCCATATGGTAGTATCACCTTCCCATTTTCATCATTATCCAATCATAAAATCCCCATATTTGTATTTGAGTGAAGTCATGAAATTTTTAGAGATTCTCACCCTTCGGAACTAGAATCCATGCAATAATGGAGTACTTACAAAAATTAACCATCTTTTTCATGACCTCTTAATTAAATTAAAGATGTCAAACGATACACTTCTTGATGATTCTTCTAGGATGAGGTATGTCAAAATCCAAAAAAGAAATATTGGAATTATATTTCACCACCTCTGTAAATTACCATTTCTAACTAGAATAATAATATGGAGTTCATATCTCCAAGAATCGCTTACTTGATGAAAGGTGGAATAGTTACTTATTCCCAACATGGTCATTCAGAGTTGGACATTTTGATCTATCCACATATTTCATCTTCTCACAGGCTTTGATATCCCTATGGTTTTGATTTTTCTTGTATCCCCTTACTCTATCATTCCATTTTTAAATTTTTAACCATGTATGTCATCAGAAACACATATCTATATTGACTGAAGTCATTAAGTAGTTGTTAAATATTTTTTATATTCCCCCCTTTCTTGTCTACTCATTGGTTTACATACATTGTTATGTATTATGTACAATAATACACTATCCCTACCACATTATCCACAAAAAGGTTATTTTTTCATTTCTAATAATAAATAAAATTTTCAATTATAAAATTGTTTAAAATAAATTGATTTAAACAATATATTTATATAGATATTTTTAGATGTGTTTCTTATTTATATTTCTAAGGAAAAAATTGTAAATAAATTTACATTTAATATCAAAATTTTCATTATTATCTTGAATGTAATGGACTATATTATCCATGTAAATAATGACTAAATTACTCACCATATTTACAATTCCATAAAACATTCATTCATATATATTTAAAATCTCTTGTGCTTAATAAAAATTGAGAAAATAATCATACCCAAATAAGATATAGAAATAAAAACTTTATTTATATTTGTATCATTTTAATAATTTTCTAGTTCTAAACTAATTCATTAGATAAACATATATCATAAATTTTGACTTATAATGTGGAAACCCTTTCCTCATTTTAAATGTTTATATATAATTCCCCATTATTCAATTGTCTCAAATTTTTAAGAATTTATTTATAATCATAATAGTGTGATACACACCCAGTATCTTATAACTATGATTCAGAATCATAGAAATCGGTTTCTATAACATTCACCCACATATACTCAGAATAATTTTCATCAAGAAAAATTTTCCAAATTAGATACTAATATATTAATTTATAAAACTAACATTTATAAAATCTCAAAATGATGTTAATGTTTCATTCTATAATAGACAACACAACATATCTTTATATGAGTATCATGTTTTATATTAGTTCAATATGAAATTTTACTGATCATACTTCAACTAAAAATGTTGAACTTATACATATATATATTTAGTTATAAAAAATCATATTTCCATAAATATTGGATCATTTTTCCATTTCACCCAACATTAAACTATTTTAGTAGGACACTATGACAATCATATAAAATATTCCTACAAAATACTTAAGTAAACAACTCCTTGCCCAATTTATCATACAAATTATCCTATCATCATTAATTTGGGAGCCTAATACAAATATTTAAATATATATTCCCTAAATCATTTACATATATAACATATATTTTTTTGGTAAAATATAAACAATATGAAAATATTTTTTGTATGATATAAAATGGTTTTTTAATGCATATAATGTGTATTATATTATTTAATTTATAGATAATCATATATCATAGAATGATATCCCAGGATAATACCTTAAAAATAATAAGGTATAATTTTACCTTATTGTAAGGATCAATTTCAATTTAATCATATAGTAAAATACGTATATATGGTATGGCATATATATGATACTTCCTATGATAAAGATGGAGGATAAATCTTAACAGTTAATTTTTGGATGAGATATTCCACATAATCTATTATTTAAGAAGTGTTATGTAACATCTTAGAATTCAGTAACCGATATTTCATGTTTGATTTATTACAATGACATAGATTCAAGGATTCTAATATTAAATTACAAATCAATTTTGTATTCATGAAGAATGTTAAACATACATAATACCCATTTTTCATTTGTAATAAAATATAAAACATTGTAATAAAAATCCTTTATAATCATTAAACATATTCATATAATTATTCTTTATAGCATAGGGGAAAGGAAAAAAAATAAGGGTCATCTCAAATGATTGGTAGGGGTTATGTACAATGTAATATATAATGAGTAAATAAGGAATGATCAATTTTTCAATGTATATAACTGAAAACATATTTAATTAAATCAATAACTTTAGAAAAAAAATGATTCTATGGATAATATCAATGAAATAATCTCATGAATAATAATAACTTAATTGTTATTGAGTACAATTATTAGTATCATATGTTATGGCCATACATCTTGATATCTGTATTGTAAAGTATTTTTACTAAGATGATTTAATCGATTGGTTGGTATACATTAAAAACCCATTTAATTTAGAAAAATAATTTTTCTCATGAGACCTATCAATGAATCAAAGGGCTCTCTATAAATGGTCCACACTATCCATAATATCTCTAAATAATTCATCATATATTTAATGATTAATTAAACTTATAAACAATATTCCTTATCAATAAATATCTATATATAATAAATAATATAGAATATCAATATTTCCTTAGTTAATCAAATAACATTAAAAGTACAATAGTGTATGTAGATGTAGTATACGATTTATAAAATAATAATATCCCTCATATAAATAATATGGATACTTAATAAAAACTTAATTTAAAATGATCACAATAAAATAAATGTTTCTTGACAAATTTAATGACCACAAAATTAATAATAGATAATAGATGACCATATATTCTTTATAAATATATGTTTTGAAATAAAATCATTTTATTTGAAGAAATAAATAAAATCAATGAGAAATTAAAAAATACTGTTCCATTTAAGAATTTTACGTGTAAAAATATTTAAAACATGTATAAGAAGCTAAATATTATAAAATTTTTATGGTGTAATGAATGTATATTAAATCCATATACATTAAAAACATACATTTATACTTTTTATTAAGAAATTAGAAAAATATTTTAGAAAAAATTAGAAAGATTCCATTCAAACATTTTTAAAATGAAATGATAACTTAAAATCCCCTTAAAATAATATTATTAATAAAAACTTCTTTTGTAAAACAATTTTAAAAAATATATACATGGAAGAAAATATATGTGATTAAAATAGAAACAAAAATAATTTTTTTAAAAGTTTTTTCCCTTGATTAAAGGTAACTTTTAAATTGAAACTACTTGAAAGATTAAAAATGAATTGAAACATTAATCATCATTAATTAATAATTATTCATGTTAAATATATCAATGGTTTTGTATGTATTCCATAAATAAGTAAATAGGTTCATAAAACCAAATATGTCTCAATAGAGTTGCGATTGAGATTAAATTCCATTAAATCACACATCCCTTAAGTTGAAAAAGATTTAAAATCATGTATAATGGTTTTAAACATGTTATTAATTTATAAAATACCCATATTAATATTTATAATATCATATATTATCCATTTATAACATATTATCATTTATTCATTAATATTATTTCATTATTACTATAGTTTTGGGTGTTAATTGATGTGCATTCTTATGCATTCTTTTCTAGGAATGTTCTGGTTATTATCCATAGGATATAGTAAAATAATATCTAAAATTATTATATTGTTATAAATATCATATTTTTTTCATTATATATCATTATATAATCATTTTTTTATTTTTACCTGAAAAATGAATCGCATCGCTTCGTGGAGAAGGTAGGTCATACATATAAACAATCTACATTATAAATAAATTAATGGGTGAAATGGTAAGAAATTAAATTATGTATTAAATTTATAGAATAAATATTATGTCATAATTATTATATATATTTATTATTTCTATCATTGTGACTATTAATGTGATTCTGTGATGGAAAACAAATTACATTAGTTCGTGAGGCGGTAGTTTGTTGTGCACATGAGCAATGGTCTTTATTCACATTTGATGGATATGAAGATGGATAAATATTATTAAATAAACATTAAAAAATATCACTACATTTTAGATAATTATTTTATTATCTTGTAATTATTAATATATAATTTAAGGTGATAAAAGAAGAAGTAAAAAAATGAAAGAGTGTGGTGAAGACAATTACATTTTCTTAGAAACCACTTTTGTGGATATCAAAATCTCTAGGTTTGGCCTTTTTGGAATAATAAAATCAATAGATGATGTATAATTATGTTAGGGAGAGATTTTGGTAGGTTTTGGTCTAGATAAATGGCATAATAGGTGATAATAAGTGAGGGGAGGATGTGCCCTTCTATAATTGAGGTGAGTGTAATACTTATAATTTTAATGGTTTTACAATAATGTCATGTCACTTTCCTATAAAAATGGATCCCAAATGGATAATATTAGAGGGATTTTTAAAATATATCCCACAAAATGTTTTTGAGAATGTTTTAGGGTCTTTTTAACTCTTATCCATATAGATTAACCCTGTAGTAAATCTATTTTCACCTTAACCTTAGTAATTGATTTTTATGGTTTTTAATAATCATTTTGACCAAAAAAATATAATGAAAATAATAACTAGTATTATTTATAATGATTAAAAACAATGAATCAATTTTATTAAATTCAATTAACATAAGTGGTGGAATTTAATTTAAAAATAATCCTGTATGTTTTCGAAAAATGATTTTTCAAAATTTTCATTTTTCGAGCATAAGATGATATTGCATTAAATATTTGGATAAATATAATAATTATATGGTTTTAAATTCATCTAGTTAGATATATAATTTTTAAATTTAATTTATATATTTAATAATAAAACATGATTTTAATTAATTAAAATGAAAAGACATTATGTATTTAAAAACAGTTTTCTGAAAAATATCCCTTTTACCTCCAATGATCTAATTTTTATTTCTATAAAATTGAAATTAAATAAAAATTTAATTCTATAAAATATAAAAAATTGTTAAAAAAATTATGAATATTGAAATACTATATTTTCAATCATTTGTAAAGCTTATTTCCAAGTGAAATTTTTAAAAACTCATTCTTTGCATATTTTGACAAAGTATGCTCAAAATCGATATTCACCCTATCTAAATAGAATTTTTGTGAAATGAAATATTAAAATGTTAATTATATTAAATATTTATTAAAAATATGGATCTCTTACTATTTTAATATTGGGATCAATATTCTATCCACCTACAAAAATTTCATCCTAGGAATTTTCATAGATATTACTTTCTTAACAAATGAGGGTAGTTCTTCTTCATAACATCATAGTATTCCCAAATTTTATCCTCTATTTTATTATATCTTAAAGTATCTTTACTATTTTATTCATATGATTCCTCAATACTTTCTTTTATTAAGAATCTATATGGTATTTTATAGTACGACGAATCTGGTTCCAATTATATTTCATCAATGGTGAGAACATGCATTGGTTCTAAAATATACTTCCTTAACATTGATATGTGAAAAAAATAATTAATTTAGAAATAATTGGTGTAATTTCAAAATAGTAATCCATATCTAAAATTCTTTCTTGGACTTTAAAATGTTTTATGTATATGGGGATCAATTTCCCTTTCTTACCAAATCTTATAACACCCTTCTATAAAGATATTTTGTAGAAAACATGATTTTCTACTTAGAATAAAATTATTTTATTTGGTAATTGACATAATTATTTTTTTATATTTTGGTTTAGTTTAATATAATTCTAAATATTATTTACCATTATTAGTGTCCCAAAAATAAGTTCTGGGGATATAAGCTTTCTTTCACCAACTTTATCCCAGTGTGTTTGAGTATGACATCTCTTTCTATATATTGCTTCATACGACACCATTTAAATACTTGAACGGTATATTTTATTATAGTAATACTCTAAAAATTTAAATACAAATACCATATACGTTTAAAGTCAATTTATATTATCTCAACATGTATCTTAGTGTTTGAATATTCCTTTATAACTATTTATCTTTTTAAGGGTGACAAGCAGTTTACAAAATAAGATCAATAATAAGATCATTCTGAAGAATTTTCCATTATGTTTATGTAAGTCATATATCATGAACAGAAATATTACAATAGTTTCACCATTAATTCCTACAACTTCATTAATATAGTGTCTTATAGGATACTCAATAGTTAAATATTCTCTTATAGTAAGTAAATGTGCATATTTGGTTAGATGATCAATAATAATCCATAGTGAATCATTATTTCTAGTATTATTTAGTAATATAGTGAGAAATTCCCAATAAATTTCATCCCATTCCCACAAGAAAATAGGTATAGGTTTCATTACTCCTCTAGGATATTTTATCTCAACCTTCACTTATTTAAAAACCATGACACTTGATAGTATTAAAAGTTCCCCACTTTATATTGTCCCACCAAAAGTATTCCGTCAAATACTTATACATCTTGGTGTTACCAATGTGTATAGTGAAATTTGAGATATGGTAATCATCCAAAAATTTACTTTTTAGCTCATGTATATATAGAACACATATATTCTTTCCATATTTTGTAACACCATCTTCATATATGAATAATTCCAATTTCCCATCATTAATAGATTTAATTTTCTATTGATAATATCATCTTCAAGTTACAAAATTTTAAACTTTTCGAGTAAATTTATTTTGGAAATAATTTGAAAAAATATTTATGCTTCCCTTTCTGTAATAATTTCCATATCCAACACCACAAAATCCATGAATAAAGGATCCATGTCAACCCTCATTTTGGTCAGCACTCTGTGATCTTTCAGGCTCAATTCATTCTCTACCTTATTTTCCTTCCATTGTGGTAGTGTATTGAGAAATAATAATCCTTTACTAGATTGAGACATCACCTTTTACTTATATTGAGTTATTTCTATGAAAATATTTATCTTAATATCTTATGGTCAATGTATATCGCACATATTTTACTATATATATAATGTATCCATATACTCAAAGTAAATATTGAAGCTTCCAACTCAATATCATGGATTGAATAATTCTAGTAATGATTCTTTAATAACCCTGGTACAAGTATAATATCTTTATCATTATATATAAAGACACAACCTTGTACCTTCTATGATATATAACTATAAATCACAAATTTATCATTTCATGATGGTAGAGTCAAAATCATAGAATTCAAAAATATATTTTTCAATTATTCAAAATGTTTCTCACATTCCTTTTTCCTTATAAACATAACCGCTTAACATGTAATCTGGGTTTACTTTCCCGCCAATTAGGAAGAATTTTGAACAAATCACTAATAGTAACCTTCTAAACCAATGAATCTATATACCTAGATTATGATTATTGGTTTAGAAAATTGTTTTACTGAATTTTACTTTATAGGATCAACCGAGATTTCATCCTTGGAGAGAATGGGTCCAATAAAAGAAACAATATAAAACCATGATTCACAATAAAAATTTACCATATAACTCTTTTCTTATAATAGTTTCAAGAATGATCCTAAATTTAGTATAATGGTACTCAAAAATTTTAGAATACACCAATATATCATCAATAAATACTGCAAAAAAATTATCAATACATTACATTAATACTCTATTCATTAGATTCATACAAATATATGATTCATTTGTCAATCAAAAATTTATCATTATAAAATAGTAATTTCTATACATTATTTGAAATTTTTTATCTATAATATCTTAGTTATTTTCTCAGAATTTACGATACCTAGAATAAAGGTAAATCTTTGAAAAATATTGAGAACTGTGAAGGTGATTGAATAAGTAATCATTGTGAGATACAGGATACATGTTCTTTGTCATAATTTTATTTATTTCTCTATAATCATTGCACAGCCACATATATCCATTGTTATTATTAATTAAAAGAATAAGGTCTCCCTAAGTTGAACCATTAGGGATCATAAATCCCATATCACAAAACTCCTCTAATTATTTCTTCAACTCCACTAATTCTACAATGCCCACTCTCTAGGGAGTATTTTATATAGGTCATGCATTAGGAATTAAATCAATTGAAATATCATATTCATGATCTAGAGTATTTATAGATAATTCCTTTTTAAATACATCAATTTATTCTTATATAGTAGGTATATCCTCAATTTGAAAAAAAAATCCATCTTTAGGTTGTGTCTTCTCTATTAGGTCAGAATGGAAAGAACAGAGACATAAGAGGGGGTAAATTTTTTTCTTTTAAAAACATGATACAAACAACAATTAAACCTTGAGTAGAAATTTATTCATTCCATATATATTAAATATTATTGATAAGTAGAAAATAAATAAAGAAAGAAATGATTCATATTGATATATAGTGGTTTAGGGTAAAGAGATCCCTCAGTCCAATCCAACAACACTCTCTCTATGATCTTGGTGGTTTTCAATAGTAGTTCGTATTATCTACATAGCCATACAACTAAGTTAATTTAGTTAAAACCTCTACAAAAAGGATTTTCCAAGGACTTATAGTTATTTTATAGGGAACCAAGATATCCACAACATAGTATGATAAGATAATAATCAACCAAGACTGAGTATGAGTAGTCAACACTTCAGTAGAAAATATTTTGAGAGGGAGAGCTTGAATACTAATTTTTCTCACTATTTTAGCAAAAATTGATAGATGAATATGATATTTAATAAAATAAATAAGTATAAAAATATTCTTCAATATCAAACTATCTTCCATTAAACAATATCAAAGAAAACACTAAGAATATAGTCAAACATGTATGTCTCCAAAGTGTAGCTCTGGTAGATATTTTTTTAAGTATTAACAAAATATTAACAAAGAAATATTGTAGTATAAACAGTGATACTATCAAAAAAATAAGAATCATAAAAAATATATATCCAAAGTACAACTCTAGATACAATGAAATGTAATTATTTTAGGATACACATCTATCTTTGTATCTTGATTAAAAAAACTCCCAGTATTTAACATGGTGGTCAATTTTCTTCATGTAAAATAAATCCATAAATATTACATGATAAATCATGTTTATTAAAATTCAAAACATTCAAATAAATTCTTAAATTCTCTTAGAAATAGGAAATTTTTTTGTGTAATATGATCCTTTGAATTGGTCTTTAAAAAGTTTTAAATAAATATTTAATCTGGTGAGACTGTTGAAGAAATCACAAAAAAATAATCTATAATTTTAAACTCTATATTTGACAAAGTCAAACATAGGGTTTCTTTATGCAATTAAAAACATAAAAATTATGGTTTAAAACATATGGTTGATTGTAAAATAAAGGATAATGAAGCATATGTATGTTCCTCAAACATAGGGTTGCTTACAAAAGTAGGGTTCATGATCAATATGTTTACTCCAAATGTAGGGTTTGAAAGTATAGATACTTACAAAAACTAGGGTTCACAAATCAAATGTTCCACTTAAAACATAGGCTATAAATAGTTTTTTCAAACTAATTATAAAAAAGTCCAGAATATTAATACTTTGATAAATCAAATAAACTCCCATAACATTAAAGTATAAAAATGGTTGCATAATAAATTGATTAATCCAATAATCATTATCCAAAAATTCACTTAAATTAACATCATTAGAAACATATATATGGTTGTTTGTAAAAATAAAAAACAAAAATAAATTATAAAAATTCTTGGATAAACACATTTCCATTAATATTTACCTTTGTTATGATCAAAAAACTCATAAAACCTATAATATGATAGACACCAAAATATAGGTATAAATTGGATAATTAATAACATAGAGATATAAATGACAGTTTAATCCAAAATTTCAAAAATAAGAAATGAAATTTCATAAACATGGGAATAAATAAAAATATAGTAAAAAAAATTACAAATAAATTTTTCCCATATATTTTCTCTCATTTGTTTACATATATATTTCCATACATCAATCCCAATTAATTTCTTCCACTTTTTGTGACATCAAAAATAAATTAATAAATAAATTAATGTATATTTTACCTATAAAGATACATAAATAATTATATTATAATAAGGAAATAAAAAAATAGTTATGACAAAAACATGAAATTCTGATATAGATTTTTAAAAAACGTGATTTACAAAGATATTTTGGATTTTATTTTAAATTGACTATGGTGGGGGAAAAAATTAAATATTTTTTAATGGTTAAATGATTCATATTAAAACTCCAAACAATGAACTCCTTTACTCACATCAGCTAAAAATTTAGACAGTAGTTCTATTCTTCTTTGAATATCTTTAGATGTTTGTTCAGTCAAAGACAAAGATAGTTATCGAACTAAAAACTCTTTTAGTTCATTAAGATTTTGAATAAAAATTGATTAATGTCTAATTTTATCTATTTTAATTTCAATATCCACTTTAAATAAACAAAACTATTATCTATAAATTGAGGTTTCACTCAAACTTTTACACTTCCTTTGAAGAGAAAAAAAACTTTTGAAACATAAGGATTTTACAGATCTTCATAATATTTTCTAAATCTTTTTAGATCACCATGAATATTTATTAAGACTCATTTTCGAAGATTAAAATTATACATCAATATTACATAAGGAATTATATATTTAGATATTTTAGAATATTAAACTTCTTGTTCTTAAAAACCAAGTATTTCTATACATTTTCCAAAATGTTTTTCTAAGGAACCCTCAACAAAAGAAACCGATTGTTCTCTAAATAGATCAGTCATATCTTTAGGAAGATAATTATCTTTATTATCAAATTATTTTTATATTATCTTAAAAAAATATTCTAAATGACTAAATAGAATCAAATGAACCAAACCTTGAATTCTTATCATTTGAGAATAACATTTCATTGATCTTGATGTGCTAGAACTATTCATGTCACTGAGACTGACTTCTTTAGTAGTCATTGATTTGTACATTCAAATAAGGAATAGGAAAAGTTTTAGACAGTTTGATAAGGAGTTATAGTTTTAAATAAGAAGAATTAAGGATTTTTTGACAGTTTTCAAGAAATGTATCAAGTTCTCGAGGATAAAACACGGTAATAATTTCTTATTTTTTAGTTGAAGGAGTAGTTTTATTTTTGAAAATTATTTTACAAGAATAAATTTAAATTATTTACAATATTTTTAAAAAATAAGATATTTTTGAATCAAATTAGTTTTATGAAATAAAATATAGACATAGTTCTTCATTGAAATTAAATAAACTTATCATTATTTATGTGATTAAAATTAATAAAGGAAAGACTAAAAACTCCCCTTGAATAATAGATTCTCTCAAAAACTATTATTAATATTTATAAAACAATGTTTAATGAAATAAAAATGAATTTTAGAATAATAAAATTTTCCACATATTATAATACGCTGGTAATTTTGTTAAACATATTAATATGAAATTAAATTATGCAGTTTTTATAATATTGATAAATGCATGATGTTATTATAATTATTCAATAGATCATCACATAAATGATAAAATATTTAATAGTTCAATCATAAATGGAAGTATTTCATTAATGTTAATTGCTTCATTATTGAGGATATTTTATTTCAAATAAATAACTAAGTCAGTTTTGATCAAAAAAAAGAATAAATATCCATTCTCCAAAAATCCATCCGTAAATATAAATTTGGATTTTAGGTGCATATATCTGCAAAATATCAAACACAATTTCATTTCAGTAACCATATGATTTTGGGATTGATATTGTTATCAAATAAATATTTATGTAACCAAATATGTTTACTTTTTTTGATAAAATACGGATTCATTAATGTCAAAAATCAGCAGACATACAGACGTGAAGCCATGAAGGAAAATGGCCCTGCCGGAGCTGGTTGTCATCAAAGGGGTCAGATGCCGCAAGTTGATGGGCATCATTTTTTCCTTCCATTTTGGTAAAGGAGAAGGTGCATAATATAAAGCATTGATGGAGAGATAAAATTTCCCTAATGAGGGCTCCAAAGTACTGAAGTCCTCCATCGTTGAGGTTGATAGCATTGATAATGTTGAGGTAGTCTGATTCGAGGTTGACTTTATCCCATCCATGGTCTTTAGCGAGCATCAATCTGGTGAGGATGGCAGCAGCCTCAGCAACCAAAGGTTCCTATAAAATACAATATAATGAATTATAGATAATTCTTATGAATAATGAACATGTTTGACACCACATAATTGATTTTTTATAAAATATATGTTATTATCCTAATGTCTATTTATTCCAAAGGGAAACAATTTAACACTAGATATTCTCTTTCTTTTTTAACCGGGAACAAATAACTTTCAATATAATTTGGGGTTGTGTCAATTACATACAATTAAAAACATAACCTTATTATTAGATTGATTTTTACCAATAATTTTATTTAAATAGTTTTCTCTATTAATAATCATGCTAAAGTATTTTTTTTTTGAATTTATCAACGTCATCTAATAGTTTTTTAATTTTATTATCATCCAAAATTAAAGAAATTTTGGAATAATTAGATAATTTGGGGTTGTTTCTATTACATACTATTTAAAACATAATCATATTATTAGATTGATTTTTACCAAGAATTTGATTCAAATATTTTTTTCTATTAATAATTATGCTAAAGGATTTTTTTGAATTTAAAAACTTCATCTAATAGTTTTTTAATTTTATTATCATCCATAATGAAATAACATTTGGAATAATTATATCTTAAATCGTTACTCTATTTTGATAAACTTCCTTTATCAGTAGTAATATCATCATAAGATATTATTATTTTTCTATGATTTTTATTTAAAGAATCAAAATTTTTTAAATTGAATAAAATATTCATTATTTAATTCATCATAAGAATTTTTTCAGAATTATAACTTTTAGAGTAACAAGTTTGAACCTCATCACCATGAGCCATAAGAAATTGTTTACCATTTTATTTTCATGCTTAGATTCAGAGTTTGTGGTGGATTCATCACTTGAATCACTATAACCACCCCATTTATCCTTCCTTGATTTAATTCCTTTTATTTTATAATAATTATTCCTTTGGGATTTAATCACATTATAGTTAGTATTTATGTGATTTTTACCTTGAATTCACAACATCTATCTTATTTATTTCGTTTTAACATTTATTTATCTTACTATATAGTTTTCTAAAAAATGTATGATGTTCTAAAATATATTTACTTGAATCCGGATAACTTGAATTAGAATATTCTTACATACTAATTTTGAGTAAATAATATTCTTTTTTATTATAGATATGATTTTCAGCTTCTTAAATCATAGACACTTCATCAAGGTGAAAATGAGTTATTTTTTCTTCAACAATTTAACTGGTTTGGATTTGTGAATAGAATAAAATATTCTATTAAACTTTGAAGTTAAAAATCTATGTACCATTAATGTATGATCTAGTTCTGGAATGGTTCTCCTAAGTAGAAACATCATTGAAATTTTCTATAAATATTCAATTCATATGAGTGATGATTTCATATTCCTGCATCCTGAATATATCAAATTTAAATGTTTTAGTGTCATAAATTTGTTTCCAAACATTATTAGTTCTTTTATAGCCAATAGAAATGGTCTACCACATCTCATATACAATTTTACATTGAGAAACTCAAATAAATCTATCACTTCCCAACCCACACACAATATCATTTATAAATCTTGAATTAAGATTATATTCATTCTCTTGAGAATAATTCCACTTTTCTAGATATCCTTTAGTAATTTCATAGAAATTAAATACATTAAAATAAATTAGTATTACAAGGATTTTAAAATAATTAATCATGTGATCTATCCAACATCCATAATTATCACCATTAAAATATGATTCATTAATCATTAGTATTCCATATCTAAGATCATCCATTTACTATTTATCTTCTTCATGATATTTTACTTTGAATTTTTATAGTCAGAAGAAATATAACCACTTGAGATAAGAATTTAGATACTAATTATTGGCATGTGAAAAAAAGTAAAACTCTTAATTTATTTTTATAAAAATAAATATAGAAAAATAGCTCTTCCTTTGATACCAATTATTAGGTTGGAATGTAAAATATGGACACATAAGAGTGGGATAAATTGTGTTCCTTTAAAAATTAGATAGATATAATACTTATTTATAGAGTTTAAAAAGATTCTTTCCTTCTCTATTAAGGATATGTGAGTAGTGGAAAATAGATTTAGAAAATAATAGCACACAAAAATATATAACGGTTCAGGGAAAAGAGATCCCCTAGTCCACTCCACCAATACATTCTCCACGAGGTAAGTGATTTTCACTAGTACATCCTCTTTTCTAGATATTTTTATAACTGAGTGAAAGCAGTTGACACCATTATTGTATGCATTTTATTGGGCCTTAAAGTTATTTTATAGGGAATAAAGATATCCAAATCTTAGTATGAGAAGTTGATACTAAAAAAAACTGAGTATGAGATGTTTAAACTTCAATAGAAAATAGATTGAGGTAAATAGGTTGAGTACTGGTTTAGATCATAGTTGTAGCTATAACTGATAGATATAAATTAACTTCAACGAAACACAATACTTAAAAAATATTCTTCAATGTAAAAAATGATTCTTTTAAATAGTAGTATAGAAAACACTAGAAATATGATCCAACATATACTCCTCTAAAGTATACATCTGATATATGATTTTTCAAAATATAGAAAAATATCAACAAAGAAATACAGTAACAGAAACAGCTATATGATCAAATAGATAACAATCCAACCATGTATATATCCAAATTTTATCCCTATATATTGTGACATGTTATTATTTAAAAATTCACATATATATTTATATCTTGAGAAAAAAAATCTCTCAAAATTTAAAATTATGGTCGATTTTCTTCAAGTAAAACATTAAGCAATATCACATGATTAATTGCTACTATTCATATCCAGAAATAAATTTGAAAATTACCTTGGGAATAGAAATGGTTTTATCTATTGAATTGTACTTTAAATGGATTTAAAGAAATATTTAATCACGTGTAAGAATTTAAAAAATCATTGAAATAATCCATATTTTCAAAATTTATATTTGACTAAGTCAAACCTAGGGTTTCTTTAAATAGTGATAAACATAAAACTTAAAGTTGAAAATTTATGATTGATTGAAAAAGTTGTAATGAGGAACCATATTTTTTTCCTAAAATCTAGTGTTTCTTTTAAAAGTAGTGTTCATGATCCTTACATTTCCTTAAAACTATGAAAGTAGGGTTTGTTACCTAAAGTAGGGATCAAAAACTATATTTTACTCTTAAAATGTATGGTATAAATGGTGTTTATTGACTTATTATAAACACATCCAAAATAATTCTATGTTGATAAATCAAATAAACTACCATGAGATTAAATACTAAAAAATCTTCCATAATAAATTAATTATTCCACTAATCATTATCCTAAATTTTTCCTAAATTAACATTATTATTAATTTTGATGTGGCTGTTTGTGAGAATTAAAATAAAAAAAATTAATACAATTTTTGGATCAAAACATCCTCAACATACTATTATTCCCCAAGAATATCATTTTGAAGAGCTACTATGGGTGGATCTACACATGACTCAAATGATGAAGTCCTGGTTTTAAAGATAAAGAATTACACTACTTCATCACAAATTATAATTTCCTTCTCTTTGCAATAAAAACATTCATTATATTTTGAAATCCAATCCATAATAATTATTATATAATATTAAACCACATTTATAATAATAAAATTATCAAATCGGTCATGTTTTGTGTCATAATGGGAACTAGGTGACATGTCCTTGTTGCAGTGAGATTTCCACTTGGAGTTCCGACAGAGAACATGCTTCTTAAGTTTATAGGGAATTACCTAATTTTCATGGAAAATATGGAAGATATTAAAGAGTGTGTAGATACACAATAAAATAATACATTGGATAAGGTTAAGGCTATGATTAATGTACATGTGACCACATCTTTGGGAATTTCTACCACAAATATAGTGGTCATATAGGATTAGCCTTCCCCCTTTGGTGTCTCTATTTCACTTATATTCACTATATAAATTACCCTTATCTCTATAATTGTAACAAACTCTCATGACTTTGAAGAATTTTTTGGGATGTTTCTTTCCACCATTTTCATATATTGTAAATTTATTCATCTACTTATTTTTATTTGATGTGTTCCATTTTTCATGGTGTTCAAATTAACTCTTCTTATATTTATTCCCCATGAATATATAAGATATAGAAAATTCATTACCTATATTTATAGAGTGTAAAACTATTTCATCATATAATGAAAAAGTATGAGAAACTAGTTCCCTTTGAAAATTAGTGTTAATACCTTCAAAAAAAGGGTCAATATTACATTCAATTTTATTTATGTGATACATAGATAACCTATATAATATTATAAATATATCCTCATATTCCACAAAAATTTCTTCTTTCTTTTTCTTTAATATGGGGAAATTCCTCTTTATTTCAATTTGTTGCTCATGATGGAAATATTTTTTGATGAATGCTTATTTAAAATATCTCTATTACATATTTCATATTTCATATTAATCTCTGTTATTTTTGGTTTCATGACCACCATTTATTAGTATCATATTTGAGACAATATACTACTGGTATAACTTTTTCCCTATCATTTCATCTCAAGGATAGAAATATGTTTTCAAGGTACTTAGTCCTCTACTCAGTTTCCTTTGTATTAGTAGTTCAACTAAATTATAGGGGATTATATCACATTAAATGAACCAATAGATATGTATTATACCATGTAACATCATGCTACTATATATGTTCAATGTTATTAGTCATAACCTAGGTCATTTTCCTTAATATATCCATGACATTCTCAACACCAACACCAGTTGTATTGGATCACTCAACTCGTAAATTTTTACATTATCCATGAGAATTGGTACTATTATTTCTTCCAGATTCCATTTCTAAATAATGAAATATAGTTGATTATCTCATATCATTGTGAATTTTAAATAATAATATATAATTCTAAATATGATGCATCACGTAACGTAAATTGAAAATTGATGCATTATTAATCTTAGAATCATAAACTTGGTTTCTTTGAGAATATCTTTAAACCCAAAAAATATTTGAAAATTTATCATATGGTTTTAAAAAAAAGTAATTATCATAAGAATATCCCCTAGGAGTTTCAAAAAAGGTGTGCAGTAAGTTCCATTAACCATGCACCTGAATGATGGTTTAGATATACTCAACCAACTATTTTCATGGTTATTACCACTAGATGTGTATGTTCCAAAACCGCATCCCCTTATAGTATCTAGAAAGAGATTTACTACTAGTAAAACGAAAAAATATATACCTTAACAAAAATTTATTATAGTATAATATCCTTATACTTATCCACAAAGTTAGTCATAGGTTTATGTTTCCTAATCTATGTATTCTTAAATCTAGTTCCCAAGGTTTCCAATAAAATTGCTCTAATACCAACTATAACAACCTAGACTCGAGTAACCCAGATTTGATGTCTAATTTATTACATTAGCATATATAAACAGTATCTAATCCTAAATTACTAATTAGTTTAGTATTCTTTGAGATCCATATATATACATGATACCCATTTTACATTAGAAATAAAATATAAGATATAGTAATAGAAAACATTCAAAATCCTTGGACTAATTCAAATAATTCTTATTCATATCATAGGAAATGGAAATAAAATAATTGTGGTCTCAAATAATTAATAATGGTTATTTACAGTGGAACCTATCATTAGTAAATAATTCATAATCAATATGGAAAGGTAAATAACTAAAAACAAATACCATTTAATCAATAACTGGAGAACAAATTTCATCAATGAATAATATCAATTCAATAATCTCATTAATAATAATAAATTAATCATGAATGAAAAAAACTTCATAACATTGGACATCATGGTATTATAAATCCTGATATATATATCTTCAATACCTCGAGTCAAGACAGTTTAATTGAGGGTAGGTATACAATAAAACCAATTTAATTTTCCAAACTAATTTGCCTCATGAAACTTCTCAATGCATCTAGGAACTATATATAGTTGGGGAACAACCATCACTACATTCTAAATTAATTCCTCGTATATTGAATAATCAATTCAATGTATAAACAATAATCTTTATCAATAATTATTTGTATTGAATAAAGAATACAAAATATCAATAATTATGTAGTTAATCAAATCATTTTAAAAGTAAAACACCATATGTATAAACGGTATTCTGTTTAGAAAATAAATATATGAATGAACAAAATAATATAGATATTAAATATAAATTTAATTTCCAATTAAAATAATAAATTTAATGTTTAATAAGGAAGTTATCAACCATAGAATTAAAAAGAGATAAGATATGAACATAGAATCATTGAAAATATAGGTTTTGAAATAAAATCATGTCCTTAAGAGAAATAAATAAAATGGAAGAGAAATGATAAAATAATATTTAATTTAAGGAAAATTTTTAAAACCATTCAAAACATGTAGAAGAAGCTAAATATCGTAAAATAGTTATGGTGGTGAGAAAGTATGAAAATATCATATCTATTAAAAACATTTCTTTTGAATTTTTATAATTAAGCTTTTAAAATAAACCTTTTGTAATGAACTATAAAGGCTCATTTAATTAATTTTTAAAAATAAAGGTTAAATTAAAACTTCATTAACATATCATTTGATTAATAAAAAGTCTTTATTTTAAACCAATTTTGAAAAATATAAAAAAGGAATAAAAATATATCTAATTGAAATAGAAATAAAATTTGTTCTTATTTTAAAGATTTATTTAATTGATTCAAATTACAATGAGAGTAAAGGTGGGAAGAAAATTTGGAGACATATTTAAATATTTATATGATAAAAAAATATATAGATTTTATAAAGGATGAATTATAATATTCCTTGAATGAAAATTAAAGAAAATTCCAAAAAATGAGAGTGTAAAATAAATCTTTACCTCTTTTATAACTTTTAAATTGTATTATGTTGGATGAATAAACATGAATTGATACATCAATAATCATTAATAAATATTTAATCATGTCAAATATATCAAAGGTTAGGTATATAAATGAGATAAAGTTAATAGGTTTGTACTACCAAATATGTCTCAAGGGAGTGAAATTTGGGATGAAATATATTTACCTCCAACCTCCCTACAGATTAATGGGATTTGACTTACTTTATAATGGTTTTTATAATTTTAATAATTTATTCCAAAACCATATTCATATGTATAATATCATATATTATCCTCTTATAACATCTCATCCCCCATTCATTAAAAATATTTCCTTATTACCATTCTTTCGGTTGTTAACTTCTCAGTTTTCTCAGGCATATTTCATCATGTAAGTTCTAGTTATGGTTCATAAGATATAGTTTCATGATTATAAATATAAGCTATTTTTCATTATATACCTTTTTAGAAACATTCTTAAAATTTTAAAATGAGAAATAAATCACATCACTTCATCGAGATGGTAGGTCATACGCATGCATAGTGACATTAGCATTTCATTAATGGGTGCAAGCGTTAGGAATTAGATGATATAATAAATTCATATAATCAAAATTCTGTTATAATTATTATATATATTCATTATTTCTATGATTATGACTATCCATGGGTAATGTCCTGACTCGGGTGCCACATATTGGTGCCCTGAGCAGGTCAGTCACATGACCACAAGTGTTCCTCCTTGTACGCCAGAGGCTGTTGACCAACATTGAGGGTCTAATATCGATTATGGAGAGACTATACTCTCTTTATCAGAGTAACACACAATGGTAGATAAATAAAACATAACAATAAAATGATATATCGTAAATAGAATAATAGTGTATCACTAGATGACCAAAACTAGAAATACAATGTCAAAATTGAACATTATATATGACATACTAAAGTGTGTTCCAAGTGTCAAAATGAAAACCCAATAATAAAGACACTAAAAAATCCCAATCACATTTATAACCAAGACTGGTTCCCTCATCCATGATGCATCCCAAATCATCCATCTAACACAATACCTTTTCCATTAACCTGTTCAACCATCTTGTAATCTATTTGGTTATCGATCTAAAAGCCAGAGTAGGGTTTGAGTATAACACTATAGGAAACCACCAATGAAATATAAAATAACATCCAACCAATAACTATTTATTCATTTTTATAAATAAAAAAATACAATCAATAAATTAAATAGTTTATATTTATTCATTTACTCTTTATTTAACCACATACCACTCGGGTTCCCAAGGACACCCAAACTCAAATAATATACTTGAATGTTATGTTACCATTCATCATTACATAATTTAATTTCCATATTATCATTCATTTTTAAGAAACAATATTGAATTCCACTATTACTATTCATTATTTCATAACTAAATGACCATGTTACCATTCATATTTAATAATACATGATTGAATTCCACTATTACCATTCATCATTTCCTAATTTAATGACCATATTACCATTCATATTTAATAATAAATGATCAAATCCTTCTATCACAATTCATCATTTCATAATTTAATGAACATGTTACCATTAATATTTTATAATACAAGATTGAATTTCCATGTTACCATTAATAATTTCATAATTGAATGTCCATTTTACCATTCATAATACATGGTTGAATGTACATGTTACCATTATCCCTTTAAAGTCGCATATATCACAATATCAAAATACCATATGTATCGCAGTATTAAATGAATCACAAAACCCCATTAAATAATTCATTAATTAATTAATAAAATTTAAATGTTTCATATTCAAATCATTCAATGAATTAATACAACAATTAATGAATCACATTTCCTCCATTAATTAATTCAACAAATAATTAATCCTTTACAATAATCTCAACATCCCAACAATTAATTATTCAATTCACAATATCAATATCACATAATTAATTCAATAATTAATTATTCACTTTCATAATCACAATAAGATCAATAATAAATTCAACTATTAATTACCTCAATTCATCAATCCCAGTATCACATAATTAATTCAACAAGTAATTATTTTTGATTCAAAATCCCTTAATCAATTATTTCACCAAATTAATTAATTCAGTTAGATAAACTCAATTGTTAAAAAAACCATAGAAATTCTATAATTACATACACATAATTGATATCAGAATTATAGTATTTTAATCATAGAACATCTACCTCAATTATTTTGTGAATGATCACTAAAAAGAGAACCCCAATTTGAATTGGATCAATTAACAACATGATAAAGAACATGATCTAGATCCAAAACCTAATTCCACTATCAAACGAAACATGATATCTTAAATCTCGATCTAGATCCATAAACTATATATATAGATCAAATAAACAATATCTAAATCCAAAAAAATAAAAGATAAAACACAAAAAATAATGGGATAATAATTTGAGAGATATGGTAAATTAATTTCAAATAAACCACAGACCTAAAGAGGTGAATATCTACCAACTAGGATTTGAATCGCCAAGAACAGAAGTTAGAGAGCCTTGGAATCCCTACAAGAGGATCTATAATCAACATAAATAAATTATGGGTCAATATATGGTGGTTGAGGTTATAAGATAGGGGTTCAAGAATTTTTGTTAATAACATTTGGGGGATTAACACCATGTACACACGGTTTTCTTCTGGGTACGCACAGTTTCCCCTAATTGTGCACTTTAATTGTACGCCTCTTTTAGGGGTGTACGGTTTCTCCTTTTAGGATGAATGGTCTAAAAAAATATGTGATAGTCATGTGAGTCCTCTCTATTTAGTTTTTCACTATTTTCTAGGCCAGGGCACATAGTTTGGGAAAACTGTGTGACAACCGTGCTCTTTCCCTCTTTTATCCAAATTTCTCAATTTTCACCCAAACTCATCCCAAGGTAAAACCTAAATAAAAAGTAATAAAAACTAAAAAAAAGTATTCCTGAAAAAGAGTCTGATACATCTCCAAAAAATGTTGGGGTTTTACCATCTCCCCTCTTTATAATATCTTGTCCTCAAGTTTCAATCCTGAGAATCTCTAAGATTCCATGTCAAAAAGATCAGGCCACTGAGCCCTCAAATCGGCATATATTTCCTGAGTTTACTCTTGCATATTCCCATGTTTCTATAAAATGTGAACTATCTGGATGATATTTCCCTAAAAAAAATTCTTACTACAATCCAACACACATATTAGATTCTTCCTAAAGGATGCATCAATATGAATCTCAATATCATCCATAACGATCACATGAGAATTTTGGGGTGATATCGCCAAAGTTGTGACACATTGAAAACCTCATAAATAGTGTTGTATCTCTATAGAATATCTAATTGGTATGTCACTAGCTCATTTCTTCCCAAAACCTCAAATGGTCCAACAAAACTGGGTTCCATCTTGCCCTCTCTCTATATCCAATGGTGACTCAACCTAGTAAACACCTAGAGGAATACCCTATCACACTCTGTAAACTCTAAGGTTCATTGATGTTTATCAAAATATTAATTCTATCTACTCTGAGTTGTATACATATGTTTCTAAATCAACTGTACTTGTTTTGATGTCTCCTTCAAGAGGCTTGGTCCCAACAACTCTGAATCACCCGCCTCCACCTATTAGAGAGGTTATCTGCATTTCCTACCATAAATGGTCTTTTATGGTTCAATTTTTATAGTTTCTAGATAATGTTTTTTATTGGAAAAAATATTTAATGCTAGGTACTTCTCCTAATACCCACCATATTCACGAACACATGCTCGTAGTGTATCCCCATGAACCTATATAGTAGACTCTAACCACCCATATGTCTGTGGGATAAAATACATACTCAGAAAAACATGTGTACCAAGTGCCTTCTTTATTCCCTACCAGAAGAATGAAGTTAAAAATGTGAGTCACAATCTAAAATAATAGTCTATGGAACCCTGTGAAGATGGATTATCTCTCGAACAAGAAAATCTATCAGCTACTCCACTAAGACAGTCTCTTGTATAGGAAATAAATGTGTTACCTATGTCAAATAGCCTATAATAACTCAGATAACGTCATTCTTCCAAGGAATCATAAGGAGTCCCACCACTAAATCCATGGTAACTTCATCCCACTCCCATTATGGAATGGGTAATGGCTGTAGTAAACCCCCATGTCATTTATGATCATCTTTCACCTTCTGACATGGGTAGTGTCATTTCATGAACCTCGCTATCTCCTTTTTCAAACCCATCCACCAAAATAATCAATATAGGTCATGGTACATGTTGGTCAAAATTGGATGTACCTTCCATTTCAAGGCATGAATCTCATGCAAATAATAATCCCACAAACTCATAGGAACAAAATCTTGATTCCGAACATAGATGATCTCATCCTCATCTATGATCTAATTGGTAGGTGGCTCTCTGCCTTCAAGGATTTCCCTCAAGTTCAATTAGTCTAGATCCTCATATTTTCTACCTCTGATCCATCTCAAAATTATAAACTCCACCAAAACTGATACGAGACCCATCATCTCCCGACTCCCCTAAACTATAATGTGTATCTCATCCAGTAACACCCTCATATTCCACTCAGCATTAGACTCATAAACTACTTGAGTTTGAGTTTTGCTTCTCAAATCATCTTCAACATTATTTCCCTTTCCAAGCTTATATGCTAACTCAAAATCAAATGACTAAATATAATCAACCCATATCCATTGTCGAAGATTCAAATCTCTCAATGAATAGATATATGTGAATCTCTTGTCATTTTTATACAAGATAAACTTTAAACCCAATATATAATGCCTCTAACACTTAAGATCATAAAACAATACTCCCAATATAAGGTTGTCTGTACGGTAGTTCTATTCATGCGGCCTCAAATACTGAGAATTACATTTCACAAATCAATCTACATGTATCTTTATAACTCTAATCCTTATCCAAAATGCATCACAAAACATTGTGTACTTCCAACATAGCTCAGGTTGGATAAAAATTTCATCTGATGTCAACCTATTTTTTATGTCCTAGAAGGAATTCTCATATGATTCTGACCATTAAAAATTTTTACCATTTTGGTTCAATCTTGAAAGAGGTTCTTCCAATTGGGAAATTTTCATGGTGAACCTCCGATAATATCCAGGTAAACTAAAAAAGATACGAATATCAAAATGGTTCTTGTGGTTCACATAAGAAATCACTTCATAATCCTTCTCTGGGTCCACAAAAACACTTTCCTCCAAGATAATGCGGCCCAAAAATTGTACCTAATTGTTTTGTAGTTCATTGAAAAATGTGTTCTAGTTTTAAGAATTACTATTTCCAGGTGGTTTCCATTGGATTTATTTATGGAACTGGAGACTCCCAACAATTATTTATCCAAAGGGGACATGGTTTCCAAAGGAAGGAATTCTTTTAGTTTGAAATTTACGATACTTTATAACATGCATTGGTCGAGTGATGGGAGGTCATACTCATCACACCCTTAGGGGGGGAATTATTATGTAATATGGGACTCTCTTTGTAAATTTAGGATATTTTCATGAATCCTTATTAATTCACCAATTATATCATAATTATCCCTTGTAATTTAAAATCACTTATTAACATGAGTAAAATTTAGAATCATCAGTATGCATTCATGGTTCTTAATTAATGGAAATGTTTTTATGTGTTCGAGGTTTTCCATCAATGGTGTCCTCTAATATATTTATTAGAGATTCTTTTAATTTTCGTTGTGATGATACTGGTTTTTAAGACACTCAGTGGAGCACTCTATAATTTATTGTCATCTAGGTAGATGAAGGATTTTTTTGATCTTGGGATCGTGCCCATAAAATGAGCTACCTACATATCCTTGTGAAAGGAATCAGAACACTCATACTTTGGTGTCACTTTATAGGACACATCATACCTTTTAAGTTCATGTGATAAAGACCACTAAGCGAAAGCTTCTTGGTCAAAACTTAGTGTGAGAATTATGTGGAAGCAGCCCCGAGGAACTTGGAAAGGATATGGGTTTCCAAGTAGGATCAGACCCTATTGGGAATATGGCCCAAGGAGAACAGGGTTGATTTGAAGTGTTGGGTTTGAACCTCAGGGAGGATTCTTATGTATCCCATATAAATGGGAATAAAATCCCACGTAGTTTGATAAGTCTTATAGGAGAATATGGTCCTTTGAGAGAGATGAGTTTTGGATCACTTTCTAAAAAGGATGCCTTGATGACTTGGGAGTTTAATTTGGGGCTTATTCCTGAGGAGGATGCCCAGATTAAGGGAATTAGGATTGGGTTCCTGAGGAGGATGTCCAATGAGCTCGGGCCATGAGATGGCTTCCTACGTATCCCTATTAGGGTGAGAATCAAAGATCTCATAGTTACTTCCAATAAGTTTTTATGCACATATTGTAACCATCATATATCTCTAAGCCCACATGAGTCATGCTCGGTGTGAGAAACAAGAGGATGTGAAAGATTCAACAATGAAATTTTACACATTTCCTCCTCTGCTGATGGAAGAGGGAACATCGATCGTGGAAGAGGGAGATGTAATGAACCTTCCCTCTATTCTATTTGCATTGGACAAGGGTCCAATGTAAGGAATAAGGGATGAAGGTGATGGGCTTACACTAGGATGGCTGCCTTAAAATTGATCTTTGTAGGAAAGGGATACTTCTCCTTCGTTTTCATAGAAAGTAAGTGTGAACTGTACCTTCCCTATCGGAGACCTGAGATTCCGGGTCACCTCTTTGAGAAAGGAGAGGCCAGGACCCAGCCCTCCTCCAAACTGGGAACTTCCCAACACTATATATAGGATAAAGTTCCATGTGATTATGGATATAAAAAATCACAGACACTTTATGAATCTGATCCCCATTGTGAAACAAATGTGGGAAACCTCTGACTGTGGAAATACAATCGCAAATAGGAGACACAGTGATGTACCTTTCCCAAAGGTTTGATAAGTCAGGAGGTTTCGGTGGAGGTCCCAACATAGTTCTTTTTAGATAAGGGAACCATGTAAGGAGATACCCTACCATGAATGGATTTTTAAAAAGGGTACTTGAGTTGGTCATGTAGGTCCCTCATGCAAGTATGTCACATTGGTGCCCCGCATTGATGTACGGCGTTGGTATACCACAGAGGTATGGCACGCAAGTATACTATGAAGGTATGAATGATGACTGAAGTATATGTTTTACAAAGGAGAACCAAAACTATGTAAAATTTGTAAAAAGACATTCAAAACATGCTTAGACCATTTAATTATCTCTTCTCTCGTAGTATATAGAGCTACCTGAGACAATTTGAGGGATCTAAGAGAAAGAGCTACGCAATGGGAGCTTCATATAGCCTCTTCAATTTTTTCAGTTCTAAAATGGAGAACCCAAGGGCTCTATTTGTAAGCATAGATGGAACCTGGTCAAAGAAATCTTGCTCGCGCAGGTACGCCATGCACCTCTGTCATGTAAGTGCTCCATGTAGGTGCACATTCATATTCCACCACACAACTATTCTGCATAGTACAGTCGCGTAGTTCTATCATGTAGCTCAGTCACATAGGCCTATGGAGATAGTCCATTATGATGTTTTTTAGAGTATTTTGCTTTTCCTTTTGAACTTTTGGAACCTGGCCTTGGGATCTAAAATATATAGAGTTCTCTTCATGGTATTTTTGTTTTCATATGTGGTATCAACCAAATCCCCCCCCCCTCAGGATTGGATCCAAAAATAAAAAGAGGTTTGAGTCCTAAGGTGAACTTGTGGGTACAAAGACTATGGATCAATTTCTGAACAATGTATTCTTGTTGTGTAGGTACTCTGTGTAGATATCCCACACATATGTTATGGTAGTTTTGGTGCATAGTTACTCAGTTGTTCTATAAATAGGTCTCTTCCTTTGTAAGTTTCTTCACATGTACTTTTCATATTTTGATATCTCTCATTTCATAATTCGTTCACTCATCCCCATCGCGTTGTGATCTCACATAATTTCCTTGAAATTTCTTCAAGGTAAAAATATAAAAGCAATGGAGCTATGCTAAAAGAGTTCATTGAAGGGGTTACTCTAGGATTTTTATCGAGGGAACTGCGTGATGGACCTCGTTGAAGGACCTATGCGATGGACCTTGTCAAAGGACCTACGTGAATAGTGTCATTTTCCAAACTTTTGATTTATCTCTTTTTTTTTTAAAAAAATATAACCTTATAGTGTAATTTTTTTAATTATTTTTCCAGAAAGAATGAATCATCTAATGACCCAAACTGAGGAAGCTAAGGCACGTCAAAATAAAATGATGATGATCATCGGACCATACTACTATGATGTTGTTGAGATTACTCTTCCAAGGTTATGGAAAGGTTTAATTCTGTACCAGCATGATTATCCCCAAAGTCCTTACATACCCTTGTATGGGCATAGGATTTTTCAAGATGCCCATGTTCCATCTGTTAAAAAGTACGTTCCAAATAATTGGTTTCTTCAATACTCCAACTGTAACTGCATGAATATTAGTGAAAGGGGGTTCCAATACAAGAAGGAACAATATTTATTAGTTTTATCCTTCATCATACTGTCTTCACTCTTGATATAAAGGATCATGTTGTAGAGCCAATACCACATTGCTTTGATTCCAATTTTTGGGATTCTCAAACATATCAATCTAATGGTTGGAAGGATGACTGGAATCTTCCTTCTATAGGAGGTGTCAGACCCGAGTGGAAGTGGGCATTTTGGTTACGTCGGACTTTTACAGAATTCGGGAAAAATTTATCAGACGTTCATATCTACGTAGCTTTCTAGATAGGGAAAACATAGGTTTATAAAAATGATTTCATTCCTTAATTATTAAGCCGATGGAGTCCACAAACTAATTCCTTTCATTTGACGCATGGTGAAGTTGGTATTAGTCTATGTGATATTTACCAAATAGCTCAAATTCCCATTCTTTGGGAAATTTATGATGAATTCATTCTGTCTTCTACAACATTGTGTAATGCTACTAGAATACCACCACTTTCCCATGAAGTATTTAAGATAGTGATGAATTTACCCAAATACAACAAAGATATTCATGAAAAAGTGTGGATGGAATCCTTCTTAGAACCAACAACAGAGAAAGGTCTATCCAATGGATATCCTATTATTTGTCCTTCTACAGATAACTGGGGCAGTTTAGGCATATATTGGCCTACACTAGAAAGGGGAGACTATAAGCACTGGTTCTATAAAGTGAAACCTTGTGTAAATGAAAAAGTACGTTTAACTACCTTTCTTGCTATGTTATTAAGTGTTTATTTACTTTTAGTCCGTGAATCCAGGGGTGGTGTAAGATCAGGGACTTTTATCATTGCAGCAAATTGGTAGAAGAGAAGTATATTGGGTTATAAACCCCTATATTGGCAAAACTTTACCATCTTCTACGACATATATATAATGGGAAGGGTCCATTTATAATTTTAGGGCCATTCCAAGTGTTTTGGGGCTTTATTACAGCACATTTTTCTTCATACTCAGTGTTGAATTCAGTTAGAGTTCCCAATGGTTAATTCACCCCATTTTTACAGAAATTTTTCAGTATTTAGCCTCTAAACTTGAGACAAGATGTGTTGATAAAGGCATTGAATGTCTCATAAGAATTCAACTTCATTCTTTTTGGTAACCCACCTGTTGGATCATTTATTTATAATGGTAAAGAAATGAATTATGAGATGATATCTTATATGATGGAATTAAGGGATGGCATATTATCATCCAGGATTGATGTTGAAATTATCTACAAGGATTACATCCCCTATAGGTTTACTCGCCAGTTCAGATGCCTTAAACAATAAAAAACTTTCCCACCCACATATTTCAGATAGGAGAAACACCCAATGGTAGCGTGAAAATTATGGATCATAAACTCTTTAGCGGTATCCAAACTGTAAATTATGATACCTCCTCTAGGTGCATCGATTGGATTTGAAGATGGGTATGAAAAATCTTGGGCCTCTTAATATCCTCAAGGGGATTTGACCAAAGGAATATATTGAGTGGCAGCTACAATGACTGTTGCACATGGAAATTGGGGTAATAATTCCAAGGTAAGAGATGATACAGAAATTTCGGAAGTTTCAGAGCCCTCAAAACATCTTCACAAGAGGTATACCAGGAAGACCAGGGCTAGAGAAGCAATACCTTCAATTCCAAGGAGGTCCAGTCATCACTATCAAACAGATATTCCTATTCCATCTGTTTAAATTTCTGAATAAAGGAGGCCTAAAGAAGTTCACTATTCATAAGAAATTGAATATCCTCAAAAATCAACCATACCAAGATTGAATTATGTGCGACCTTCATCCATTCATACTTGGGAGGGTGTAACTCATGATCTTAGGGATGAATGGGCATTTCTCCAGCATGGAATTCGAATACCAGACATTGGTGACCTCAAAGCACCTTCCAATTGTAATCTGGACAATAACTTGGCTAAAGTATAAAAGTATATTATGGAACTAGAGGAATTTATATATTCAATTGTTGAACAAGTCCCAGCCTCTAAACTGGTATCTCATTTGTTTGACTTAGTAGTATAAGAAGGGTTAATTATCGACTCTGAGGAAAAGTGGGATATTTATGTTAATACTAAGAATGTATTTCCCTTTTTATTTTGTCTCAACTCTACTTTACCATTTATCATCATTAATCTTGATGAATATATATTTGTGAATCTTGAATGTAGAGAAGGATGTTCTATACCAATTCATGAATCACCTATGTATAGTCCTACAGGATCTCTTATTGATGCAACGAATGATCCAACAAAGTCGCCAGAACATTCTCTAGGAGTAAGAATCATGACTGGGGTAATGGAGATGGAAAATCCCTAACCATTACCTCAAGTTTATCCTACTAAAAGAAGTGTTTCAATCTCTCCCCAATCTTTTGAACAAAAATACCAGAGAAAAATGAGACTGACCTAAAGTGTTCTCTGAAGGAGTAAGTATTTATACTTTTCTTAGGGAATATAATTTTCTAAATACACTCTATTAACCACATTTTATCCTCTTGTAGGATTTATGTCTCTCTCCTCTCTCAAATGATTGAGAGTTAATTCTTTGAGTCCAAAAAAATAAACCCAAGGGGAAACCAAAGTTCATGATGATGAATCAACAATTTTAGTAGAAAAATCTTCAAAAGATTCTGTTATACCTGCTCCTAGCTATACTGAGATAGAGGAAAGTCATGGTAAGAGTAAATAGGTTCCTCAGTTGATTTTTTTAGAGGATCCTAAAATAATCAACACTGATATTCTTATTGCTTCAGAAGAAAGGATTAAAGACCCAAGGAAATACGATACAAATACTGATGTTGAACCACACTTGGAAAGACCTGATGCTGCTATACCAACTAAAGATTCGATGGAACAGAATATCAGCGGAGCCAATTTAGCCATCAGATAACATTTTTTGGATACCTTAAATGGTGACGATGCTATAACATTCCAAGATACATATACCAAAATAGTGAAATCCCTTTATACAAATATTGATATTCCAGGTTCCAACATAGAATTTCGAGAATTTTATGAGGAATTTCAAGGAAATAAGTCCTTATTACTACATTTTCCATATGTAGTTATTCTTATTTATTTGATTAATTAAATCAAAATTTTACCTTATGCAGCTCTATATACAGAAAATGCTACAAAGGCTCTTTAGGAACAAGGTATCCCACTCTATCCTTTTGTTGGAGCTAGAGAAATACTTCTAGAGGATCCTCCATCAAGGGATGATCTAGAGCCTTTGAATACAACAACTGAGAAAACTCAAGGACATGTCCCCTCTCAAGAAACATCTATTCTAATCACTAAATTTAGGAATACAGGAGATGAATCCAACCAAGTAGTTGACTTAAAATTTGGTAAATATAATTAACTCTCTAAATAATATCTATTTCTTCCATTTAAAACAGACAATGAACTTGATTTATCATTTAGGTTTTTTAGCTTCCAGATCATAAGGTGAAGCTTCTACTATACCAATATAAGTAGAACAAGGCAACTGTTTAAGTGACATGTTTCCTGAGTACATTTTACCTCATGGTAGTGACTCAGATTCAGACTTAGAGATGCAATATGCTCTTGGCATGGAACGTAAGAAGATATGGTGTAATATCTAGAGCATAATTCCTGATAAGCCTTTAGATGAATTGTTGTCCCATTTTTTCAATCTCCGAACATTTTTTTTTATTTTTTGGATTTGGTGGATTTAATTATCGACCAATCAATGATTCTATGAAAGAGGTCATTGCTGGAAGGAGTAGGAGCATAAGTTGCAACAAAATTTTGAATAGGATAAATGACTTATCAATATTGAGGGTTTTCAATATGTAGTATTAGAGAAGGAGGAAAAACATAAAAAGAAATCAATTAAAATCAGCCAAAAATAATAATGAATCCATGAAGGATTCTTTATATCTTCAACAGCAACTGGATTTTAATCATAACAAACTTGAATAGTTGAATCAAACATTGGGAGAAACCCAACTAGATGGGATAAGTTCCATTTCAACTGCTAAGGAAGCACTTCGTCAGGAAGAGGCGATTGGAGTTGCTCAGCTACCTCAACTTCAACAAGCAGCTGATAAATTATATGAAGTGGTCTAACAAATGAAATTTCATGTTGAGAATTTATTCGAAAACATGATAGAGAGGATCCAGTTAGTGGACAGACCTCTAATTTTATATGAATAAGAAAACTTTTGTCTTCAACCATATATGTCTTCATTCAGGTTTTCTATGATTGCAATATTAAAGGTAAATGATGATAATGACTCATTTATATTAGACAATCATTATTATAATGGAAATAATTGAGTGCTCAAAATTTTCTTATTAAGATAATGGCTCTAATGAGCATAATTTGATTATTTAAAGGGTTAAATGGCTAACCCCACAAATTTCATATCTTTTGACTTTTTTTATATTTCTCAATATTACCTGAATCATAAAAAATGTATGTTTAGTGAGTTGGGACATGACTTTTATTCAGAGTTCCCTTCATGGGTTTTCAATATAATGAGAACCAAGTCTTTTTTACTGGAAGTTTAGAGTCATGCATGTTGGAATATAAAGGGATAGTATTTAAGGTCAAATAGATTTGACCAAAATTTTTGAAATTAGATCCCAAAAAAACTATTTGGCTAAGAATTTCTTTAATATTCTTTAAATATTTCCAAGGGGAATATTGAGCCATGATTTTTATGGTCAACAAATTTTAAAACCAGTGTCAACAAAAGGGGTGTATTTTCCCAAAAACAAATTACTATTATTTGACAAACCCATTATGGGGTTGTGTTATGAAAGGACAACTGGGTCATATGCTACATATCCAAATAGTGTAATTTTTTTCTGACAGGCATTTCATGTAGGAAACTTATACAAGGCCACCTAAGGGCATGTACTGCATAGTCAAACAAAAGAGCTATTTGATGTTTTAACATTTTATCATTGATAGATAGGGGAAAATATAAGATTTGGGTGACTCAATACCACAATGGGTGTTTTTTTAAGGAAAGGAATTTAGAGAATGAAGGGTCTATTTTAGACTGACATAATTAATGAATAGGAAAAACATTTCTATACAAATTTGGTGTATGATTAATAGTTAAAATTTATCAGAAAGAGGAAATTTTTGATATCATATTGTGCAGTTTTATGTCATGCAGCGATAACGTTGTACTGTGTAGTTTTAAGTCATGCAGTGAAAACATTGGATGGATTTAATTTAAGGTATTTAGCTCTGACCAAAGGTATGAGAAAACTCTCCCAATTTCTTGATAATTTTTTTGGAAACATACAATCATATTTAGGTATGGAAGGGAAAATTTTAAACTGTGATTTGGGATTTTTTGGAACTGAGGAATGATATGGAAAAAGGGATAAAATCATTAGATAAATTCTTCTCCAAGAACAAAGTTACCATTATTTGACAAACCCATTATGGGGGTTTTATTATATAGGGCCAACTGGGGCATATACTGCATTGACAAATAGTGGAATCTTTTTACTGACAAGCCTACTATGTAGGAAACTTATGCAAGACCACCTAAGGGCACATACTTCATTTTCAAACAAAACTTTTCTTAAAATTTTAACGTTTTCTTGCTAGAAGCCGAAGTGAGTTTATGAAGATTCAGATTTTTTGAAGTACAGAGTTTTATTTATAGAGAAATGTACCTGAATATTGAAGGGGTATTTCCAACAAAGAGTATCCAAAGAATTGGTGGAGTAAGACTTTTACGAAGGTCTGACCCAAACTTAAGAGGTATGTTGTCTGTAGTTTTAGGTCATACAATTTGGACTAGAAATGGAAATAATATATAACATGTGTCCAATTTATTTCAATGTTATTTCATAGTGCATAGAACACATGGTGAGGGAAATTCATAAACCATGGTCTTGAATACTTCCATATTTTGAGAAAGATAATTGAACAAGTATACTTGAATGTCTATTTTAAAATATAGATTCTTGTATATTTTCATCAAATATTAAAGGGGACAAAGATACTATAACCAAGAACAAAGTTACCATATTTTGGAAAACCCAGTATGGGGGCTATATTATGTAGATCCAACTAGGGCATATGCTGAATATCCAAATAGTGGTATCTTTTGACTGACAGGCATGCCATGTTGGCAACTTATGCATGGCCGCCTAAGGGAAAGTGTTGCATAGTCAGGAAAAAGAGCTCTTATTAATTAGAAACTCTATCACCAAAAACCGTAAGAAAGATTATAAGCATCTAGAAATATTCTAAATTAAGAGTGTGAAATATGGAAAGGGGGTTTCTCCCAATGAATTTGAGAAATATTTGAACCAATATTAAACATGAGTTTGATGTCCTTTACATAGATCTGACTCATATGTAAAATGGAGACTTTCTTTTTTTTCATCTAAATGAATATTATGATATGCAGTTTAAAGTCATGCAATGATGACATTATATTGTGTAGTTTTAAGACATGCAGTGAGGACATTGGATAATCCCATAATAAATTGAGAAACCTTATTTCTATAAATTATTCCTTTACCCAATTCCTTAGCTCACCTAAGCAATGCTCGGTGTGAGAAACAAGGAGTAGTAAGGGTCATTTCAATAATACAATGGTGACACTGATAAAGAATAGGGGTATCAGATTTCCATATAGACTAATGTCATGTGGTAAGGATGACAATGAACCGATATGAAAAGAAAGATGCATTATAACTGGATTAAGGGATAAAACCAAAGTGTCACTATATGTCTTGTCGGGGAAAGAATCAAGTCATACATAGTTCTTAAAACAATCTCTATGCAGATTTTAATCTTATACAACAAATAAAGGTTTTTTATCACGGTTGGGCCCAAGATTGGAGATCTAGGCATCTCTATGTATCTCAAAATAGATGAGAATCAAGCCTCACATAGTTATTTAAATATTCATTTCTCATGATAATGGAGTTTTACATGAAGAATGGGGTCTTTTTGAAACGTTCTGAGAAAACAGTAAATCTTAAGGCATAAAATGGTATAAGGATCAAATCATATATCTTAAGGAAACACTCTATATAGATATAATTCATATACAGAAAATAAAATAAGAAGATTTTGTGATTGTGGTTGGGCCCAAAATTAGTGATTTAGTCATCTCTACATATCTCATTCAAAATTAGAATCAATCCATGTGTAGTTCTTGAACCATGGTCTCTATGCAGAACTAACTCAGACATAGGAAAGAGAGGGACTCGTGTACTACTAAGGAGTAGTAATGATGTCAATGATATTTTATTATGAAGCTCCTAACATCAAATAGAGAGATTGTTAGTTGTACAAATGATGTCATTCAATTTAATGTCTTGTGACAAGAACGAAGGTGCTATGCATTTTAACATCATGCAACATTGACACTGATGATTGATATGCAGTTTAATGTCTTGTAACTAGGACATGGGGTTGTGCAGTTTTCAGTCTTTCCGTAAGGACATAGGGGTTGTGTAGTTTTAAGTCTTTCACCAAGGACATGTTAATGTGTAGTTTAAAGTCTTTCAGTGAGTATTATGGTACAAAACTACACAAATTATTTCTTCAAAAATCTCACATTGGTGGAAGTTTTGATAAGATCTTTATCCATTGAGGTTAAGGCATAGGCTCCATTTGAATAGACCTTATGTATGGAATAAGGTCCTTCCCACTTTGGCTCATTTTTTTGAGGTTTCTTTCATGGTATCATTATACTCTTAAGGAACAATACAAATTCTCCTTAAAGAAATGAACGAAAGTGAACTTTCTTATTAAAATCTCTCACTATTTTGTTCTGATAGACTTTTAAATGATACAAAGTATGAAATATTTTCTCATCTAATCATTCCAACTCATCAAACTGTTTCTGAAATCTTTTATATATAGACAACTGATCACAGATTGAAACTCTAAGTGATGGAAATTTTATTTCAATTGGAAAAACTTCTTTGGCTCCATATACCAATGAATAAAGAGTTACTTGGGTAGTAGTATGGACAGTTGTCTGATAAGTTCACAGGGCATTCAAAAGTTTATTCGGCCATGATTTCTTATCATTATTTACCATCTTATAGAGTATATTTGATAGGGTCTTATTGATTGCCTCTATCTATACATTGGACACTGAATGATAGAGAGATGAATGGTTGGACTTGATATTATGTTCCTGATATAAAATTTTTTACTTCAGTAGAATAAAAATTTTTTCCATTGTCTATCAAAATAGTACGAGTGATTCCAAATCTGGTGATAATATTATTTTTCACAAAACTAAAAATTATTTTGGCATCGACTTCTTTGAGAGGTATTTCCTCAGCTCATTTAGAGAAGAAGTCAGTGGCAGTGAGAATATACATGAACTGCTTAGTCGTGGCTGGAGGATAAGGCCCAACTACATCCATTCCCCATGCGGAAAATGTCCAAGAGTATTAAGATTTATGTAGCAACTATGGGGGTTGATGAATGAAGTTGGCATGCACATGAAAGGGATGACATTTTTTAGTGAAATCTGTACAATCCTTCATCATTGAAGGGAGAAAGTACCCAAGCCTTCAGATCTAATCAGAGAGTTTATGCCCAGATTGGTGGGCACCAAAATCTCCTGAATGTACTTCTTTCATTATAACTGAAGTCACTTCTCCATAAATACATGTAAAGATAATTCCGTCAAATCCTTGCTTGAAAAAAATCTTTTGGTGTTATGGACTATCATAAAGAGTAAAATTGGCCGCTCGTCGCCGGATCTATTCCTTCTTAACCCTATCTGGTGGAAGTACCCCATTTTGAAGATATTACATGATGGATGTTCTCCATCTCGTGGTATGACCATATGGTTTAGAAATAGGTAAAATTTCATTAATTTCACCCATTCTGGTTTGAACAAAAGGTGATACCACCTAGCAATGGTTTATGCTGATAACTATCTCATCCCGATTTCGATCTTCCAAGGATGTAGTTGTGTTAGCCAGTGCATCTGCTTGAGCATTTTGTGATCACAGGACATAAGACAATGTCGTCTCTAAAGGAAATTTAGCCATTAACCCTCTGACATAATCTGAAAAAGGAATTAATTCTTATTTTCTGATAAAATATTCCCCATTAATTTGTTTGATTACCAATTCTGAATCACCCTTTACCTATAAATAATCCATTTTAACCTGAAGGACCAATTCCAAACCTATGATGAGAATTTGATATTTTTCTTCATTGTTGGTACCACCTTTTGATAATAGGAACAAATAAGGAAATATTGATTTTTCTAGGGCAATAAGGACAATTCCTAATCCAACCTTTTTGAGTTTAGGTTTTCCATTCTATTTCCTATGGGAGTTCAGGAAGCACCATCAAAATACATTTCCCATGTTTGGGAATTTTCTTGAATAGAGAATACCTCTTCATTAGGAAGCTCAGTATTAAATGATGTGTCTTCCAAAAATGGATACTCAGTAAGGAAGTCGGCCAGAGCTAGGCCTTTTATTTCCTTTTGAGGTACAAACTAGATTTCAAATCATTTCAAAATAACCACCCACCATGCCAGATGTCCTGTAAGCATAGGATTACTAAGGATAAATTTGAGTTGATTATTATGAGACACCAATTGGACCTCATTATGTTTCAAGTAGTGCCTCAATTTCCGAACTGCAAATATAAATTTCAGACAGCACTTTTCAATACTTGAATACTGAGTTTACACATCAAGCATAGTTAGACTGAGATAGTAAAGGTTTTTTTCATTCCCAGCCTCATTCTTTTGGGTGAGGAAAGAACCTAGTGATCGCTTGAAAGCTGTCACATAGAGATTAAGTGGTCTTCTTTCAATAGGTGGAATTAATAATGGTGGACTCGAGAGATATTTCTTGAGGGTATTAAATTCTTCTTGGAAATCTTCAGTCCATTGGTTGGTGACTCCATTCTTCATTAATCTGGTAAAGGGTAAACACTTGCCTTCCAAATTGGTGATAAAGTGCCGAATATATGCCAAGTGTCCTTCAAGTCCTCTTAATTCTTTAAAAAATTTAAGAGCTGATATTCTAAGGATTGATTTTTTTCTTAGGATCAACTTTTATACCACAATGGAATACAATGAATCGAAGGAATTTTCTTGAGGTTACCCTGAGAGCACATTTCAAGGGGTTCATCTTCAAGATGTATTGTGGATGTTTATTGAATATAGTTTCCAAATTAGCCAAGTGATTGGAACGTTGTCTGTATTTGACCACCAAATCATCAACATAACATTCAAGAAATTTCCCTAACAAGGGTTTGAAGATATGGTGAATGGCACATTGGTATGTTGCACTTGCATTATTTAAGAAAAAGGGTATTACCTAATAGAAAAACACACCTTCAGGGCCTCTAGAGGCTGTAGATTCTTTATCCTCTAGGGCCATTCAGAATTTATTATACCCATAGTATCCATCCATGAAGGAATGAGCTTCATAGCTATTCATTGTATCAATTAAAAGTTATTTAATCGGGAATGTAAAATCATCTTTAGGAAAATGCTGGTTAAGTTCTCTAAAATCAATGCAGACTCTAATTTGATGATTCTTCTTTTTCACTAGGAAATGATTGGACAGACATTTGGGATACTGAACTTCCCTAAAAATGTTTTCCTTTATAATCTTATCAACTTCAGCTTCAATTTTAGAGGCATGAGTTGGGTGTGTTATCCATGGTGATTTCTTAAATCCACAATGTTCTTCTGGAAAACCCAATTGATGGGTGGCTATATCAGGATTAATACCTAGAATTTCTGTATAATTCAAAGCAAATATATCTCGATGTTTCTTAATAAAGGAAATATACACCACTTTTTCTTCAGAGGTCTTGTCTACACTAATTAGAGTGTGGTGTGGATCTTCTTCTGTAAACAGATTTATTTTTCTGAGTTCATCCACGATGGTAGAGACACCTCCTTCAAATGATGAAGGAGCATCCCCAAGATATTCATCTTTTTCTTCATTATGTATTACCTCTTCAATTTCCACTTTCATTGTAGATGATATGGAGATACTTCCATTGTTATGGGAGAAATCAGTATTTGATCATCTTGAAGAAAAGGCCACCATATCTAATCCTAATAATGATGAAGGGTCTTCATATGGTAATAAAGAGGGATTGAAGGATTGATAATCAACATCATTGTCTTCCTCTAGCATTATCAAAATCTCTTATACTCTGGTTGATGAAGTAGAGGCTTGTTGTAGTTTAGAAGATGTGATGAAAACATCTCCATTCTGGCTTCCAACATTGCTTGTTGTATCAATAATTTCTTCTATGTTGTTAGTCTCAATTACCGTAATTGACATTATGGAAGTTACTGAATGAGTCTTTAGATTTAGTTTTACCCTTTCAATTTGATTAATGGGTAACAGATAATTTTAACTCAAATGTATGAATTGATTTGCTGGGATATTTTCTAGTCCATTTGGAGAATTAACTGTGGTTATCTCCTATGTTATGGGATTCGATCCTTTTATGTGAAAAAACTCTGCCTCAATGTATTGAGATTCACATGTTCTGAATGGAGCCTTACCACCATACAATGTTCTAATTTGACCATTAAAACATTATTTCATACATTGGTGGTAGGATGAAGGTATGGCTACATGCTGATGAAACGAAGGCCTTCTAAGAAGAATATTGAAGGTTTCCTTCTGTTAGCCTCTTGTTATTCTTTTTTAATCACTTTATATTATCATTGAAAATTATGATCCAGACCAAGGGCATAATATTTAGGGATTCAAAATAAGAAAAATGATAAATACTTCCATGATAATTGGAATTATTCATTGACCCAAAATGGACTAATCCGAATAAGGAAATATGAAACACTGACTACTAGAGCAAGGAGTTAGTCTCCTCAGTTCAAAATATATGTGTACCAGACCAAGGAAACCTTTTTACAAATTGAATCCTAGAGATTTCGGTTATTATGAAGACCAAAACCTCATAAAGAGATTTATTTAATAAACAACCTCTTAATAATCCACAACACCATTGTATTTTTCCTCCATATTTGCACCAATACCAATTTACCATATTTTACTTTATCCATCAAGTAATTTGATAAATAAATTTAAATTCAGTTAAATTTTTATCCAAACATTAAAAAATCTACTCTAAATTCAGTACACTTCACAATGACAAAAATACAAACTAGTTAATGAAGACAAGAATAACTTCTTCTTCCCTCTAGATTGACCAATTACAGGTACTATACTCGTTAGGGAAAAAATATTTGCAACATAGACAACATACCTTCAGTAAAAAACAAACCAGTAACACCGGGGTCTACCAAGGAGAAACACTAGGGTGAACAAAAACCTTCACTGAAAGACTATCCCATCAAATCTTGATATCCTCCAGCTCTGTTAGTTCCATACGATAAGAATGTATCAAAATCCAATGCATACTTAGCACTAGGACAATCGTAAACTCCACCTACCTCTATAGAGGAAGCCCATATAAATCATATGGTAAAAAGTTAGAAAAATACCACAAAATAACAGAAAGATAAAAAATTGAAGAAACATCATCGGGATCAACTACAACAATAGACAACAAAATTCGAAGCTTGGGGAGGAAAGTTCCTACAAAACCCAACCTCATATCCCACTCTCCCTAAAATACCTATGATCTCCCATCAGATGTAAGAAAAATAAAATTCCAATGATTAAAACCAGCCTCAGTATGAAGAATATCTATCCAGTCCATCCCGATGATGATGTTAAACAAATCTAGATCAAGACTGAGAAAATCCATGACTATCTCCACATCAGCTATCGATAGAATGCAAAGACACTGAAACCCTTTCTCTTTCCTCTTACCAAGAAGTTTTTCTATCCCCATAAAAAGGAAAGTATCTCCCTTGGAAGTTTAATAATATCAAAAAATGGCCAAATATTAATGAGTGGGAAGCGAAAATATCCAATAAAGAAAACAATACTGAAGAGGTGATAAATATGGTAGCTCTCACAATAAATGGACCTGAATATACCTTTTCCAGAATCTCATATACTACATGAAGGTGATTCACTATAAAGTAATGTGGATGGATCCCATAGTCTTGGAAGCATCTGATTGTGCCTTAGTATCCTTTGGAGCCAATAATCTCAGACCATATCTAGGTGTAGATATAGCCTGACAGAAATACTGTAGATTTCTGTAACATCCAAAAATATTTCACATCATTGTATGTGATGGAAAATAACATTGGTAGTGTCCAAAATGTCTTCACTGATAGAAATTTAGAGGCACACTACGAGCTACAAATGGAGGTTCCAAAAAGGACTGCTACTGAGAACCACCTCCACCACTCCTACGATGATCATGCTACTTTCCCTTTTTTTCCTGGAATTCCATGGAATCTACCATTAGGTGGAAGATAAGGGGAATAATATCCAACATTTCCTTCCATATTAATCGTAACCATCAAAACTCCAATTTTTTATCTACACATAGGTATAAAGATTCAGTATAAATTTGTATGATTTGATATCCAGTCGCAAACCCTGCAGGTACTTATGACCTATTAGATGGTCCTTATTTAAAACCTATGGTGAAAAATGAATGATTTTAGCAAACCTGTTAGTGTACATTAACACCGAACAATCCACATAATACAAAAAGAAAAACTATAAAGACTTTTCCCTTATCAAGGAC